>CM045889.1:1282500-1292500 GCA_025169545.1 Anguilla japonica | reverse complement strand
CCCAACAGAGCTACACACAGCGTGTCACACACCCTCACACACCCTCGCCCTACACACAGCCCAACACAGCGTTACACACCCTCACACACCCTCGCCCTACACACAGCCCAACACAGCTACACACAGCGTGTCACACACCCTCACACACCCTCGCCCTACACACAGCCCAACACAGCTACACACAGCGTGTCACACACCCTCACACAGCGTGTGCCCTTCACACAGCCCAACACAGCTACACAAATCGTTACACACCCTCACCCTACACACAGCCCAACACAGCTACACACAGCGTTACACACCCTCACCCTACACACAGCCCAACACAGCTACACAAATCGTTACACACCCTCACCCTACACACAGCCCAACACAGCTACACACAGCGTGTCACACACCCTCACACAGCGTGTGCCCTTCACACAGCCCAACACAGCCTCACACAGCGTGTGCCCTTCACACAGACGCCCGTAACAACGTGGCTCTGTAATCAGACGCTCCGTTAGCAGGCTTCGGCTGTGAAGGCCACAGGCCTCTCCCTCAGAGAAGCGTTCAGACATACCTTTCCTCCAGGCCTCAAATATCTGCTCTGAAAAACACGCTTCTGCACACGCCAGCACATGCTACACGCTTCTGCAGACGCCTACACGCAGCACAGCACGCCAGACTGCCCACAGCCATTCCCAACACTCCCTAGAAGCAGAAACGCACATCCAAAACGACTACCACTGCGCAGTGAGCTGTTCACCACCTTTAATCACTACTGTTCGCCTCTAATCCCACTGTCCACCTTTAATTACTACTGTTCACCTCTAATCGTACTGTCCACGTTTAATCACTACAGTTCACCTTTAATCACTACTGTTCACCTCTACTCCTGCAGTCCACCTTTAATCACTACTGTTCGCCTTTAATCACTACTGTTCACCTCTAATCCCACTGTCCACCTTTAATCACTACTGTTCGCCTTTAATCACTACTGTTCGCCTTTAATCACTACTGTTTGCCCACCTATAATTGCCACTCACGCATTCACTGTATCACTCACTCACACCACCTCTCTCTCAGACACACACACCCACACGCTCACACACACGTGCATATGCATGCACGCGTACACACACACACACAGGCATGACGATGATGTTGATGATGATCTCACCAAAGTACTCCTGCCGGCTGTCGGAGTCTCTGGCCGCTCCCTGCTCCGCTGGGGGTTTGGGCTGTGGCGGGGCGGGGCTGGGGAGGGGCCTGGTGGGCGGGTCTTTGAGGGCCAGCCCCTCCAGAGTGCCCAGCAGGCCTGTGGGGTCCCCCGGGTCCCCCCCCCGAAGCGCGGCCTCCCAGCGCAGCAGCTGGGTCAGCTCCTCCTGATAGCGGGGCCCCGGCAGGTCTGAGTACCGCGCGCGGTCCCCGGGCCCCCCCTGCAGGAGCCGACCCCCCCAGGAGGGCCCCAGGAGGCTGGCGGCGGCGGGGCTCCCCAGGGCCGGCGGGTACGAGTGCCGGCTGTCCTGCCCCGCCCCCCCAGCCCCGTCCAAATACTCCCTCCACATCTCCGCAGAGGGGGCCCCTGCCCCCACTCCCGCCCGCCCCCCCCCTGCCTGGGCGTGGCCCGCGCCGGCTGCAGGGGGCGGGGCGGGCAGCTGGGCGTGGCGGGAGTCGAAGCCCAGGCTGATGCCGCTGGTGCGGTTGCTGCTGCAGCGGCTGCCCATGGGGCTCCCCCCGCTGGCTGAGCTGGCGAAGCTGGACCGCGGGCTGGCCAACAGCGCCTCCTGCAGGCTGAGCGAGGAGCGTGGGCTGGCCAACAGCGCCTCCTGCAGGCTGAGCGAGGACCGCGGGCTGAGGGCGGGGCCTGCTGGGGACCGGGCGGGCGGGAGCGAGAGGGGGGCGGGCCGGTCCCAGGGCTCGCCCCCTGTGCTGTGCCGCTTGTAGACCAGCGCCTCCTGCAGGGAGAAGCGCTTGTGGCGCTCCAGCTCGGGCGGGAAGCCGGGCTCGCCGCCGCAGCGCAGTGGGCCGCCACCGGGGGGCGCACACAGGGGCGGGGCTGGCTGCGAGAGCAGCTGCCGCCGATGGGCCAGGTGCTGGAGCTCCAGCGAATAGCGGCGATGGCTGGCCACGAGGCCGACGCCCAGCGGGGGCGCCAGAGAGCCGCCGTCCGCCTGCCGCGCGGGGTAGCCGCGTCTCAGGGGGGGCTCCGCGATGGCGGGATGGGGCTCCGCGCTCGGACCCGTGTCGGAGGGCAGAGGTGCGGGAGAGACAGGTGGCGCCCGGCACACACACCCCGACACCTCGCTGGGGCCTGGGGGGGGTCGCGCGGTGTGGCCCGTCCCCGCCCCCCCGCCGCTGCTGCAGCTATTGTTGTTGTTTGCATTGGCCGGCTCGCCTTTCTTCTTGGAGCTGAACTTCACGCTGCCAGAGTCCGTCAGCTTCAGCTTCTCCAGAAGCTTACTGCTGAGACGGTCCATCCTCTGGCCCGGCTAATAAACCCCCTCTAATACGCGAGAGCCTGGGGCCGTCAGTTCACTAGCCTCTGGAGCTCAAAACACACAAAGCATCAGATGGGCAGTCACCGAGGTCAAGCAGGCCGGTACTCATGGAAACGGCAGTGACGATGGCCGAAAGCATCAAACTTAAATTTACGGATCTAAATCGAATTCTGGTCAGTGCGCAATAAATACTGGACAATAATAATCAAGAAGACAGCGACGTCATTGTGAGGGGTTATTTCAAGCAAAGGTGTGGGCCCGGTTACCAAGTCATCGTTGCGTTACTGCAGATTGGCTTCTGTTGTTGATAAATGGACGCTCCCCTATCCTTACAGTAAAACTGCCGTAGTCTACTTAAAAGTGCCCTTATGCTTTGTTACCCCGTCTATTCACGTCAAGATATCGAGATCCTTTTTTGTGCAATTTTAAAGCTCTGCTAAAGTTCTACGTTTGAGTTCCTGCTCTGTGTAGTATAACCCATCCCCGGCCAGAGGTCCATACAGTAGGCAACTGTTTTCCCGTGTAGCAGTTAACAGCACTCAGTCTGTCTGCCCTTTGTTTCCCAGAATTAAAAAATGGAGATAAGTCCCGTTGTTTTCATCTCGTTAGTGTTAATAAAGTAATAAAGTAACTGTCCTAGCTATGCCGAATACAGTGTCCGTTAATGTTTCCACTCGACGTGCTCAGAAATTTCGCAGCATACAGAAAGTCTTGTAAATGACCGGTTTTCTCTTCCGTTCTTGGATGCGCGAGTCGCTGCAGGTTACGTTGCACCGCACGCATAGGAAAGGAAAATAAATCCACTATCTCGTCTACAGATTACGCTACCTTTACAGTTCTTTCATTTTACATATGAAAATGTAGTATTTTTTCCACGGGAAAAGTTCAGAGCAAAGAGAACAAGACGTCGCTCTCCCCCCTTCAGTCTCAAAGAATGTTATATTTCCCCAAAATACACACCAAGTTTAAAAAAACAAAGTTGAATAAGATATGTGCGAACACGTTACGCCATCTCTTATACCCAAACACGGCGCACTAGATAAAAACGTACAGTTAATCAAGAATTAGTTGGGCTTACATTAAAATGAACAGAGTTGCGGCTCCGCGCTCTTGTCCCGGACTCCCGTCTCTTTCTTTCTCTCACTTTTTTCTGGACCGGCACACCTTTCGTCAAGGCATGGCGGACTGATCGCACTGTTATTGTCACACACACAGTCTCTGGTCTTCTTCCCACACGTTCGAAAATATTAGATGCCAGTATTATTTTTAATGCGTTAACAAGTAACAAGTTCTAATTCGGAGCAGCAAGTGACATTACTACTGTATGGCTGAACTGACGTAACAGGTTTTTTCATAGGCCTATATAACCTAGCCTACTGTACTTTTTAACATATTGTCTAAAGTTAGCACACAACATAAGTTTAGTTAGTATCTTATTTTATTTGTCGCATTTGTATTCGATTGTAGTTTAAACGGATGTCATCAAGTTGCCAGGGACGTGTATGTGTTTAACCGTTTAACTGTGTTTAACTGTCTGTTCTAAGCGCTAAGAACTGCAGACGCTGATTTATTGCGCCGCGGGGCAGCAGTACAGCGTAATTAGATTGCGAGTGCGTGTCATCATGTTATGGATGCAGTGTTTAATTCAACGCCGCGGGGCCAATTTAGCCAGATCCTTGGTTATGGAGTATTTCTACCTGAAACTCTAATACCCTAAGGACTATTATTCTGTCTCTCGTGGCTGCAGTTGTATTAATGTAGCAGCAAAGTTTCGAAGTGTTTCATGCGCAATGTTCGAATAGGCACTACTTTGCTGTACTCCGAGCCTGTGGAATGCGCGGAACGATACCGTCGAAGTTACCAAAGTGCGCTGCGGTTTGCACGCGTGTAAGAATTCAGAGACAAAACAAAGTAACGATTTCTCGCGCCGGTCTTCCTAGTATTTGCTACGAGTGGCACCAATATAGAAGGACACCCAGTTGTATGAATAAACGCGAAGTTAAACGGAACCCAGCAAACACATTTTTTTTCTATCGTAGCTGTTTTGCGCTTCCTCGGCCCAGTACCCCCTCCTCACACACACACAAACTGCTTTTCTTTGTACTCCTCGGCGGTCTGCAGCAGTGCGCGTGCCTCTGCCTCTCCCTCTCCCGCGCGTTATCAGCGAGTGGGAACTTGTCTGAAGCACACACCGCGGAATGCTTTGCGGCTTACTCAGCATCGCCGGGGAGATAACGCCAGCAGTCCTGCTACAGGAAGGGGGTGGGGAGGCGGCAGGGTGATGTTTTGGAGCAACCTTCTAAAACTGAAAGGTGTGCGATTGTGTGGCATTTATAATACATGCTCACTGCCTGTAGTACACTTGTCTGTTCTTCAGTTTTCACGGCTCCCATCCTCTCCCTTTTTGGGTACACAAACAATAAAATCAGTCTGAAAATAGGCACAGGAAAGGAAGTTCTGACCTGCAGCTCGGCTAGCCTGCAATTGCCTTTGATGACGCTGTTTAAACTCCTAACTCCCCCCCGAGACCCCCCCCTCCAGCACCTTGAGGGTGTGTGAGCTGCATGTTGGGACAAGTGCAGCTGCTTGTAGAGGATCAAACGAAACAGCATCATGCGCTATACAGAGCCCAATCCGCTGCCTACTTACATCTGCAGCCCCTCCCCCTGAACCAATCACTGCCCACATACATCTGCAACCCCTCCCTCTGAACCAATCACTGCCCACTTACATCTGCAGCCCCTTCCCATCGTTAGAGTTTGCTAAAAAAAAAAAAAAAAAGTACAGTAAAGAAAATAAATAAGCCCTGTTGACCATTACACTGCCCTTCCAAACCACAGCAATCGTTTCTCTCCATAATAATGAAGACGCCACGAACAGTAAATCTAGAGTCTCAGCGCTCTCGTAGGCTACTCCTCGTCCCGTCTGGCTGTAGCAGAAACATTTTTCGCATTTTTTCAGTTTTATCTTAGTATCTCGGGCTGTGGGCTTGGTTATGCGCGCGCAATTATAAAATTACATGCTACCCGCGATTATCTGCTTCCGCCAGGCCAGTATTATGGTGCCACCTAGCGGTCACGTATCACACCACAGCATTTCAGCTCCTCGCTTTGTTTGTCTTTGCTGCCATTCCGTATATTTGTGCTCCTGATTTCAAGATGGCGGCGTCCGTGAGGCCGGTGTGCTGTGCAGGTGAGAGGGGACCTTGACCACATTTAAATGTCTTAAATGTCTCTGTAAGTTTTCCTCACTTTATTTGACGCCACTTTCATGTATATGATGAAGCGCAGAAGAGCACGTCGCCCAAGATACATAGCTAGCTAAGTTCGCTATAGATGTTCGTGATCATCATTTTAACCGGTGTTGACAGGTCTATTCACTACGTTAAACGCTTAACTAACTCATTAGATAGACTTTTCTTGTATTTATGTGTCCGCTATTAATAGCGCTGAATCGTTGTAGGCCTATGCACATGGGCAGATTTTCACTCTCGCTCTAAGTATGGCTTTAGCCAGGTGACTGCGGCGACGTATCTGTGGTCTCACGTGGTGTAATTACACATTCTCTCCGTCTCCAAGGTTTCAGGCAGTCGTTGTCTCGCGCTCTCTCCCTCACTGCCGGGACTTGTGCTGGAAAGAAGTGGCGAGTGGAGTGAGTATAGGCATGAATTAATTAAGCAGGAACACTGGGCTGGTTACCAGTCCATCACAGTGTTAACACACTCATATCATTGGGCTATAGAGTGTCCATTTTGTCTTGGGGCTGTGGGAGGAACCCGTAATACCTGTTGGGAATAGGGAGGACATGCAAACCCCACACAGAAAGGCCCCGTCTGTGACTCGAACCTGCCACCCTGTTGCTGTGAGGCGACAGTGGTGCCCAGCTTAAACATTATTGTGTTATTTACCTTTTATTGAGTTGCATCAAAACATTTTGAGATGGATCTTGTTTTGTTTTTTTTAATCAGGTTTTGTTTTTTTGTCTGTGTGTGATTTCTGGTTTGTGTGTTGGTGTTTTGCTCAGGAACAATCTGGCTCCTAGTGGTACAGAATACGGGCCCCTAACAGACCTTCCAGACTGGACCTTCGCTGGTGAGTTCTGTTCATTTGTCAAATGGAGTGACATCATAATCAGGACCTTCACTCAAATGGAGTGACATCATAATCAGGACCTTCACTCAAATGGAGTGACATCATAATCAGGACCTTCACTCAAATGGAGTGACATCATAATCAGGACCTTCACTCAAATGGCGTGACATCATAAACAGGGTCTTTTTTACAAAGTAGTGATATCCTAATATGTAACTTTGGTGACAGGGAGTGACATCACAATCAACAGGCCTTTAAATGAACATTTTTCATAACCAGCCAGTTTGGCTATTCGATGAAGAAATTCACTGACTACTAATTTTTCACCAGCCTGCAACATTAATTACTCAAAATAAACTGAAATCATACAAAAAATATGACACACATTTCAAGTTAGGATGCTCCTTATTTGCACACAACACTTTCCATTCAATGCTCAGAATTCATTGGCACAGCACAGAGGCGCAGCCGGATACTGCCTGCATCTGCTCAATGGCTCCCTAAAACAGAAGCATTTAGTGACTGAATTCTGCCTTTGCTGCTGTGTGTGAGATGGGACCACTTGCTTTACTGGGAATTCATTCTTTCTAAGCTTGTGGTGGTAACCTCAGAACAATGAGGTCACTCATCTCCCAAATATTTGTACCATGTGTAAGGCTGGAGTAACTGCTCTCTCTCTGGCTGTGTGTGTGTAAGGCTGGAGTAACTGCTCTCTCTCTGGCTGTGTGTGTGTAAAGCTGGAGTAACTGCTCTCTCTCTGGCTGTGTGTGTAAGGCTGGAGTAACTGCTCTCTCTGGCTGTGTGTGTGTGTAAGGCTGGAGTAACTGTTCTCTCTGGCTGTGTGTGTATAAGGCTGGAGTAACTGTTCTCTCTGGCTGTGTGTGTGTAAGGCTGGAGTAACTGCTCTCTGGCTGTGTGTGTGTGTGTAAGGCTGGAGTAACTGCTCTCTCTGGCTGTGTGTGTGTGTAAAGGCTGGTGTGTTTCTCTAAGGCTGGAGCTGGAACTGTTCTCTCTGGCTGTGTGTGTGTAAGGCTGGAGTAACTGCTCTCTCTGGCTGTGTGTGTGTAAGGCTGGAGTAACTGCTCTCTCTCTGATAGACGGGCGGCCGGCTCCCCCGCTGAAAGGGCAGGAGAGGAGGAAGAGAGAAAGGGAGGAGTTTGCGGTGAGGATTACTCCGCCTTTCTGTCTGTCCTGTTTTTCTTTCCACCTCTGCTTCTCAATTACATTCTCTCTCCATTGTTCCCTCTCTCACTCTTTTACTCCCTCACTTACTCTCTTTCTCAGAGGCGTGTGGTTCTTCTCAGCTCAGAGGTGGATGGAGGGATGCAGCGATGGAGGGAGGGGAAAGAGGAGGAAAGAGCAGCAGAGGAGAGAAAGAAATCACTCCAGCTGAAGCCCAAAGGCCACCATCTACTGAAGAACAAGAAATAAAAAAAACATATTTGAAATGTTCTGTGGACCAGAAGGCCTGTTTTTGTGGAGAAGTCTGGCGTCTGTCAGCATGATGGTAGAATACAGCATTTCCATCTCTCCCCAGTTACAGCTGCAGTCTTCTGATCTCCAGAGCCATGAACACACAGTAAATCACTCCACTAATCCTCTAATTTATGCATTTTCTGTAACGCAAGCTAGTGCTAGCACTCTACAGCACTATAATACCAGGTTAAGGAAGAGGTTGCTACTCTTCTATAACCCTGTTTGTCCAGTAACACAGGCTAGCGCTAGCCCTCTACAACACTGCGCTAGCAGAGTGACATCAGCTAGCGCTAGCCCTCTACAACACTGCGCTAGCAGAGTGACATCAGCTAGCGCTAGCCCTCTACAACACTGCGCTAGCAGAGTGACGTAAGCTAGCGCTAGCCCTCGACAACACTGCGCTAGCAGAGTGACGTAAGCTAGCGCTAGCCCTCTATACAACACTGCGCTAGCAGAGTGACGTAAGCTAGCGCTAGCTCTCGACAACACTGCGCTAGTAGAGTGACGTAAGCTAGCGCTAACCCTCTACAACACTGCGCTAGCAGAGTGACATCAGCTAGCGCTAGCCCTCTACAACACTGGGCTAGCAGAGTGACGTAAGCTAGCGCTAGCCCTCGACAACACGCCATTTCCAACAGTGAAGTCATGGCTGTGTTCTAAGTCTATAACCTTTCAAACCCCTTGCTCATAAACAGGGAATAGAAAGGAAAATAAGAATTTTGCTGTTGAGGAGGTTAATAACGTTATTAACAGCATTGGTGGGAATTATGGGGTTCCTCCCATTTCTTTTGCACATTTGTGAATGTAGCATCTGCATGGTCACATGATTATCGTTCATGAAGCATCAGGCTGGTCGTAAAGAGAGCTTGTACCAGTCAAGTTTAGAAATGTCCACTTTTGTGGATAAAGTCATTTTATGGGGAGAGAGGTTTTGGAGTTTGATTGTCTGTGCTGCCAGGTGTCTGTGAAACACGTGAAGACTTTACACAACAGCCATAATACTGCCAATAATTATAATCTTCATAATATGCATTTTATTTATTTGGTGCTCCTTGAAACTATACATCCAGAGTTTTCAAAAGTTAAAAACAAAATTCAAATCACAAACTCATGTTGTGTTGAATGTACAAATAATTATTTTAAAAGTATGAATAAAAGCAGAATGTTTCATGTCTGCGATATCATATTCTGACGCTTCAATTTGCATATTTGAATGTTTCCTTCTTGCAGCCCTGGGGCTGTGTACATACACTGCCACTAGGGGGCGCTGTTGCACCACTGACCAGGAGCTGAATTGCCACCATTTGATTGTGAATTTGTTTTATGCCCATTGGGATGGGGCTAAAGTGTTGGAGAGCTTTCTCAGACAGGAGTTAACTGTAAGCGTTACCTTGTGTGTGTGAAATACAGTAGAATAACGGCTAGTGAAATATTGTGCGTTAGAGTAACTATTTTGGGGCATTATTGTGCTTCTGAGGTTTCAGTGTTGCAGTGCAGGGTAAGTGGAAGGTTTTCCATGATTTCCAGAAACGGAATGTTACCATGGTTACGCAGTGTTAATCTGAGTGATTTTACTGGCATTTAAAATGCCTGAAATACCTGCATATATCTCTCTCTCTTTTTTCTCTTACTCTCTTCCCACTCCCCCCCCTCTCTCCCCACCTCCTCTCTCTCTCTCTCTCTCCCCACCCCCTCTCTCTCTCTTATTCTCTCCTCTTTCTCTCTCTTATTATTATTCTCTCCCCCTAAACTCCTGTTTCTCTTGCTGAGCTCCAGTAATTAGGCCTTTCTGAGTTGCTGAGCAGAGATGTTTCTGCTCTGATGTAATTCTAGCCTGTGTGCTGTCAGTGGGTGTGGCTAACCCACATGGCCCCGCCCAGGAGAGGCGGGGCTAACCGCAGGAGAATCATCTGTCACCAGCACAGAGAAAACAGTACTGCTCTGGGGCTG
>CM045889.1:1275000-1277500 GCA_025169545.1 Anguilla japonica | reverse complement strand
GGGGAGTTTGGGGTGCGGGGGTGCCGGGGAGTTTGGGGTGCCGGGGTGCCGGGGTGCCGGGGAGTTTGGGGTGCGGGGGAGTTTGGGGTGCGGGGTGCTGGGTGCTGGGTGCTGGGGTGCTGGGGTGCTGGGGTGCTGGGGTGCTGGGGTGCTGGGGTGCCGGGGTGCGGGGGAGTTTGGGGTGCGGGGGTGCCGGGGAGTTTGGGGTGCCGGGGTGCCGGGGGTGCCGGGGAGTTTGGGGTGCGGGGGAGTTTGGGGTGCGGGGTGCTGGGGTGCTGGGGTGCTGGGGGGTGCTGGGGTGCTGGGGTGCTGGGGTGCTGGGGTGCTGGGGTGCCGGGGTGCGGGGGTGCGGGGGTGCGGGGGTGCCGGGGTGCTGGGTAGTTTGGGGTGCGGGGGTGCTGGGGTGCCGGGGCAGAGGCTAATCGACCCATGCGGGGCTCCCAGCTGTTTGGAGAAGTCTGGAGAAGCTGCTGCTTTTCTGCTCCTGAATAACAGCGTTCAACTGCATTCATCAATTTAAATACCTGTGAAAACTATGACATGTATGGATACTGACATTGAGTGGTTATAATGTCTTGAAATCCCTGACAATGGCAACATTTTGAAACTCTTTTTTGTATGTTTAATTATTCTCTTAATTAAAATGTGTGTGTTTGTGTGTGATGAGAAAGTAGCTTGGACACAATGCTCTGGGGAATTTTAAAAAATATTTTATTTTGTTTAGATTTATGTAAAAAAGAGAAAAACTGGCAAAAATCAAATTGCTTTATTTAAAATCAGTGTCATTATAAATATCATTATTATTATCACTGTCATTACTGATGTCATCTCATTTCCTGTTGCTGAACATGCTTAAGAACAGTAAACAATAGCAATGACAAAAAATATACATTTCCATTAATTTCATATATTCAGAGATGGAAAAACCAACATATTTTGAACTACACCCCCCCCCCCCTTCCCCCCACCCCCTTAAACACACGCCTTATTCCCCCCCCCCCCCCCACGCCTCCTTGGCCTTACTTATTGTTGTCACATTTTGCCCCTGTCCAGCAGGACTTCAAAAAACAACATACCAAAAAGAAACTTCAGATGAGACAGAATAACAATAACAATAATAATAACAGTCATAACAATAATAATAATAATAATAATAATAATAATAATACAAACACAATAAGATTAAAACAATAACAATAGTATCTAGAATTGTACTAAACAACCGCAGACAAATGGCTGTACTCTCTGAGGAGCATCTACCTTCATACAGGAGCAATCACCTGGCTGATCAAAGCACTATTTAGACTCTGATCTCATTGGTTTCAACTCAACAAAATCTGAAACTGAGCTCTGATTGGTTCCCTTTGATGCGCTCTGTCAGACACTGAGCTCTGATTGGTTCCCTTTGATGCGCTCTGTCAGACACTGAGCTCTGATTGGTTCCCTTTGATGCGCTCTGTCAGACACTGAGCTCTGATTGGTTCCCTTTGATGCGCTCTGTCAGACACTGAGCTCTGATTGGTTCCCTTTGATGCGCTCTGTCAGACACTGAGCTCTGATTGGTTCCCTTTGATGCGCTCTGTCAGACACTGAGCTCAGTGGAGATGCTTCTGCTGAGATACCTGCTGTAAACACGGCTGGAGAGGTGGGAGGGGCTAGGGTTTAGTGGGGTGTGGAGGATTAATAGTGGGGCTGAGTCCTTTGCTCTCTCTTTCTCTTCATCACTCTATCCCTCTCCTCCTCCCTTTACCTCCTTCCCTCCCTCCATACACATTTATGGAGGGGTTTATAAAGGCCTGAGTTTCAAGATTTAAAAATCTATAAGGCACCAAAATAAAGACAAATACAAAACCCTAAAAACAATTTAAAACATTTTGAAATACTAAAGAAACAACCAGTTGGCTGGAGTCAAGGAGAGGGAGGAAGTGACATCTTTTCTTTTTATGCAAATAATGAGTGTGAGAGGTAGGGGTGTGTGTGTGTGTGTGTGTATGTGTGACTGTGTGCGTGGTGTGTCTGTGTGCATATGTGTGTGAGTGTGTGTGTGCGTGTGAGTGTGTGTATGCATGTCTCTCCCCGTGCTATGTGGAAAGGTTCCGGTCTCTGAGTACTATCCATACAGGTATTAAAATATACAAATACACACGTGTCTGTGGATCTCTCCTCTGTCATCTCTCTTTTCAATCCCACTATTCCACCTCATCATATCCTCTTTCTCTCGCCGTCTCCCTCTCTCTCTCTCCCACTCACCCCGCCCTCCCTCTCTCTCTCTCTCTCTCTCCCCCCTCTCTCTCCTCTCTCCCTCTCTCCCCCCCTCTCTCTCTCTACACCTTGTCTAGCAGGGACCTCTGGCAGTAGAGCAGGCGTCGGGGGGTGCCGTAGCGACGGAAGAACAGGACGGCCCCCAGGGCGCAGATCACACACACCAGCAGCAGGAGGGGCACCACCACAGCCGCTGGCCCCGCCCCCGCCCCGCCCTCATCCACCTCGATGATGATCA
>CM045889.1:1235000-1272500 GCA_025169545.1 Anguilla japonica | reverse complement strand
CCACATTGAGTTACAGCAACACAACACACACTGGAAAAACAAAAACACAGCGGCAGCACCGTGGAAATGTTTTGGGAATGCTGCTGGCATGTTGTTGGAACACTGTAGGAATGTCATGGGAATGCTGTGTTTTGGGAATGCTGTGGAAACATGCTGTGGTAATGCTGTGGAAACATGCTGTGGGAATGCTGTGGAAACATGCTGTGGAAATGCTGTGGGAATGCTGTGGAAACATTCTGTGGGAATGCTGTGGAAACATGCTGTGGTTTTGGAGCAGTGTGAGAAGGCTCTGGGGACACGGGGCTGCTGACCGTAGATCTGCTGGATGCCGCGTCGGTCGTCCGCGGGCAGGACGAAGTTCTCTGTGTCCATCCACTGGTAGAACGGAGCCATGATGGCTGACGGGTCCCCGGAATGTTCCAGGCCCAGGGCGTGGCCCAGCTCATGCACCGCCACCAGGAACACATCATTACCTGAGACCATGGGGGGGGGGGGGGGGGGGGCGGGGAGAGAAAGAGATGTAGAAAAATAGGGAGAAATTAGAATTGTCAGAATCGACCAATAGGGTTCTGTATTTGTGTTGTATTTTAGAGTACTGCTTCAGTGGTAGAGCAGTGTTAGTGCCCCTCTCATGCCCCTCCCCCAGGCCCTGCCCCTCTCTCACCACCCTGGTCTGTGCTGCTGGAGGTCCAGGGCTCGGCGGCGTCGAAGTGAGTGTCACCCCCTATGCCTTGGCCAGGGAAGTACGCGTGCGCAAGGAAGCCCCCCTCCCCGTCGAAAGGGGTGCTGTCGCCGTGGAAACCCTCGCCGAAGAAGAGCATGATGTCGGCGAAGCTCTCCACCTTGTCTCGGATGCGGTGATAGGGGATCTCGCGAAAACGCAGAGGGGTCACGCCCTCCCACACCTGAAAGGCCCGGCGGATGGCCTGGAAGGTCTTATACTCCCCCACCTTAGGGGTGTAGTTCTGTATACTGGAGAGAGAGAGAGAGATAGGAAGAGCAGGGGAGAGAGAGACAGAGAAGAGAGGGAGAGTGGGGGGAGAGAGAGAGAGGGGGGAGAGAGAGAGAGAGAGGGGGGAGAGAGAGAGAGACATGGGGGAGAGAGAGGAGAGGGAGGGGAGAGAGAGACCAGGGGGAGAGAGAGAGAGACAGGGAGAGAGGAGGGAGGAGAGAGAGGACGGGGGAGGGGGGAGAGAGAGGAGAGAGGGGAGAGAGAGAGAGACATGGGGGAGAGAGAGAGAGAGGGGGGGAGAGAGAGAGAGAGACATGGGGGAGAGGGAGAGAGGGGGGGGGAGAGAAGGGGGAGAATGGGGAGAGAGAGGGAGGGGAGAGATGAGAGAGCTGGGAGAGAGAGAGAGTATCCCGGAAGAGGAGAGAGAGACATGGGGAGAGAGAGGGTAGAGGGGAGAGAGAGAGAGAGGGGGAGAGAGGTTATGGTTTTACTGCTGTTTACTAACAGAGAGGCACACTCACTCATTTACTCTCTTCTGACATGTAGTACATGCCAGGTCACGTAGAAGAGGCAGAAACTCTGCGGATTTTCAAGACTAGGCTTGATACGGTGTTAGATACTATCTAGACTGTAGGTAATCAGAGCACTAATTTAGTCAGGAAAATGCCAAGCATTGTTGGGCTGAATGGCCTGTTCTCCTCATTATGTTATGTTATGTTATGTGTTATGTTATGTTATGCTATGCTATGCCATGCTATATGTTATCTTATGTTATGTTATGTTATGCTATGCTATGCCATGCTATGTTACACTATGCTATGTTATTTTATGTTATGCTATGCTATGCTATGCTATATGTTATGTTATGCTATGCTATATGTTATGTTATGCTATGCTATGCTATGCTATGCTATATGTTATGTTATGTTATGTTATGTTATATGCTGGCCGTCCATAATTATGCATTCAGCGTTTGTGGTGTGAGCATAAAACTATGACTATGACTCAGGTGTGTCTCAGGTACAGCTCAGGTGTGTCTCAGGTGTGTTTTGGGTGTATCTCAGGTACACCTGTGTCTCAGGTATAGGTCAGGTGTGTCTCAGGTGTGTCTCAGGTATACCTGTGTCTCAGGTGTGTCTCAGGTATGTCTCAGGTGTGTCTCAGGGTTAGCTCAGGTGTGTCTCAGGTGTGTCTCAGGTTTGTCTCAGGTGTGTCTCAGGGTTAGCTCAGGTGTGTCTCAGGGTTAGCTCAGGTGTGTCTCAGGTGTGTCTCGGGTGTGTCTCAGGGTTAGCTCAGGTGTGTCTCAGGTGTGGCTCAGGTGTGTCTCAGGGTTAGCTCAGGTGTGTCTCAGGTGTGTCTCGGGTATGTCTCAGGTTTGTCTCAGGTGTGTCTCAGGGATAGCTCAGGTGTGTCTCAGGTGTGTCTCGGGTATGTCTCAGGTTTGTCTCAGGTGTGTCTCAGGGATAGCTCAGGTGTGTCTCAGGTGTGTCTCGGGTATGTCTCAGGTTTGTCTCAGGTGTGTCTCAGGGATAGCTCAGGTGTGTCTCGGGTGTGTCTCAGGGTTAGCTCAGGTTTGTCTCAGGTGTGTCTCAGGGATAGCTCAGGTGTGTCTCAGGTGTGTCTCAGGTTTGTCTCAGGTGTGTCTCAGGGTTAGCTCAGGTGTGTCTCAGGTGTGTCTCGGGTGTGGCTCACCTGAAGGTGATCTCAGCTTTGTCCCATTTGAGCCCTTGGATGACGTAGCGTTTCCTCCTCAGATTGCTCTTCAGTTCCGAGCCAAACTTGTCTGGGACGCCACACCTTGGCCGCTTCATTGCCCTGGCAACCAGGTCAAATTCTCCAATTAGCACAAACAATGGGTGGATTTACCATTTTTTCTCAGGAGCACACCAATCAACAGACTTTTCTCTGACAAGCACAAGCAGATTGAGATTCATACAGATGACTGAAGCAAGCTCCTGATTGGTGGAGAGGTGTAGTGGGAGACGGGGCTTACTCTATGGTCTGGGGGTTGACGGAGCCAGTGACCTGCAGGCCGTAAAATCTCTGCATGGCGGCAATTGCCGTGGAAACAGACTTTGGCGAGCGGAGGGCCTGAGCGCGAACATCACCTGGGGGCAGGTAACCATACTGCTGCAACCACGCCTGGGGGCGGAGCAAAACACATCAGCTGCACTGATTACGCCCAAAACACATAATAATACAACCGTACCAGTGCTACACTTTACCATTAATACTACGCCAAGGTTAGGGAGCTGTGCTTACAGCGCTGAGGTTGCGGGTTCGATTCCCAGACGGGACAGCTGTAACTCCAGGTATGAATAATAACAACTTTTCTCTCACTCAAAGCACAGAAAAATACAACCTAACTAAGTGAATATCTCCTACAGTTACACAGGGCAGAATCCAGAAAACATCAAAACCAGAACTACCAGAGCTCTGGAGAGAATCTGGGACAGGGTTATTAGGTTGATTTAAAAACTTTTCTGACCTGAGAGAGGGTTTCAGAGGCATACGCAGTACGGGGCACGTCCTGTCCCCCAGTCCCCCCCCCCCCCCCGGGTGTAGGAGCCAGCAGAATGGGGCTGGTGAGCAGGACTGTGTGTTTGTGCACGTCTGCCAGATGCTACCAGGCCCATTAATGGCTTAAGGGTCTGAAGTAGCCTGCTGCAGGAAGGCAGTGCAGGTTACAATGTGCTCCCTGCAGCCGGGGTGTGTGACTGTCTGGCCTGCAGCTGATTCACGAGCTACCAGCCACACCATAGAGCGGACTGCCACAACATAGAGCGGTCTGCCACACCATAGAGTGGACTGCCACAACATAGAGCGGGCTGCCCCACCATAGAGGGGTCTGCCACACCATAGAGTGGACTGCCACAACATAGAGCGGACTACCACACCATAGAGTGGACTGCCACACCATAGAGCGGTCTGCCACACCATAGAGTGGACTGCCACAACATAGAGCGGACTGCCACACCATAGAGCAGCCTACCACAAGATAGAGCGGCCTGCATGAGTGTGTGTGTGTGTGTTTGAGTGTCTGTGAGTGTGTGTATGTATCTGAGTTTATGTGTGTGTAACTGCGTGTGTGTGTGGTGTGTGTGTGTGCGTGTGTGAGAGAGTGTGTGTGTGTGGGTTTGTGTGTGTGTGTGTGCATGTGTATGTATGTGAGAGTGCATGTGTGTGTGTGTGTGTGTGTGTGAGTGGTTTACTTGCTGAGCTAGTGTCTGTGTTTAACACCGCTAGCCCACAACATCAGAAGTATGCATTCATCCAGCAGACAAAGGCTGGTCTGTGAGGGTGTTGATTGGTCAGTTTGAGAACCAATCAGAGGCAGTATTTACTCGCCCTCTCTCAGGTGTAATTCAGTCTACATTTCCTTGAGTGTGTGAGTCAGTGACCAGTCTGCCGGTGAGTCACACTCTGCACAGTACTCCACTTTGGTCTCCCATAAACAGTACATTATACAGACTGTGTGTGTGTGTGTGTGAGTGAGTGAGTGAGTGAGTGAGTGAGTGAGTGAGTGAGTGAGTGAGTGAGTGAGTGAGTGAGTGAGTGAGTGAGTGAGTGAGTGAGTGAGTGAGTGAGTGAGTGAGTGAGTGAGTGAGTGAGTGTGAGTGAGTGTGTGTGTGTGTGTGTTTGTAAATGATTAAGACTGTGTATAAGGTAGAAGAGGGGTACATTTGAATAGCCTATATACTGTTTACATCATTAACACACAGCACACAGTCCAACACAGGGAGGGGCTCATTAACACACAGCACACAGTCCAACACAGGGAGGGGCTCATTAACACACAGCACACAATCCAGCACAGGGACAGGCTCATGAACACACAGCACATAGTCCAGCACAGGGAGGGGCTCATTAACACACAGCACACAGTCCAGCACAGGGACAGGCTCGTTAACACATAGCACACAGTCCAGCACATGGACAGGCTCATTAACACACAGCACACAGTCCAGCACAGGGAGGGGCTCATTAACACACAGCACAGCTGTTTTATTGGCTCTCCCGGCACACAGCGCCCCCCCCCCCCCACTGTGTCCCACCATGGAGTAAGCAGCCCCCGCAGTGCCTCCAACACCACAGGAGTTCCAGCGGAGTGGGGGGGGGGGGGGCTGAGTTTGGCAGGAGAGGCGAGGGGGGGGGGCTGCATAACCCCACTGCGGCCGCAGTCAGCAAGAACAAGTTTCAATTATGGGCTCTAGAATCGAGTCATTTCTGTAGCTCTCACTCCCTCACTCCATGTCTCTTCCTCTCTTTCTTTCAATCCGTCTCTATCTCTCCCTTTCTCTCACTCCCTGTCTCTGTCTCTGTCCGTCTCTCTTTCTGTCTCTCACTCGCTCCGTCTCTCTTTCTGTCTCTCTCTACCTCTCTTCTCATCCCCCATCCTCCCAGAATTCCTGTTTCTCAGAACTGCCAGAATGCCTGTGGTTGGTCAGTGACCCCAGGTAACTCCTCAGTGACACACAGGTAGGCCTAACCACAGCAGCCCGTAACCATGACAACACCACAATAAGACAGACCAAACTGAATGGTAAATAAGTGTGGGGAGAGAACAGGCTTAACAGCACCCAACATGTCAGATTTCAATATTACATCATTTAAATGTATAACACACCGACTCTCACACACAATAACACTGCACACATCAACACTACACCTTTAAACAATACTCAAAAACACTATATAACTACACTTTTAAACTATATTCAATAACCCTACACACCCAAGAATGTGCTGTAAAATTATACACAAAAACACTATACACAAACACTTGACTCTTCAACTATACGCAGAAATACTACACTCTCTCTCACACAAGAATGCTTACTAAACAGTAATGTAAAACACTGGAACAGAAAAGTAGAACAACAAAAGACAAAAATAAGGCATTTCTTTGGTAACACGTTTCAGAATGCACTAAGGATGAATCTCATAGACTGGGATGTGTTTAAGGATGCAGGCCAGAGTATGGCACTAAATCACAATCCACACCTGGAGTCCCCCTGACAGCAGCCAGATCACACATGGCCAATATAAGTAGTGCAGCACAGGTACACTACAAGTAGCCACAGAGTACATCCTACAACTATGCTGCTCATGCAGGTTCACTTCAGGTAACCGTGGGAACTGATGACAGGAAAATTTGCAACTGCACTGTGTCCACCGCGTCCACCGCGGCCAGGACAGGTGAGGCCTGGCACAGGTGCATGTGCGCAGGCAGGTGTGTATGCGCAGGAAATGCAGCACACACCTGAGGTCAGCACGAGGGAATCAGGGGCCATTAAACGCAGTAACCAAGGCAACTGAACAGCCCTGGAGAAGGGACCCAGAGTCATACTCAGCTTTCCACTGGAAAGAGAGGCAGAAATAGGTCTAAAAAGCAGCATTCGAAAGGAAAAATAGAGGAGGGGAGGACAGGAGGAGGGGAGGAGGGGAGGAGAGAGAGAGAGAGAGAGACTCAGTTGTTCCCTTCTCTGTGCCAACGGAAAAAACCGGGGAAAACACAGCACTACTGAGAGCCCTGACCCAGTTACACACCACCAATGCTGCGCCCCAAAACCAACCCTGCACCCCAAAACCAACCCTGCACCCCAAAACCAACTCTGCACCCCAAAACCAACTCTGTGCACCCCAAAACCAACCCTGCACCCAAAACCAACCCTGCACCCCAAAACCAACCCTGCACCCCAAAACCAACCCTGCACCCCAAAACCAACTCTGTGCCCCAAAACCAACCCTGTGCTTCAACCCTGTACTCTAAAACCAACCCTACACCCCAACATCCTGCTTGCCCTAACCCTCAGTAAGAGCAGCTTTGGGACAGAATCCTGAAGTCACCTGAACGTTATTTCAGTCTAACAGACCACACAGCTGCACAACACAACACAGCATCAGCACAGCAGCACAGCACATCAGCACAGCACATCAGCACAGCACAGCAGATCATAACTGTTCTCCTGTCGCACTCCTCCTGCCTGTGCTGTGGATTGGCTTTGGACTGGCTCTCCAAAGGCCACCTGCACTTCAGATGTGAAAAGACTGCAAAAGTATTGTCTGGAATTTCTAACCACCATCACTGCATAACGAAGGGAAAGTCTGACTAACGAAGCCTTGACATGATGTTTAAAATGTTACATTCTGCAGACTCTGGAGTCCCATCGCACCTTGGCACTGTGGCATTTCATCATGCGAGGCAGCAAACACATTATGTGCAAAATGGAAGCTTCATAAATTGATATCTTCTGCGTTGGTCTCTCTCTGGGGGGGGGGGGGGGGGGGGGGTTGGCTGCTCACAAAGGTCTTCGGCACCTGGAACAACAGCACTGGAATTTGGCAGAACCACCCCCCCCCCCCACCCACCACCCCGCCAGGAATGGCTAGCTTGCTCCTCACCCCTCCCCATCTGTGTACAGGTTTGAGTACCCCATCCGAGAGGGTCACATGACACCACTCTCGGCGGCCCTAACACTAACCATAACACCTAACATCTAATGCTAACACTAACCATAACACCTAACACCTAACATCTAATGCTAACACTAACCATAACACCTAACATCTAACATCTAATGCTAACACTAACCATAACACCTAAACACCTAACATCTAATGCTAAACACTAACACCTAACACCTAACACCTAACATCTAATGCTAACACTAACCATAACACCTAACATCTAACATCTAATGCTAACACTAACCATAACACCTAACACCTAACATCTAATGCTAACACTAACCATAACACCTAACACCTAACATCTAATGCTAACACTAACCATAACACCTAACACCTAACATCTAATGCTAACACTAACCATAACACCTAACATCGAACATCTAATGCTAACACTAACCATAACACCTAACACCTAACATCTAATGCTAACACTAACCATAACACCTGACATCTAACATCTAATGCTAACACTAACCATAACACCTAACACCTAACACCTAACATCTAATGCTAACACTAACCATAACACCTAAAATCTAACATCTAATGCTAACACTAACCATAACACCTAACACCTAACATCTAATGCTAACACTAACCTAACACTAACACCTAACACCTATGCTAACACACCTAACACCTAACACCTAACATCTAATGCTAACACTAACCATAACACCTAACACCTAACATCTAATGCTAACACTAACCATAACACCTAACACCTAACATCTAATGCTAACACTAACCCTAACATCTAACCGTAACATCTAACCATAACACTATACTCCAGTATACTCCAAACAACGCACAATTTTTTCTATGAAAGAACGACTGGCGATCAAATCTCTGTATGATCGATTATAAAGATGACGATATCCTTGCATGAGTACAGCGACTCTTTGTTAAAAGTTTTCATCTCAAAAGTAATCCAGCGATGTCACCATGGTCGTGTCTAGATGGGATACAGGAGGTTTCGGGAAGTGGCATCCTATCTGATAGAAGAATTAAACTGTGCCTTATTCCTTTGAGGAAACTACCTGTGAAAGATGGAGAAACTAGTAACTAGCTACCTACCTACTTAGTGTTACTAGTTTCCCCATCTTTTATTTGGCTACCTTTCTGTCCAAACTATTTATCTTTAGTCTGGCTAATAATGACGGAGGAATGAGGCAGGATTTAATTCTTTTATTGTGGTGAACCCATCAGAGAGGACAACTTCCCAAAATGTACCCTATCCCATCTAGACACGACCTGCTGCGAGACAGTACAGCGTGATGAACAGGAACTTACAGAACTCCCCCCAGCAGGTCAAACATGATGCAACCAAACATGTGATATTTTGATGGACCAGCAGCAGACAGGGGAAGTCTGCGCACTTGTGAACCGCTGGTGAACAGTTTGCGTTGGGGCACACACACACACACACACAGAAGCACCCACGCACACGCGCACGCACGCGCACATGCACGCACTCACACACACGCACGCTCGTGCGCACACGTACATGCACGCACTCACACACGCACGCACACACACGCACCGCGCCATACAAACTCAAAATACCATGCCTTTTTTGTTTCGTCTCTTGATCTGACAAAAAATGAAAAATGTTGTTTTGAGTATAATGCCACCTTAACACCTAACCCCGAACACTAACCCTAACACCTGACACGTGAGCTGCGGCTCCAGTCTGTAGCCTGGCACATCTAGCACATGACCCTGATTTGTGTGGGGGGGGGGGGGGGGGTTCATTTTCAATGCCAGCCAGTCTCTCAGTTGAGCGCCGCTAATTTAATGTTATTTGTAATATGTTACTTATGAATTCTGTCATATGAGGCCCCCGATCAACAGTTTATCTCACCCCCTCAACTGTTACAAAATGGTGAGGATTCCTGACATACACTATTCGCCATTTTTGGACCCCACACTTCTGAAATGATTCTGGGTCCCACGATTTAAGGGCCAGCTCTAGACTATAAATGCTTTTAAGTACCAGGAGTGACAATTCCGTGGCAGTAAGGGGCATCTTCTATCCGTCGTAACCCGTCTTTCTATGTGGCAAGTGTAACGGGCAGGAAAGCCCAAAGGATGAAGTGAAACGCGCGAGGACCATGGCTGAGCGAGGGCGCGGACAGCGATACGGCCATCTGCTCTTCACTCACAACCGCTATTTCCGCTCCCGCTCTCGTCTTAACTCAGAACAGACTGCACTAATTATATTTTCTGTCTCTTTCTCCCCTCCCCCTCTCCTCTCCTCCCCCTCCCTCTCTTCTGTCTCTCTTTCTGAACAAAGTCTAGGAGTTGTTTTTACAGCCTCACCCTTTCTCTCCCCTCCTATACTGACCCCCCCCCCCCCCATCATACCACAACACAGAAGTCAGTACTCAGGACATTTTTCCATCCAAGAACTCCCTTTTAGGTTTCCATTTTGCAATCCCTCTCTTTTTTGACCAACCTTTCCTCACTTCTTAGCCTACCTTCATAATAACATCGTGGTAGAAATATAAAACGCAATCATTTAATATATGTTGAAGTTTTAACAGTAGCGCCTATAGTCACAAACACTAGTTGCGTTCAGGGAGAGTAGGCTACTTCGGGATCACAGTTTTCATGCTGGAGGATGAGACACCAGGAAGACCTCGGTAGTGTTAACATTCCAGGCTCACAAGGGAGACGGTGGAAAAATACAAACACGCTCACTTCAATATTTTCGTCAGCCACTACAGAGATACTTTAGTGCGTTAATGCGCAAGGTCATTTAATTCCTCTATTAATTCCACATGCCCTCCCCGCTTCTCTCTGTGTCTGTCTCCCGGGTGAGTGTGTAAGAGAGAAAAGAGGGTACCACGAGACTGACCTCCGTTTTGACGTCCTGAGTCGTTCCCCTCGTGCTGAGCCCACATACCAGCGCGAGCAAAAGGAGTCTGGGCACCATTTGCCTGCTCGCGCACAGTTATACCCAAAAATGAAATACTTGTTTTTTTCCCCTCTGCGACTACCAACTTTGTAATGTTTTTTCGTCAAAACATTACAAAGAATGAGACTCAAAAATAAAGAGTTTCTTCCTCAGCAAACAAAAGACTTAAAAGTTGCCAGGAAAAACGCTTCCGAATTGGAAAATACTTTAGGTTGCCTTTTGTGTTATCGCTCAGATCCCCTCGTTTATGTCTTTAAAATAAATCTTGCTTGAAATGAATGTAGTTCAGGGCACGTAAAAAGCAGAAACGAATATTAAAACTGTTAAAATTAATAAGACTTGCGCAATCCGTTATTGTGTTCTATTCATCTTGTATCCCGTCTCTTCGTCTTCTTTTGTTTCTTCCCTCGCTCTTTTCGTACTTATGCCAGGTTATTCTCTCTCTCTCTCTCTCTCTCTCTCTCTCTCTCTCTCTCTCTCTCTCTCTCTCTCTCAGTTGCAGACGTGGTAGTTCGACTGTCCCTTGTGGCTTTTCGTCTCTCGGAAAAAAAGCAGGAAAGAAGGAAGAGAACTTCACCCGCCTGAGCTGGATGCCGCCCACCCCTACGCCGTCCCTGCTAAAAGCAGTGCCTGTTTAAGTTACAGTAGATCGCTCCGTCCTGCGCGAAGCTCTTTTACACAAGTTGCACGGAGGCAGACATAACACTTTTGTCATAAATCTGTAATTTATGTAGCCACAGGAGAAAAACACATCCGACAGTGGCATAACTTATGAACAACTCTGTAAAATAATGCAGCATCTTTACATACTGAATATTTTATTACATTTATTGTGTAAACGAAGCATGTAGATCACGTTGACAGCGAAAATCAGAAAAAGAAAAAAAAATGAACAGCAAGAACAGTATCAAGAGATGCCTGTTATAGTTTTCAGAACAGCGTTAGTTTGTTTTTCATCATAAAAGGATGCTTGTTTTTAAATAAGGTTATATGCATGGAACCAACATCTTTGAACATGTAAACTTTTCAATGGGAATGCGCGCCCGCAACCACGCAAGTGCTTCTGCATTTAAATTGTAATTGATTTTATTATAAAACACAGTAAGGGTTCCAAGACTGCTTTTCAAAAATAATTTAATATATACAGTCACAATGTTTCCGAGAAACACCACGACTTTGACTCACAAATATATTATAAATAAATTGCAGGTCAGGTCTTCCCTGTCGGCTATTTAAGCTTCATTTGACATTTTTAATTTCACCTCTGCAGGGTACTTACGCGCTATCACTCACAGCGAAACGGAATTGTGCCATAGTCCAGTGACTCCCACGAACCAACACTGACATCTGGTGGTTAAATTGTGGTTTCGCGTGGCATCGTTGTGGATAGGATGTGATTATTCTGGTTGGAGCGGTGTTTACGTAAAGACAACAAAACCTCGAGTGCTAGATTGAAATTAATTAAGTCTCGTTATGTTGAGAAATGAAAGGTGAGAAAAAGAGCATTTTGACAGGAACGAGTTTCTCGGGGGCGGTCTCTTCCTTGTCCTCGTGTCTGTCACTCAGCGGACAACACGGAAGTTAGCCAGAACTCGGATGTCAACAAAACGGGGAAGGCGTAAGTTGTCATTTTATAAACATGTCAAACTGTGTTTTACCACCTTTTTCAAAACTATTAAATTTATTTTTGTGTGAATTAATCACTTCATAGACTGTGTATGTATATCTACTTTAGAAATATTAAGTCAAATCAAAGGGCTAAGCAACGAAAAGTTTACAACCAAGCCAGGATTCCATCAGCTGTTAGCTAGCGCTAGCTAGCAGGCGAAGAAACGAAAGTTTGTGGGAGTGAAAAGGAGAGGCCTTGAACGTCAGTAGTTCAGTATTTAAATAGAGATTTCTGGGTGGTTGGGTATGTACTATCTGAACACCAAAGATCATGTTAATGTTAATCACAATTTAAAACTTAAAACTTATGTATTTTTGATTCGAAAGTTAGCTGGCTATCTAGCACGCTAAAACAGTTCGTGTCTTACGTCATTGCTAGGAAGCGCGAGCGTGAGGCAGGAAGTTGGTGTGTTTTATGTGTAGAACTCTGTTTTCCTGTTGTTTTCGGTGGTGGGAGCAGCACGAAATATACCTTGAAGTTCAACATACAAGCTTCAGTCGCTTTTGTCAAAGGGAGTTATCCTAAATTGAGATAGATGGCAGGTCTGTCTGAACTGGTTACTACTCCGAAAGCAGAGCTTACTTGGTCTCAGCCTCACGAGCTGAGGTTGAGACCAAAGTTGTCAAAGAGAGGTGTATCGATAGAAAGTGATATTGGTTAGCTAAGATGTTCACAGATGGATCTAAGTACCCAGCCAGTGGTGGGTAGGGGCAGGGGTGGACATCCCAGAATCTAATATCAGTGTCTGATATGTTGATGAGGCTGGAGAGGATGGGACTGGTGGTCTGTTTTTGCTGGGTGGCTGCTCATGTTGGAGAGGAAGGCAATGATGACGCGGATACTGTGGCTAAGATTGCTGGGAGGAGAGAGAGGGTCGATATGCAGGTAGCAAAGGGCCGTGGGGAAGTTCAGTCACTTATTGATCATTAAGGATCGATATGTGCCAAACTCAATGGGTCAATAGTCATAAGGGGAGGTGTTATTACCAAGAAAGCAGAACGGTAAAAGAGGAGGGGGATCTGGAATAGTAGAAGAGAGGAAGGTGAAACCTGTTTCATAGATGAAATGGTAGAACGTGCTGAAGTTTTGTGAATTATATTATGTAGAAAGGGAGAGATTGTTTGAGAGGGTCAGAGACACTGGATGCAGAGGGAGTGTATGTGGGGTATTAGGGGAAGGAAAGGGGAAAGAGGAGGTGGGTTGGGCTGTTCATTTTTCTTAGAGGAGCAGGTTTAGTAAAAAGAGTTTAGTTAGGGTAGGCTGTGACCGGCCTCGCTATCCAGCACAGTAGGTGGCGGTGTACGTAACTTAGAGATGCGATTCGCCAGCCAAACACAAAGAACAGAGTCACAAAAACAATAGTTAAGTTGCTGTCTAGCTCCACAGTTATTTCCGTTTGCGTTAGCCGCGAACATAAGCGAGATATTGTTTGTAAATTTAAGACGAAGCGTGATGGATGGGCGGTGACGGCTGCAGACGTGTGAAATTTTCGTGTCCCTTTGTCCCCTTGTTGCAGGTGAGG
Organism: Anguilla japonica; assembly: GCA_025169545.1. Taxonomy (NCBI): domain Eukaryota; kingdom Metazoa; phylum Chordata; class Actinopteri; order Anguilliformes; family Anguillidae; genus Anguilla; species Anguilla japonica. Next base: position 1,258,963 of record CM045889.1, on the reverse strand, counting down.
TTTCCCAGAAGCGGACTGCGTGGGTCATGGCGGACTGAAGGACTTTTTAAATCGGCACATGCATTTTTATTTCATTTAGTTTTTTGTGTGTTCATTTTATTGTGCCATCATTTCCCAGGTGAAAAATAATAATGACGGCAGTGTTCTGCATCCGTGGGATATTGTGCATTCTGTGTGTGACCGGTAAGTGTGTCCCGTTTCTCTGGAGAATCAGTGTGTGTGTGGTGTGTATAGTGTGTGTGTGTGTTGTGTGTACTGTTTGTGTGTTGTTTCTGTGTATGTGTGTATGAATGACTTAATGAATTTATTTGACAATTTAAAAATGAGATTTCATATGACTGCATAGCAGACCGCAATTCTTTAAAAATTGTCGAGGATAGAAACCCAAAAAACCCAGCAGGCTTATTTACATGGTATTTTGTATGTGTGTTGTGTATGTTGTGTGTGTGTGTGTGTGTGTGTTGTGTATAGTGTGTAGTGTTTTTGTGTGTGTTGTGTGTGTGGTTTGTGTGTTGGGGGTTTACACAGGGACACATTTAAAGCTGAGAACTCTGCCTTTTCTCTGTTCCCTCTTCAATTTAATTTACAGTGTGCAGGAGCATGGAGCTGGCCTCCGCTTCTGGTAAGAGATCAGACCTACTGTATGCCTGAACACATCTGTGCCTCACCCCTGAACACATCTGTGCCTCACTCCTGAACACATCTGTGCCTCACCCCTGAACACATCTGAATGTCTGTTGTAACCCACCTTACCTCTCTCACTCAGTTCGCTGTGAAAGGACTCCCAGAATCCTTCAGGGCAGACAGGGAGAGATCCGGAGCTCCACCCACCACAGCTGGTCGTCCCGGCAACTTAACTGCAGCTGGGTGATCCCTGCGTCACCGGGAGAGCCCGTCATACTGAGGTACCGCCCACTTTTCAACATGACGACCACCAGAAACTACTGACCACACACCCCTCCTCTACCTCCAGAAACTACTGACCACACACCCCTCCTCTACCTCCAGAAACTACTGACCACATGCCCCTCCTGTACTGCCAGAAACTACTGACCACACACCCCTCCTCTACCTCCAGAAACTACTGACCACATGCCCCTCCTCTACCGCCAGAAACTACTGACCACACACCCCTCCTCTACCTCCAGAAACTACTGACCACACACCCCTCCTCTACCTCCAGAAACTAGTGACCACACACCCCTCCTCTACCTCCAGAAACTACTGACCACACACCCCTCCTCTACCTCCAGAAACTAGTGACCACACACCCCTCCTCTACCTCCAGAAACTACTGACCACACACCCCTCCTCTACCTCCAGAAACTAGTGACCACACACCCCTCCTCTACCTCCAGAAACTACTGACCACACACCCCTCCTCTACCTCCAGAAACTACTGACCACACACCCCTCCTCTACCTCCAGAAACTACTGACCACACACCCCTCCTCTACCTCCAGAAACTACTGACCACACACCCCTCCTCTACCTCCAGAAACTACTGACCACATGCCCCTCCTGTACTGCCAGAAACTACTGACCATATGCCCCTCCTGTACTGCCAGAAACTACTGACCACACACCCCTCCTCTTCTATCACCAGAAACTACTGACTGCCCACCATGACTACTGCGATAAACTACTGACCACAATGATAAACGCCTGAGTCTCTCTCTCTCTCTCTCTCTCTGTCCCTTGTGTGTCAGTTTCTCCCAGTTCTTTGTGAGGTGCGGTTTGGAGTGGGTGTCTGTGACATCATCAGAAGGCTCCGCCCCCTTCATGCTGTGTGGGTCCCAGCTGCCACAGCCAATGGAGCTGGGGGGGGGTCCCGTTACCGTGACGCACCACTTCCTCCCGCGCGTGTACCCCCCCGCCAGCCTGCGCCTCTCCTACATCAGGGGTACAGTGCAGCTCCTTTTCATACATAACACCCCTCCTTCACCCCTCCTCCACTCATCCTCCACTCATCCTCCACCCCTCCTCCACTCCTCCTCCATCAGGGGTACAGTGCAGCTCCTTTTCTTAACACTGTGAGTAGAGGCCTGGGGCTCAGTAACTACCTCCCCCTCCCCTCTCACTCTGTACCTGGGGCTCAGTAACTACCCCCCTCCCCTCTCACTCTGTGCCTGGGGGGCAGTAACTACCCCCCCCTCCCCTCTCATTCTATGCCTGGGGCGCAGCAGTAACTACCCCCCCTCCCCTCTCATTCTATGCCTGGGGCGCAGTAACTACCCCCCCTCCCCTCTCATTCTATGCCTGGGGCGCAGTAACTGCCCCCCCCTCCCCTCTCACTCTGTGCCTGGGGGGCAGTAACTACCCCCCCTCCCCTCTCACTCTGTGCCTGGGGGGGGGCAGTAACTACCCCCCCCCCTCCCCTCTCATTCTATGCCTGGGGCGCAGTAACTACCCCCCCTCCCCTCTCATTCTGTGCCTGGGGGGCAGTAACTACCCCCCTCCCCTCTCACTCTGTGCCTGGGGGGCAGTAACTACCCCCCCTCCCCTCTCACTCTGTGCCTGGGGGGCAGTAACTACCCCCCCCCCCCTCATTCTGCGTTGTTTTCTCTCACTCGGGTTAAACAGCTGATGGATTATTAGGGGACAGATGGAGGAATCTGTAACATAATTACAGCAAAAATTCAACATGTTTCTGTCTCTCCTTCTCCCTCCCTCTCTCCCTCTCTCCCTCTCTCCGTCCCTCTGTTTCCCTTTTTCTCAGGCTCCTCCCCCTGCACAGGGGCGGAGTTTCAGTGCAGAAGTGGGCGGTGCTTGCTGGCCTCTTGGCGCTGTAATGGGCAGACTGAGTGCCTGGGGGAGGGGCCGGGGGCGGGGTCAGACGAGCAGGGGTGTGAGAGCGAGCGGGGCAGGACACGCCCGTGGGAGGGGCGTGGGTTGGGGGCGGGGCCCACGGCGGCGGGCGGGGTGAGAGAGCCGAAGGCTGGGCGCTCCCAGCCCGCGTCCGGGTCCTGTGGGGGCCTCCTGACCGGCTTCTACGGCTGGTTCTCCCCCCCCGCGCTGGCTGGACCCCCCCTGGTGTGTGTGTGGAGCGTGGACCCCCAGGACCCCCGCCCTCTGCGCCTCAAACTACAGATGCTGGAGCTGGGACCTGGAGACGTGCTGACCCTCACTGACCAGAGACAGGGCCAGGGCTCTGTCCTCAAAACTGTGAGTGTGTGTGTGTGTGTGTAGTTGAGTGTGTGTGGCTTAGGGTTTTGAGGTGCCACTATTGAGTCTTTATGTTGTTTATGTTGTGCTTAAGTTTATGTTGTGATCAAGCTCAGTATTTTCACACTGACCACGCCCCCTTGGCCCCGCCTACTCCTCTTTCACAGATCACCTGTGCGTCCAATTACAAGGTGGTGGAGGTGGAGTCTCGTACTGGCCTGCTGTCCCTGACCTACCGCATGCTGCCTGGGTCGGAGGGGCGGGGCTTCAATGCGACCTATCGGATTGCCGGATACTGCCTGCTGAGGGAGGGGGAGGGGGTGTGTGGGGGGGCGGGCGGGGACTGCTTCACTGCAGAGCAGAGGTGCGACGGGCACTGGGACTGCCCTGAAACGGGCCGGGACGAGATGGGCTGCTGGGGCTGCCCCGAGGAGGAGTTCGCCTGCGGGGGGGCGGCGGCTCGGGGGCCCGGGGGCGGGGCTGGGGGCGGGGCGGGGGGCGGGGGCCGCTTTCTGGGCCACCCCGTCTGCTTCCCCCCTGCTGAGAGGTGCAACTACCAGCTGTACTGCGCCGACGGCACCGACGAGAAGGCCTGTGTCACCTGCAGGCCCGGAACATTCCACTGCGACTCCGACAGGTGTGTGTGTGTGTGTGTGCGCATGCGTGGTGTGTGTGAGTGTGTGTGTGTGTGTGTGAGTGTGTGAGTGTGTGTGTGTGTGTGTGTGTGTGAGTATGTGAGTGTGTGTGTGTGAGTGTTTGCCTGCGTGTGTGTGAGTGAGTGAGTGAGTGAGTGAGTGAGTGAGTGAGTGAGTGAGTGTGTGTGTGTGTGAGTGAGTGAGTGTGTATGAGTGTGTGTGTGTGAGTGAGTGTGTGAGTGTGTGTGTGTGAGTATGTGAGTGTGTGTGTGTGTTCTGCGTGTGTGTGTGTCAGTAACACCACAGGTGTGTCAGTAATGGTGTACCGGTGTGTCAGTAACAGCACAGGTGTGTGTCAGTAACAGTGCAGGTGTGTCAGTAACACCACAGGTGTGTCAGTAATGGTGTACAGGTGTGTGTCAGTAACAGTGCAGGTGTGTCAGTAACAGTACAGGTGTGTGTCAGTAACAGTGCAGGTATGTCAGTATCAGTGCAGGTGTGTGTCAGTAACAGTGCAGGTGTGTCAGTATCAGTGCAGGTGTGTGTCAGTAACAGTGCAGGTGTGTGTCAGTAATGGTGTACAGGTGTGTCAGTAACAGCACAGTTGTGTCAGTAATGGTGTACAGGTGTGTCAGTAACAGTGCAGATCTGGTTCACAGGTGTGTCTTCGAAAGTTGGCGCTGTGACGGACAGGTGGACTGTAAGGATGGCACAGATGAGGCCAACTGCACGGTGACCCTGCCTCGCAAGGTCATCACCGCGGCAACGCTGGGTAGCTTGGTCTGCGGGCTGCTGCTGGTCATCGCCATGGGCTGCACCTGCAAACTGTACTCACTGCGCACCCGCGAATACAGGTACATACCCCCAAATACAGGTACATACCCCAACAAATACAGGTACAGACCCCCAAATACAGGTACATACCCCCAAATGCAGGTACATTCCACCAAATACAGGTACATACCCCCAAATACAGGTACATACCCCCAAATACAGGTACAGACCCCCAAATACAGGTACATACCCCCAAATGCAGGTACATTCCATCAAATACAGGTACATACCCCCAGATAAAAGTACATTCCATCAAATACAGGTACATACCCCCAAATACAGGTACATTCCACCAAATACAGGTACATACCCCCAAATACAGGTACATTCCACCAAATACAGGTACAGACCCCCAAATACAGGTACATTCCATCAAATACAGATACATACCCCCAAATACAGGTACATACCCCCAAATACAGGTACAGACCCCCAAATACAGGTACAGACCCCCAAATACAGGTACATTCCATCAAATACAGGTACATACCCCCAAATACAGGTACATTCCACCAAATACAGGTACATACCCCCAAATACAGGTACATACTCCCAAATGCAGTTATACAGGTACAGGCGTGTCTGCCTAGCATTTTGACAGGAAATACCTCCCACCCTGTTGATTGATCTGTTTTTCTGTTTTTAAATATCAACAAGAGGAGGAAGTGGTCAGGGAGAACAGGAAGTGGGCAGGAAGTAGACAGTGATTGATGTGTAAATTTTCTTTCTCAGACAGAGGAATAGGGAGCTTACCTTCTGCTAAGAGCATGTAGCATTTGAGAGGTTAGTGCAGAGACAGTGTAGCACCTACTGGGTGGCAGTGTAGTAGAACAGGACACTGCTGTTGTACCCTTGAGCGAGGTACTTAACCTGAATTGCTTCAGTATATATCCAGCTGTATAAACGGATGCAGTGTAAATTCTATGTAAAAGGTTGTGTAAGTCGCACTGGATAGCATGTAGCATGCAGCATTTCAGTGGTCGGTGCTAGCCTGCAGTGAGCCTCTCCTGTGGAAAAAATGGAATTTCCTGAAAGGAAACTGCATCCAACTCCCCAGACACACAGAAGAGAACACACACACACACATGCACACACACGCAGAACACACACACACGCAGAACTCTTGCCTAGTTGTGGTTGGACACACATCTGCACCCCATGTTCCGGACCCTCTCATGCATTAAGTTTCTTTAAATTCAGTGGCTTTGCTGAAACAGTGAGAATTGCTCAGCTGAGGCGTTGCTGCATCCCGCCTCTGAATGTTTGTCCCCGCCTACTTCCAGCATGTTTGCGCCAATCACGCGCCAGGAGGCGGAGCTCATACAGCAGCAGGCCCCGCCCTCCTACGGCCAGCTGATTGCTCAAGGGGTCATTCCTCCAGTGGAGGACTTCCCCACGGAGAATCCGAACGAGGTGAGATGCGCCCCCCTCCCTGAGTGTGTGATCAGTAAACATAGCAGGGCCGCTGTGAAGCTGAAAATCTGCCCAAACCGATCTTCAGCACTCGTTTTTTCCCCTCCCTTCTTCCCTGCCTCTCTCCCAGCCCTCCTCTCTCTCCCTGCGGGGTCTACTCCAGCTGCTGGGCCAGGATCCAGGCCCCGCCTCCAGACGCCGCCGCCGGCCGCGATTCGTCCGGAGAGCCATCCGTCGCCTGCGTAGGTGGGGCCTGCTGCCCAGGTCTGGCTCACGGGCCACCCAGACGGCAGGCTCCTCCCCTCAGCCAGTGGAGGCCACTCCCACTGGTTCAGAGCCCAGCCAGTCAAGCCCCGGGAGCTCCTCATTGGCTGGGGAAGGCAGCAGCTCTTCACTGACTCAGAAACTGGCTCTGTCCCCCCCTACAGAGCCCACAGCCTCTACTGCTCCCCCTCCCCAGAACCCGCCACCCACTCCCCCCTCAGCCCCGCCCCCTGACCCGCCCCCAGCCCTGGCCCCGCCCCCAGTCCGGCCCCCCAGCAGCCCACTGTTGGCCTCTCTCTTCCACTCGCTGGGCCTCAGCGTCTCGCTCTTCCGCCACTCTTCCTCCCTCCCCCTCTCCCCCTCTCTTCCTCCTCCTCCTCTTCCTCAGAGGACGAGGTCCTGCTCATCCCTCTCTCTGAGGACACGCCTTCCGAAGAGGATGTCCCCATGCTCACCTGAGGCCACGCCCTCCCTAAGCCCCGCCCCTGACTTGTTCAGCAAGGCCTTCACTCAGTTTCTACAGTGTGAGGAAAAGGCAGAACCTCACACAGGGAGACAATGCCTTGTGTGTGTGTGTGTGGGTGCGTGTGTGTATACAGGTGTGTGTGTGAGGTGGGAAATGGAGAATATCGCTTGCAGTCAATCACTAATCTCAATGTGAGATGTTTAATATTAGTGTTAGCATTAACATTTGATCAATTACAGTTTTTATAGATAAAATTACTGCAAAGAGGGAACTTTTTCCTTTTGTATAGGTTGTGATTTTGTATTAGTAAGGTTGCTTGATGTCATTCATAATTTGTTTTTGACAGTTCACTGTAATATTAGTCAGGAATGCATATTTGCTTTTCAAATGATTATTTGTGCCACAAAACTGCATTTCGAACCTGTGAGTTTGTGTGTTGTGTGAAAGAGAAGGATAACATGCATTTGGATGGAGTGGATTTTGTGAGGACTGTAAATTTGTACAGTTTTTTTTCTCTCTGATACCAACTGCTGTCAAACCAGTACAGACTGGGCTTCTCTTTGGGGATTTAGCCTCTATACTTTCACATGAAGACACATGGACTGCCCTTTCAATCTGTGAGTGAGAGAGACTGTGTGCGTATATATACATATATATGTGTGTGTGTGTGTATGTGGGTCAGTTTGTGTCTGTATGCGTTTGGAGGAGTGTGTTGCGTGTGTGCGCACGTGTGTGTGTGTGTGTGTGTGAGAGAGAGAGACAGACTAATTTGACCCCCCAACACAAACAAACACACACACAAACACACTCACACACACACACTGTTTGTTGGTCTGTTCCTGGTGCGTGTACAGGGCCACTGGTGTAGATGTGTGCTGGGCCTGCCTCTCTGTAGTGAGGCATGTAAAAGCAGGGAGGTGGATCAGCTTTATAAAAGTTGCAATAAATGATGGGGGAGGGGGGGGGGGGGGGGGGGGTTGGGGTCATTTTCGCTGTGTATAAACAACACGCAACAGAATCAACAGATTAAATGATTTGCACTTTTACTGATCCTTTGTGTGTGTGTTCCTGGTTTCTGACCTGGTGGGGGGTGGGGGGCAGTGGCGAAATGGTGACTGAGCATGCTCGCACGTGCCCTCCTTTATGTAATGGCGGAAAATATTTATAAATTTATAAATGTTTGTGCTGGTAAAGGACGGTCTCAGCACAGGTAGCGTGGAGCTGGTTTCTCCTCACGGGGCCCGGGGGGGGGGGGGGGGGAACTACATCGGGCCATTTTGTAATTCAGAACAAAAATGTGTTTGCCAAAATCTTTGATGCACATATCGGCATACCTCCTGCTAGTGGCGATCATGAACAACAGCTAAGCATTAAGCGTGTATTTAATTTACACGATATGTTAAATTTTAACCATTGTTTTATAAACAATAAATCGAATTATTTTTGGCCATTTGCATCTTTCTTTAAAAGTACGATGTCTGAACTACAATAGCATTTCGGAGAAAGTGAGATTGTTTCAGTGCGATGCTGAGGGAGTTGAATCGCCCCCTCACTCCGTGTGAAAGGGGCGGAGACAGGTGAGCGGTGAAAGCGAGGTAAGGTGATACGGGCTGGGCAGGAATGCGCATCAAATCCCGCACATTCACTCCAGGTACCGCTTCCGCCGCCATGAATCCCGGGGGGAACAAACAAACACGCGGATGCGAAGCCGAAGAGAGCGGTCACGCGCTACTGTGAAAAGGAAGGGTCTGTAAACCCAACGGAAACGCGGCGACGGCGTGGTGGCATTACTGCTTTGGCGCTGGTGAGTGCGATACGCCGCTGCTTTGTAAACGCGTGCAGACCTGTAATGGACTGTTATTAGAGGATGCTGTAGGACTGCAGTGCAAAGCTTTACACACGTTAGTGTACGTGGGGCGTTGAACCACGTAAACGTTTCTAACGAATACCTCCCCGGGCGCTGAGTGAAAGTACAGGTGAGAGCGGAGTTTGGTAGATGTTCGGACAAAATGATCAGAATGAGCAGGTGTAACTATTGTGCGGCTATGTGGAGTTAATGTATCTTTCTAAAATCAGCATTTACCGTTACCTGTTGTAGTCCATTAGAATGTAATTGCTTTGACCACTCACGAGTTTCATAAATCCAGTCTGCCAGGCTGTAATGCGCGTAAAATTATCGTGATCATCATCGTTGCGTCTTAGCAAGAACTACGAAACTTCAGAAAGTATTGACATATGTGGGCGTATCAAAAGACAAGCACGTGTCTGTCTGCGTCATGGCGCTGTATGAATACTTACTTTTAATTCAGTAAACAGAGTTTAGAAAATACAGCGTCATTTTGTGGGTTCAGAAAAAATGCAGCCGTTCACGAGAAGGGGCGGGGCAGCGGTGCGGAGAGAATTAAATATCGAAGTGGTATTGGGTATGCCAAAGGTAATGGGATACATTAATGTGAATGAATGCGCACGCACGTGGAATCACCTTCAGTTTAGCTCTCGCGCAATTATGTAGCCTATCCAGCTCAGCCTGCTGTAGGCACACCAGTGTACTGAAATCAGAGCATGTGTAGAAGCATTTAGGCTACTTTATGGTCTGTATTGGTTGTTCACAACGAGCTGACCTGTGGTGCACTCTGCAGCACGTAAAGGTGTTCTGTGACAGACTGCAGGCATTTCTGTGTCCCCTCTCAGGTAAAGTGGGTGTGGTTACAGATATGAATCCTGTCCCTTTGGCCTGGGTCTGGCTGGGGTTGTGGTTGCTGCTGTGGCCTCCAGCTTCCTTTGAGAAGTGCATTTTTGATGATGTCCAGTCATTGGTGAAGGTAGTCGCCCCACCACCTCCTGAGTCTACCCCTCCCCCTTGGACTGCCCCAGCCACACCCACCAGCACTGGGTCTGGTACCCCATTCAGTAACCCAAAATCAGCACCTCCTTACCACCTGGCCATGCCTGCTAGGAAACCTTTGTATCCTGCCCGTATAAGGGCATACCGACAGCTGGCCCCACCCACTCAGACACCAGAACACTCTGGTTGGCCAGGTCCACTGCCAATCAGGATCAAGACATGGATACCGAAGGAGAGCCCTGCACTCTCATGGATGGAGAGAGAGAGACTGGAACCAGCTGTTAGTGAAGCTGTCAGCACTGTGTCCAGCATACTGTCAGGTAAAGCACACCTGTGAGGGTGTGTGTGAGTGTGCATGTGTGAGTGTGTGTGAGTATGTGAGTGTGTGAGTGAGTGTGTGAGTGTGTGAGTATGTGAGTGTGTGAATGTGTGAGTGTGTGTGTGTGTGTGAGAGTGTGTGTGTGTGTGAATGTGTGAGTGTGAGTGTGTGTGTGAATGTGCATGTGTGAGTGAGTGTGTGTGTGTGTGTGAGTGCGTGTGTGTGTGTGTGTGTGAATGTGTGAGTGCATGTGTGTGTGAATGTGTTTGTGAATGTGTGAGTGTGCATGTGTGCATGTGTGTGTGCGTGTGTGAGTGTGTGTGAGTGCGTGTGTGAGTGTGTAGGTGTGAGTGTGTATAGCAGGGGAAAACAACCTCAGCCCTGGATAGCTGGTGTGCCTACTGGTTTGCTTAATCTAAGTAACTGACTGGCTACAGAGTCCACACACCTTGTTTCCAAGGCCAAAATTTGTTTGTTGAAAAGACAACTACAAAATCTGAAGTTCTGGACTGGAGTTAAACCTGCAGACACTGTGGCCCTCCAGGACTGGAGTTAAACCTGCGGACACTGCGGCCCTCCAGGACTGGAGTTAAACCCGCAGACACTGCGGCCCTCCAGGACTGGAGTTAAACCTGCAGACACTGCAGCCCTCCAGGACTGGAGTTAAACCTGCAGACACTGCAGCCCTCCTGGACTGGAGTTAAACCTGCAAACAGAAGTGTTTAGTGTGACTCTTTTTACTCTAAATATTTGTGAAAAACTGCTGCAGGTAAGTGAGATCATGAGACTCCTGACTTGGTATGTGTGGAGTGTGTCTAAGCTACGGTATGTGTGTGTGTGTGTGTGTGTCCACAGTAAATAGGGTTCCTGGACCTCTCCTGCTTAGCAGAGACCTGAACAAGTACTGCAGATTTATCTGGAGGAACAGCAGTGCAGCCAACTACAACCGGTAAGTGTGTGTACCCGTGTGTGCGCGTGTGTGCGCGTGTATGTGCATGTGTCTGTGTGCGTGTGTGCATGTGTGTGTCAGCATGCGTGTGTCTGTGTGCGTGTGTCTGTGTGTGCGTGTGTGTGTGTGTGAGAGAGTGTGTGTACACGTGTGCATGCGTGTGTGTGTGCATGTGTCTGTGTGTGTGTGTGTGTGTGTGCCCGTGTGTTTGTGTGTGTGAGAGAGCGTCCTGTTCCTCTGTATTCAGGGGTGTGCTGTGCTCTCTCTCTCTCTTTCTCTCTTTCTCAGCTGTGGGAGACCGAATGAACACTACAGATCTGAGACCTGCCTGGATGTGATTGTGAGTACCTTCACTTTGACCAGAATGTGCAATACCTCGCACTGCCTGCTGTATGCTGGGGGCGCTGTTTCTCACTGAGTAGTCCATTTTTCAATGCCAGATCCCAGATGAACATTTGAGAGGCTGTGCTGTCTACCCTGACCCCAACTCCCCCGCCATGACCGTACTGAGGCCAGAGGGGGCGGGACTTCCTGGAACTGACTTCCTGCTGTACCTTCATACCCAGAGCACTGACAAGTGTCGAACAGAGGTGAGAGGCTGGAGGTCTGGGCTCTGGGGTTATGGGCAGTAGTGTAGTATAATGGGAAAGGAAGCAGTCTTGTAACCTAATGGCCACAGTTTTGATTGCAGGTGTTGCAGGTTCGATTCCCGGGTAAGACACTGCTGTTGTACTCTTGAGCAAGGTACTTAACTTGCATTGCGTCAGTATATATCCAGCTGTAGGAATTCCTCTCATTCTACTCCTCCTCCTGTCTCTCTCTCCATGGCCCCGCCCCACCCTCTGACCCCACCCAACCCCTGGCCTCGCCCCTCCCCTCCCCTGGGCCCCGCCCCGTGGCCCCTCCCCCAGGCCAGTGTGCTAGCCTACGCAGTGCACTGCCAGACAGACGAACGGGGCCGCCCGCTGGCCGGGGTGGTGGTCATCTGCAGAAATCACCTGAGTGGAGTGAGATTCCACCACCTGAGCGCCGTGCAGGTACTGTAGCTAACATTCCACCACCTGAGCACCATGCAGGTACTGTAGCTAACATTCCACCACCTGAGCACCATGCAGGTACTGTAGCTAACATTCTACCACCTGAGCACCATGCAGGTACTGTAGCTAACATTCCACCACCTGAGCACCATGCAGGTACTGTAGGCTACACAGGTAGAATACTGCAGGTAATAATACAGAGTGTGTGAATGAGTGAGTGAGTGCGTGTGAGTGAGTGAGTATGTTTGGTAATAGAACTTGTTTCTGTATGTTTTTCCAGATGCTCATTCATGAGCTGTTCCATGCTTTGGGATTCTCCAAAGAGCTCTTCAGCACATGGAGGGACTGCTCCCTCTTTACACACAGTAAGTCTGCTGCTCCCTCTTTACACACAGTAAGTCTGCTGCTCTCTGTCTGCTGCTCCCTCTTTACACACAGTAAGTCTGCTGCTCTCTGTCTGCTGCTCCCTCTTTAAATGGACTGCATTTATATAGCGCTTTTATCCAAAGCGCTTTACAATTGATGCCTCTCATTCACCAGAGCAGTTAGGGATTAGGTGTCTTGCTCAAGGACACTTTGACACGCCCAGGGCGGGGTTTGAACTGGCAACCCTCCGACTGCCAGACAATCGGTCTTACCTCCTGAGCTATGTCGCCTCTTTACACACAGTAAGTCTGCTGCTCCCTCTTTACACACAGTAAGTCTGCTGCTTCCCTATCTAACACAGTAAGTCTCCTGCTCTCTGTCTGCTGCTCCCACTCTACACACAGTAAGTCTGCTGCTCCCTATCTAAACACAGTAAGTCTGCTACTCCCACTCTACACATAGTAAGTCTGCTGCTCCCTATCTAACACAGTAAGTCTGCTGCTCTCTGTCTACTGCTCCCACTCTACACACAGTAAGTCTGCTGCTCCCTATCTAAACACAGTAAGTCTGCTGCTCCCTATCTACACACAGTAAGTCTGCTGCTCCCTGTCTGCTGCTCCCTATCTACACACAGTAAGTCTGCTGCTCCCACTCTACACACAGCAAGTCTGCTGCTCTCACTTTACACACAGTAAGTCTGCTGCTCCCACTCCCTACACAGTAAGTTTGCTGCTCTCTGTCTGCTGCTCCCACTCTACACACAGTAAGTCTGCTGCTCCTACTGTACACACTGGATGCTGTACTGTAATGCGCTGTAAGGTATTGTACAGTAAGGTGCGTGTGTACTGTAATGTGCTGTAAGGTATTGTATAGTAAGGTGCGTGCTGTACTGTAATGTGCTGTAAGGCATTGTACAGTAAGGTGCATGCTTACTGTAATGTGCTGTAAGGCATTGTACAGTAAGGTGCGTGCTGTACTGTAATGTGCTGTAAGGCATTGTACAGTAAGGTGCGTGCTGTACTGTAATGTGCTGTAAGGTATTGTACAGTAAGGTGCGTGCGTACTGTAATGTGCTGTAAGGTATTGTACAGTAAGGTGCATGCTTACTGTAATGTGCTGTAAGGCATTGTACAGTAAGGTGCGTGCTTACTGTAATGTGCAGTAAGGTATTGTACAGTAAGGTGCGTGCTGTACTGTAATGTGCAGTAAGGTATTGTACAGTAAGGTGCGTGCGTACTGTAATGGGTTGTGCTGTGTTGTGTAGCTGGATTGAGCTGCGCCCCCCGGGGTCAGGTGACTAACACAGACGAGGCGGGCCAGGTGAGGCTCTACACCCCGAGTGTGATCAGCGCCATGCAGGAACACCTCAGATCCCCTGACCCCCAGCTGGGAGGGCCACTGGAGAACCAGGTACTGACTTTAGACCTGCTATACTCACACTATTAACCTAGTACTCACACTTTACTCCTGCTATACTCACACTATTAACCTAGTACTCACACTTTACTCCTGCTATACTCACACTATTAACCTAGTACTCACACTTTACTCCTGCACTCACACTATTAACCTAGTACTCACACTTTACTCCTGCTATACTCACACTATTAACCTAGTACTCACACTTTACTCCTGCTATACTCACACTATTAACCTAGTACTCACACTTTACTCCTGCTATACTCACACTATTAACCTAGTACTACTAACCTCCCTCTATACGCACACTATTATCCCAGTACTCAGACTTTACGCACTCTGTATACTCAAATTTTACTAACCCTGTACACACTATACACACACATTTCTCCTCATATATTAAATGTGCCCCCACACTGTGCCCATACATGTGCTCTGTGTTTGCTCGCACTATGTACTCTGTACCTGCTGAGAGAAATGGAATTGTGCTGGGTGACTGCCCCCTGAAGTCTCAGTGTAATTCAGCACTGCCAGCTCGCTGTGTTTTGTGTTCCCCCCCCCCCAGGGTGGGCGGGGCTTGTCCTCTCACTGGGAGGCTCGGGTTCTGCAGGGGTCCGTCATGGCGGCGGCGGCGCTGGGCGACCCGGCGCTGGTCCGGATAGACCCGGTCACTCTGGCAGCGCTGCAGGACACCGGCTGGTACTCTGTCAATCACAGCAAGGCACAGGCCCTGGAGTGGGGAGAGGGTGAGTGTGTGTGTGTGTTGTGTGTGTGTGTGTGTGTGTGTGTGAGTGTGCGAGAGTGTGTGTGTGTGAGTGCGTGCGTGTATGTGAGAGTGTGTGTGTGTGTGTGTGTGTGTGCGTGTGTGGGCGTGTGTTTGTGTGTGTGTGTATTCGTATGTGTGTGAGTGTGTGTGTGGGGCTGTGTGTGTGTGTGAGTGTGAGCATGTATGTGTGAGAGTGTGTGTGTGCGTGTGTGGGCGTGTGTGTGTGTGTGTGTGTGAGTGTGTGTGTGTATGCGCGTGCATGTGTGTGTGTGTGTGAGGTGTGTGTGTGTATGTGCGTGCGTGTGTGTGTATGTGTGTGTGAGTGTATGTGTATGCGCATGTGTGTGTGAGTGTGTTTGTATGCGCGATTGCGTGCGTGTGTGTGTGTGAGTGTGTGTGTATGCGCGTGTGTGTGTGTGAGAGAGTGTGTGTGTGTGCGTGTGTGTGTGTGTGTATGCGCGTGCGTGTGTGTGCGTGTGAGTGTGTGTGTATGCGCGTGCGTGTGTGTGTGTGGGGCTGTGTGTGTGTGTGTGTGAGTGTGTGTGTATGCGCGTGTGTGTGTGTGTGAGTGTGTTTGTATGCGCGTGAGTGTGAGTGTGAGAGAGTGTGTGTGCGTGTGTGTGTGTGAGAGAGAGTGTGTATGCGCGTGCGTGTGTGTGTGTGTGTGTGTGTGTATGCGCGTGCGTGTGTGTGCGTGTGTGTGTATGCGCGTGCTGTGTGTGTGTGTGGGGCTGTGTGTGTGTGTGTGTGAGTGTGTGTGTATGCGCGTGCGTGTGTGTGTGTGGGGCTGTGTGTGTGTGTGTGTGTGCGTGTGTGTGTATGCGCGTGCGTGTGTGTGTGTGGGGCTGTGTGTGTGTGTGTGTGCGTGTGTGTGTATGCGCGTGCGTGTGTGTGTGTGTGTGGGGCTGTGTGTGTGTGTGTGTGTGAGTGTGTGTGTATGCGCGTGCGTGTGTGTGTGTGGGGCTGTGTGTGTGTGTGTGTGTGAGTGTGTGTGTATGCGCGTGCGTGTGTGTGTGTGTGGGGCTGTGTGTGTGTGTGTGTGAGTGTGTGTGTATGCGCGTGCATGTGTGTTTGTGGGGCTGTGGGCCTGGATGGGATCTGCATGCTGGAGGAGGAAAGGACAGCCAGGAGACAGCAAAGGAGACTCAGGAGGAACACACCCATGGTTGCTGCTACCACTACCACCACATATATATGTCCTACCTGCAGTAGGACTTGTGGGTCCAGGATGGGACTATTCAGCCATCAAAGAGTTCACCGATAAAAGACAGAAGTGGACGTCATCATCGGATTCGATGGACAACCAAGAAGAAGAGAAGAAAGAAGAAGTGTGTGTGTGAGCGTGCGTGTGTGTGTGGGGCTGTGTGTGTGTGTGTGTGTGTGTGTGCGTGTGTGGGCGTGTGTTTGTGTGTGTGTGTATTCGTATGTGTGTGAGTGTGTGTGTGGGGCTGTGTGTGTGTGTGAGTGTGAGCATGTATGTGTGAGAGTGTGTGTGTGCGTGTGTGGGCGTGTGTGTGTGTGTGTGTGTGAGTGTGTGTGTGTATGCGCGTGCATGTGTGTGTGTGTGAGTGTGTGTGTGTATGTGCGTGCGTGTGTGTGTATGTGTGTGTGAGTGTATGTGTATGCGCATGTGTGTGTGAGTGTGTTTGTATGCGCGTGCGTGTGTGTGTGTGAGTGTGTGTGTATGCGCGTGTGTGTGTGTGAGAGAGTGTGTGTGTGTGCGTGTGTGTGTGTGTGTATGCGCGTGCGTGTGTGTGCGTGTGAGTGTGTGTGTATGCGCGTGCGTGTGTGTGTGTGGGGCTGTGTGTGTGTGTGTGTGAGTGTGTGTGTGTATGCGCGTGTGTGTGTGTGAGTGTGTTTGTATGCGCGTGAGTGTGAGTGTGAGAGAGTGTGTGTGCGTGTGTGTGTGTGAGAGAGAGTGTGTATGCGCGTGCGTGTGTGTGCGTGTGTGTGTGTGTGTATGCGCGTGCGTGTGTGTGCGTGTGTGTGTATGCGCGTGCGTGTGTGTGTGTGGGGCTGTGTGTGTGTGTGTGTGAGTGTGTGTGTATGCGCGTGCGTGTGTGTGTGTGGGGCTGTGTGTGTGTGTGTGTGAGTGTGTGTGTATGCGCGTGCGTGTGTGTGTGTGGGGCTGTGTGTGTGTGTGTGTGCGTGTGTGTGTATGCGCGTGCGTGTGTGTGTGTGGGGGTGTGTGTGTGTGTGTGTGTGAGTGTGTGTGTATGCGCGTGCGTGTGTGTGTGTGGGGCTGTGTGTGTGTGTGTGTGAGTGTGTGTGTATGCGCGTGCATGTGTGTTTGTGGGGCTGTGGGCCTGGATGGGATCTGCATGCTGGAGGAGGAAAGGACAGCCAGGAGACAGCAAAGGAGACTCAGGAGGAACACACCCATGGTTGCTGCTACCACTACCACCACATATATATGTCCTACCTGCAGTAGGACTTGTGGGTCCAGGATGGGACTATTCAGCCATCAAAGAGTTCACCGATAAAAGACAGAAGTGGACGTCATCATCGGATTCGATGGACAACCAAGAAGAAGAGAAGAAAGAAGAAGTGTGTGTGTGAGCGTGCGTGTGTGTGTGTGGGGCTGTGTGTGTGTGTGTGTGTGTGTGTGAGTGTGTGTGTACGCGCGTGCGTGTGTGTGTGTGTGCGTGTGTGTATTCATATGTGTGTGAGTGTGTGTATGCGCGTGCGTGTGCGTGTGTGGGGCTGTGTGTGTGTGTGTGTGAGTGTGTGGGGCTGTGTGTGTGTGTGAGTGTGTGTGTATGCGTGTGTGTGTGTGTGTGTGTTGGGGTTAGTACTCCTGTGTGAGCTCTCTGTCTCTCTCTGGTGTAATGTGTGCTGTGCTCTCTCTGTCTCTCTCTGGTGTAATGTTGCTGTTTCAGGACAGGGGGCGCTGTTTGGTTCACTCGCCACCTGCCATGACAGTTCCTCCCCCTTCTTCTGCACAGGCAGGTAAGGGGCCTCGCGCTCTGGGTGCTGTTTGTGCCTGTGAGGTGTGGCAGTGTTCTGTTTGTGATGCAAGTCTCAAACTAAAGTTTTATGTTTGTGTGTGTGTGTGTGCGCGCGTGCGTATGTGAGTGAGTGTATGTGCAATATAGGCCAAAAGTGCAATATTTGCAATTTCTCACTGGGAATAACTTTCTTGCCACAATGTTTCTTCTTTGCCATATTTCTTGCAGATTTAGTGCCTGTTTTATTTACATTACAGAATAAGGGACGGATTTGGCTACCTGGGGTTTAAAAAATAAAAAGGTAGATAAGATTTCACTCAGTTTAATCACCCCTCAACCTCTCTCCCATCTCTCCACCTACCACTTTGCAAAATGATTGGATAGACTTCTAATAATGAAGTCTATCCAATGTCTAAGTAAAAGTAATTTTTTTTGTGATATTGTGTGGTAGTTATAAAATGTTTGTACTTTGGTTTTTCATTCAATAAATGTGCATACATTAACTGAATTATTTACCTTAAGTAAAAAAAAAAAGAAGAAAAAACTACAGATGTACTTTTGGGTTATACTGTGTGCATGTGCGTGTGTGTGTGTGTGTGTGTGTGTGTGCATGTGCGTGCATGCATGTGTGTGTATGTGGGTTTGTGTGTGTGTGAGTGAATGCATTTGTAAGTGTTGAGTAGTGAAATGTATGTGCTCTCTGCCAGTGGATCAGGCTGTCATTACCTTCACCTCCACAAGGGGGAGTGCCAGAGCGATGAGTACCTGGATGGCTGCCGCATTTATAAGCCCCTGATCAACGGTGTGAGTCTCCTCTACCCCTCCTCTCCTCTCCTCTCCTCTCCTCTACCCTCCTCTCCTCTCCTCTCCTCTCCTCTACTCCTCCTCTCTTCTCCTCTACCCCTACTCTCCTCTCCTCTCCTCTCCTCTACCCCTCCTCTCCTCTCCTCTCCTCTACCCCTCCTCTCCTCTCCTCTCCTCTACCCTTCCTCTCCTCTCCTCTCCTCTACTCCTCCTCTCTTCTCCCTTCCCCTTCCCCTCCTCTCCTCTACCCTTCCCCATCCCTCCTTCCACTGTCCAGGGGTCAGAAAGTAAGTCCTGCCATGTGTTTCTTCCACGCATGAGCTCAGCCAGCTGATTTCACTAATTGGTTTTGCCTCCTGACTGAAGAATTGTGCTAATTATTAGATCCAGGTGGTTGGAACAAAATCCTGGGGAGGACTTTTACTTTCTGAACCTGGATTTTCTGCTTCTTTCCAGTCCTCTATCCCACGCTTCTCATCTTCCTCCCCTCTATCTTCTGTTGTTTTACTCCTTTATTTACCGTAATTGTCTGTCTGTGTTTTTCTGTGTGTGTGTGTGTGTGTGTGTTAGTAATAATTGTATGGTGTTGACTGTTAACATTAGTGAATGGTCCCTCTCTCTCTCCCTCTGCAGAGTGAGTGCTGGAAAGAAGAGAATGAGAAAGTGAGTGGGACAGAGGAGTGGAGTGGAGAGATCTATCGCTCCGACAGTCGCTGCTTCTTCTCCAGCCTCAACAGAGAGGTGAGAGTGTGAGTGTGTGGGTGTGTGCAAGAGAGAGAGAGACAGAGAATGTGCATCTGCATGTGTGTGTGTGTGTGCGTGTGTCCGTGTGTGTGTGTGTGAGAGAGATCAACTGAAACCTGATTGTCCTTTGTGACCATACTACTTAACCACAGTGCACTCCCTGCAAAAGAGACAGAAACAAACACAGCAACCAAAAAACACACAGCAGCACAGAAAAAAGGAACATAAAACACCAATATATATTAATATATATATATAATATTAATATATTAATCTCTCTCTCTGTCTCTCTCTCTCTCTGTGTCTCCCTCCCTCTCTCTCTCTCTCTCTCTCTCAGGACCTCTCCCCCTCCCCCAGGGGCGAATCAGTGGGTCGGTGTTACAGACACAGGTGTACTGGACTAAATCAGTATCAGATCCAAGTGTCTGGTTCTGATTGGGTTGACTGTCCAGCAGGTGTAGCCATTCAGGTGATACACACAAACACGCACGCACATGCACGCACACACACACACACACACAAACTGGATACTTTAAGAAGGATCTCTCTCTCTCTCTCTCTCTCTCTCTCTCTCCTCTCTCTCAGTTGCCAGGTTACAGTGGATCAGTTTTATGTCCTGACAGGAGATTATGCCGTCACTCACAGTCTGTCCCTCCCACAAACAACCAGGCCCCTCCCCTTCATGCTGGCCCTACCCCCAGCTCCTCCCCTATAGAGAGGTGAGTGTTTAACTCTGCTGAACTCACTGAGTGGTTCAAGTCACAAATTTGTTGTTTACATCTCTGTACAATAGCAACTATTTAATCTCAGTGCAGTGTTAATGTACTGCAGTGTGCAGTCTGTATATATTTCTTTCTCTCTCTGTTAATGAACAGTAGTTGTCCTCATAATATAATTTCTTTTATAGTGCTCAGTCTTCCACACGCCAACATGTGACTAATGCTCCTGGTCCAAACTTTGACCCTGGCCCCTCCTCCACGGTGGCCTCAGTGCTGGGGGGCGTGGCTGCGCTCTCTCTCCTGGCAGTTCTCCCTGTGGCCTGCAGGAGGCGGTGTGGCTCCAGGGTCAGGGTACATGCTGCTGCAGGGGACCTGGTCTCAGTGTCGCCCCCTGCTGTACAGCAGCAGTCCTGCGGCCTGACCCAGCAGTGCGGGGACTCCACAGCCGCTGACACACGGGGCTGATTACCTTTCAGAGACACGAGAGCACTGGGACTCTGGGACTCTGCAGCACTGGGACTCTGGAGCTCGGAGCACTGGGGCACTGGAGCACTGAGACTCTGGGGCACTGGAGCTCTGCAGCACTGGAGCTCTGGGACTCTGGAGCACTGGAGCTCTGGAGCACTGGGACTCTGGGGCACTGGAGCTCTGGAGCACTGGAGCTCTGGGACTCTGGAGCACTGGAGCTCTGGAGCTCTGGAGCACTGAGACTCTGGAGCACTGGAGCTCTGGAGCACTGGGGCACTGGGACTCTGGGGCACTGGAGCACTGGGACTCTGCAGCACTGGGACTCTGGAGCTCTGGAGCACTGGAGCACTGGGACTCTGGGGCACTGGAGCACTGGAGCTCTGGGACTCTGGGGCACTGGAGCACTGGGACTCTGGGACTCTGCAGCACTGGGACTCTGGAGCTCGGAGCACTGGGGCACTGGGACTCTGGAGCTCGGAGCACTGGGGCACTGGAGCACTGAGACTCTGGGGCACTGGAGCTCTGGAGCACTGGAGCTCTGGAGCACTGGGACTCTGGGGCACTGGAGCTCCGGAGCACTGGAGCTCTGGGATTCTGGAGCACTGGAGCTCTGGAGCTCTGGAGCACTGAGACTCTGGAGCACTGGAGCTCTGGAGCACTGGAGCACTGGAGCTCTGGGACTCTGGGGCACTGGAGCACTGGGACTCTGGGACTCTGCAGCACTGGGACTCTGGAGCTCGGAGCACTGGGGCACTGGGACTCTGGAGCTCAGAGCACTGGGGCACTGGAGCACTGAGACTCTGGGGCACTGGAGCACTGGGGCACTGGGACTCTGGAGCTCGGAGCACTGGGGCACTGGAGCACTGAGACTCTGGGGCACTGGAGCTCTGGAGCACTGGAGCACTGGGACTCTGGGGCACTGGAGCTCCGGAGCACTGGAGCTCTGGGACTCTGGAGCACTGGAGCACTGAGACTCTGGGGCACTGGGACTCTGGGGCACTGGAGCACTGGGACTCTGCAGCACTGGGACTCTGGGGCACTGGAGCACTGGGACTCTGCAGCACTGGGACTCTGGAGCTCTGGAGCACTGGAGCACTGGGACTCTGGGGCACTGGAGCACTGGAGCTCTGGGACTCTGGGGCACTGGAGCACTGGGACTCTGGGACTCTGCAGCACTGGGACTCTGGAGCTCGGAGCACTGGGGCACTGGGACTCTGGAGCTCGGAGCACTGGGGCACTGGAGCACTGAGACTCTGGGGCACTGGAGCTCTGGAGCACTGGAGCTCTGGGACTCTGGAGCACTGGAGCTCTGGAGCACTGGGACTCTGGGGCACTGGAGCTCCGGAGCACTGGAGCTCTGGGACTCTGGAGCACTGGTGCTCTGGAGCTCTGGAGCACTGAGACTCTGGAGCACTGGAGCTCTGGAGCACTGGAGCACTGAGACTCTGCAGCACTGGGACTCTGGGGCACTGGAGCACTAGGACTCTGGGGCACTGGAGCTCTGGAGCACTGGAGCTCTGGAGCACTGAGACTCTGGGGCACTGGAGCACTGAGACTCTGGAGCACTGGAGCTCTGGAGCACTGGGACTCTGGAGCACTGGAACTCTGGAGCACTGGGACTCTGGAGCACTGGAGCACTGGAGCCCTGGAGCACTGGAGCACTGGAGCCCTGGAGCACTGGGACTCTGGAGCTCTGGGGCACTGGAGCACTGGAGCCCTGGAGCACTGCTGCTAAGTGTTGCCTGTTAGTCGCGTATAATCAGTGCACTTGCCTATCTGTATACATGTGATTGCAGCAGAGTAGTGAGTATTTCACTTGTGTTTATTTGATGTCTTTGGTTATTAAAGGTGTTATTTTCTGAAAGGCAGAGTGGCCTTTTCCCTGTGGCTGGCAGCCTGGGCATGATGGTAGCAGATGTAAACTGCCCCAGAGACTCTCAGACAAATACATAAAGAAACGGGGATTGTGACACATTTTCACTTTTTATTTTCATTGGAAGAAATAGATGTATGTTTCTAAGAAAATTAAGAAAAATAACATACTGAAAATGTGTTAATGATATAATCAGTAGCTGCAAGTAATATTCAAGAAAACTGTAATTCTAACAATGAATATCGCAGAAATGTCTCAATCACATGGACATCTTTTTTTAATAGTTTGTAATTAACCAATTATACCAATCCACTTTTTAAAAAAATGCACAAATGACAGTAAATAAGCTGTAAACAAGCGGTAAATGTAGGGTAAATTAGCAGTAAGTGGAGTGGTGCAGGTGTGGCTGATGGGTCATGGAGTGGAGCTCCTGTCCCAGGCGGGGATGCTGGTCTGCCGGGGGGCCACCCCGCCCTGGCAGGGCCGGAAGTGGGTGCTGGTCTGCAGGCAGAGGGGCGTGAGCTTCAGGCACACGAAGCAGAACTCCACCTGGCAGCGCGAGCACAGGAGGTTCTTACAGCCGCTGCGGTCGTGCTCCAGCAGCTGGCCGCAGGTGGGGCAGGCCCGCAGGGAGGGGCAGTCAGTCACGCCCGGAACATCAGGCAGCGACGTGGTTGGACAGCGCTTCAGCAGCTCCAGATCCTTATTGGTGCAGCCCTGGTTGTCGCAGCGATCGCTGCGGGGCCCGGGGCCCTTCCAGCTCTGGAGGCACTGCCAGCAGAACTGGTAGAGCCGCCCTGTCTCTGCCGTGCACACCGTGCACTGCACACACAGATTGCTCAGGTCCTTCCGCTCAACACTCGTCTGGCAGCCAGGGCACTGAGAGAAACAAACACTTAACACGACTGAGCACTGAACACACCGTCCTCTCTCTCTCTCTCACACACACACACACACACACTTAACACTACTGAGCATTGTACACACCGTCCTCTCTCTCTCTCTCTCACACACACACACACACACTTAACACTACTGAGCATTGTACACACCGTCCTCTCTCTCTCACACACACACACACACACACACTTAACACGACTGAGCACTGATTCAGACACAGTGAATCTCGGGGTGATTCAGACAGAGTGAATCTCAGGGTGAATCAGACAGTGAATCTCGGGGTGATTCAGACACAGTGAATCTCGGGGTGATTCAGACACAGTGAATCTCGGGTGATTCAGACACAGTGAATCTCAGGGTGATTCAGACACAGTTAATCTCTGGGTGATTCAGACACAGTGAATCTCGGGTGATTCAGACACAGTGAATCTCGGGGTGATTCAGACACAGTTAATCTCTGGGTGATTCAGACACAGTGAATCTCGGGGTGATTCAGACAGAGTGAATCTCAGGGTGAATCAGACAGTGAATCTCGGGGTGATTCAGACACAGTGAATCTCGGGGTGATTCAGACACAGTGAATCTCGGGTGATTCAGACACAGTTAATCTCTGGGTGATTCAGACACAGTGAATCTCGGGGTGATTCAGACACAGTTAATCTCTGGGTGATTCAGACACAGTGAATCTCGGGGTGATTCAGACACAGTGAATCTCGGGGTGGTTCGATACTCACGGTTTTGCACTCACAGTACTCCGCAGCGGCCAGCGCTGCCAGTGTGACCTCGAAGTGGCGCTGTTCTGTGGCGGTGAGCACCGCCAGCTTCCGCACCTCCTGATAGGTCCACTGCGCCCCACACTTCTGCACCGTGCCGTCTTTCAGCGCAGGGCACCGGAACACATACTGACCCTGCCACGGCAACGGCACAGTTACACACACACACACACTGACCCTGCTGCCACGGCAACGGCACAGTTACACACACACACACACATACTGACCCTGCCACGGCAACGGCACAGTTACACAC
>CM045889.1:1205000-1230000 GCA_025169545.1 Anguilla japonica | reverse complement strand
AACATTTTATTTGTTAGTAATTTATTAGAGTGTATTTATAACCCATATAAATACAGTTGGAGTGGAATATATTGGCATCTGAGGATCGATCTAAAATGTGTACTGTATTTATTAATAATAATGCATATTTCCGCTCGGGGCTGTGTGATCGCCCCCTCCAGGTGACACTTTGGAAGATCTGCGGCTGATCTTCACTACCAAGCAGATGGATGATTCGGGTCTGCTGTCCGAGTACGGGATCCAGGACAAATCCGTCATCCAGATGGTGCTGAGACTGCCCGGAGGTGCCCGCACTTCCTGACCCGGACAACCGAACCGGCCCTCCGCTGCGTCCCTTCCGGCTCATGAACGTGCGGCAGGAGCGCTGCATTTCGGAAGGATATAAACCTGATTTCTCTTTTATTAAGAGCGCTCCGTGAATGCTGCATTATATATTATATTTTAAAACGTTATTCCTCGTACTACCATATGAATGCACGGCAACGAGCCGTATTGAAGGAATTGGGCGAAAGTGTAGCGAAGAGCTTGAGCAGAGGTGTCGTTGCAGAGCGAGTTGGTGTGATGTGAAGTATCTTTTACGGTAAAATATACATTTACAATAAAATATTTCTGTTGAAACACAAAATATAACTGATGTAAGATGTATGTGCAGTACAATGCGAATGTTGCACTTTATAAAGGTAGTCTGCTCCATGAATATTACTAAAACAATTCTCTGAAAAAAGAATCTTGTCAATGGTCCCCACCCCCGCAAACACCCTGGGGGAATGATCTTCAACACTGTTTACACTTTCAATGATTAGGTAGCTTATGCAGTAACAACTTAATAAATCACTTCGAACTAATAAAGACAATGGAAAATGTCCCTGTCGGAGTGTCTTTTTCTTCTTGTAAGGTCTTTTAAATGAGGGATTGAAACGGCTGAAGTCCGGGGAGCGCTTTCAGGAAAACAGGCGTACACCCTGCCCGTCAGTGTGCACACCCTAGCTTCACAGATTATATGTTAACCAAACAAATTTTAAAAATATTCACCATATAGCACATATTCAAAGGAACAGCCATATATTCTAAATGATTAACTATACTACACAACTGAAATGTTTCGTAACCTAAACGAAATTACACATGCCAGCGGTCGGATATCAGGCGATTCGATATCGATACATAGCCTACAACAACTCAACCCATATGCCTTTGCACGGGAACTAAATAAAAGGAATACTCTCGCTATAGCAGATGAAAGCGAAAGCAAATATTGTTTGTCCTGACAACTCAACCGTGAGCTCAGTGGGCACGATTAATTCGCTCCGGCGTCCAATAACGCAACCCCCTGGACCCAGGGACACCCGCAGAGATGGGAGATTTTCGCACAGACGCAGGTGAATTATATCAAACTTTACATTACCCCTCGCATTCTTTTCTTAATGGATTTAAACTGCTATAGGCAGCTAAATTTCATGGGCCTCACATGAAAGCTTTTTCGAACTAAGCCTAAATTGAACGACAATAGGCATACGGCGTAAAACCAAAACTTTTAACTCACACTTTTAAAAGAATTTGAAGACTAGAATATTAACAACTACATCACTGCCCCCTTCTTAAGATAATTGGGTAATGTTGTGTCCTGAAACTAGTTTCGGTAGGATGTCCGATTTAAAGAAATTGAGCATGGAGTTTGTGGGAAATAGCCTAATAAGAATTCTCATCGCATCAGGCAGTCCAGCTGTAGTTAGAGATAAGGTTGCATCGGCAGTAACTCAAGACTATAGTTCAGCCGCGCCGAGGACTAAACCATGTTGTGGTTTAAGCCGCGACAATTAAAACTTTTTTACTATTATATAATCGACAAGTTAGATCTCACTTGTGTCTCTTAACTTGTCTTGCCAGTCAGAGAAGCTAGCTAACGTTTGCTAAGCAGCTCGTTAATTAGTGAACGAGTTCCTTAAATGTGAATCGTAACAGCTAACGTCAGGCCATAGTTTAATAGGCTATAGCCTACACGTAGCCTACACCTAAAGGAACCTTTGAAAATTTGGAATAGCCATATTACAGATCTCTGACAACCACTGAACTGTAGCTATATGTATATGTAGTTCATTGGTGACAGCGTCAACGTGTAGCAAGGTAGGTTGTTGTTAATTTGGTGTAACCTACGTGCTCCGCTTATTTATTTATTTGTTTGTTTATTGTGTTTATTTATCTGGCTGTAGTAAGAGCCAACGTTGCTCGATGGATTTCTTAGCCAAACAAGTCGAGTTTTATTTTATTTTATTTTTGTTCACAAAAGTTCAGAAATTTCCCCATGTTAATTACCTGAATTAGTCAACCAATCATTATCCAAGCATTATCTAAGTAAAGGAAAGAGTTTGTTTGGAAATGTTAGCATGAATCTAAAAACTCCGCAATCACTTCCTTCTATTACCTGAACCTGCTGGTGAAGGTAACGCGGCTTAAACGTCACCTGTAAATCAGGAGTCGCTTCAGATCAGAAAGTTCAGAGGCGGAGACACGGCGCAGTCACTCAGTCACTGAACTCTGTTTCCTCCTGTGCGTTTCCCTGGGCATGAATAACGGCCCTCTTCCCTGCAGTCGGCGCGAGCAGCGTCGACGCGAGCAGCATCGCTGAAGCTCGAGATGCGCAGACCGGGGCAGACACAGAGAGCTACCGCGCCGCTCACACACACCAGAGGCTGCCTCAGGCTCCGGACAGCTGCGAAACTAACCCAGACATCTGTAAGCACAGACTGCGCTCGATGGGGGAGGCCAGGGTGCCGTAGAGTGGGGTCTCCTCTCATTGGATAGTGGTGCAGAGCAGAGGTTGGAACCCACAACCTATAGCCAGAGGTTTTGGTGTGGAATCCTGGAGAGACTGCAGCTGTGCGTTAAACTGAGTGAATTAAGTTTCTTAACAACCAGTTCAATGACTATATGCATCTCTTATAAAACACAAAGCAAAACAGCCCATGCTACATGCGTGATGTCATTAACAAAATCTGAACAAATCTGTGACACAACCCACAGCATTTTTTTAAAAGCTTAATTAAAATGAAGAAAGGTGTTGAAGGTGTTTGCAGAAATATGGAATGAGTCCCCCTGGGTCAGCTTGTCATGTCAGTGCAATGTCAGTACACCCTGTAAGTGTGCATGAATACCCTTTAAGAGAACTTAAATAGCCTTTATATGCTTATAAAGGTTGTTATGAATTGTTCTGAGATGTTTAATGAAAGAACATGGGGCCAGATGAGCTGATTTTCTGCTTTACTGCAGACTACAGGGGCCTGCGTAACCTGGGCGCTACCTGCTACCTGAACACCGTCCTGCAGATGCTGTACATGACCCGCGGCTTCCGGAGGCAGTGGAGCGGTAGGGGAACTCACGCTTTGCCTCCCGAGAAGGCAGTTAAAATATGTGATGTATTTCATCATTATAGTATTAGCTAGTAGGACTCAGTGAAACATTGAAATCAGTCAATAGAAATCACTCTAAATTCAATATTAGCCAATGGAAGCACCAAAAGATCAGTGTTAGTCGATTGAACCACTGAAACCTCAATATTAGCTGATAGAAGTCAATGAAAGCTCAGGTACTCCTGCAGGGTCATGTGGGGTCCCCAGCCCTGGTCCTGGAGAGCCACAGGGTCTTGTGGGGTCCCCAGTCCCGGTCCTGGAGAGCCACAGGGTCTTGTGGGGTCCCCAGCCCTGGTCCTGGAGAGCCACAGGGTCTTGTGGGGTCCCCAGCCCTGGTCCTGGAAAGACAGAGGGTCTTGTGGGGTCCCCAGTCCCGGGCCTGGAGAGCCACAGGGTCTAGTGGGGTCCCCAGCCCTGATCCTGGAGAGCCACAGGGTCTTGTGGGGTCCCCAGCCCTGATCCTGGAGAGCCACAGGGTCTTGTGGGGTCCCCAGCCCTGGTCCTGGAGAGCCACAGGGTCTTGTGTGGTCCCCAGCCCTGGTCTGCAGGGTCTGCTGGTTCGCATCATTACCCAGTGCTTATTTGGTCGGGTAAACAGAGCTCTCTCTGCAGGGAGGAGTGTGAGGATGGGCTCGTGCTCCAGCTGAAGAAGATATTTGCTGATCTAAAGACAGCTGAGAGCAGCAGCATTTTGGGATTTGCACAAACTCTCGGCATCCGAAATGGTCAGTGACCGTAGCGAGCTCCAAAAACTCAGCTGGAGTCCATCACTATTTCACTCATTGGTCAGACTCTTCTCGTGTATGTTTTAGCTCATAGTTAGGATGTAGCCATTTTGGCATAAGCCCCGATAGCCCAAGCATTCTCATCAGCCAGTCATGTTTAGAGAATAAGTTATGGTCTTGAGGCACATTGATGGTGACAGATATTTCAGTGTAACTTGGATCTCTAGCTCTAGTGGTGTCTGCGTACCATGGCAAACACACTTTAGTGAGTCACTGTGGCACCGTTGTGGGTGTATGCCACATGAAGACAAACACACAAAAACACACACAGCAATCAAGGCTCGTCAAACAGTAAGAGTGTTCACATTCAGTAAAGCACCTTCCTAAAAAGAGGGATATGGCTGCCTTCAACCCCTTCCCACTCACTCACACACACACACACACACACACTCTCTCTCTCTCTCTCTCACACACACACACTCACTCACACACACACACACACACACACACACACGCACACTCTCTCTCTCTCTCTCTCACACACACACTCACTCACACACACATACACACACGCACTCTCTCTCTCTCTCTCTCACACACACACTCTCTCACACACACATACATGCACTGTTGTCATCTGGTGCTAAATTAACAGGCTACATGAATTAAACTGAATGACAAAACTGCACAATGATCCAATTCATGTTAAATGACTTGTGAATTTTTCTAGTTTTTGAACAACAGGATGCAGCAGAATACTTTCAGAGGATTCTGAACAGAATCAGTCCTCACCTGTCACAGGTAATTCATCTAAAACAGTCTCAGTCCTCATCTGTCACAGGTGTTGGTGTGTGTGTGTGTGTGCAGATGAGTGGTCTGTGGTTATAGTGTTTAGTTTGGTGTGTGTGTGTGTGTGTGTGTGTGTATGTGTGTGCAGATGTTCCAGGGCAGGCTGAGGAACAGCACAGTGTGTGTGTGTGTGCAGATGTTCCAGGGAGTGGCTGAGGAACAGTGTTTAGTTTGGTGTGTGTGTGTGAGTGTGTGTGTGTGTGTGTGCAGATGTTCCAGGGCAGGCTGAGGAACAGAACAGTGTGTGTGTGTGTGTGTGTATGTGTGTGCAGATGTTCCAGGGCAGACTGAGGAACAGCACAGTGTGTGTGTGTGTGTGTGTGTGTGTGCAGATGTTCCAGGGCAGGCTGA
Source organism: Anguilla japonica (assembly GCA_025169545.1). Taxonomy (NCBI): domain Eukaryota; kingdom Metazoa; phylum Chordata; class Actinopteri; order Anguilliformes; family Anguillidae; genus Anguilla; species Anguilla japonica. The sequence goes on along the minus strand of CM045889.1, from coordinate 1,224,668 downwards.
GGAACAGCACAGTGTGTGTGTGTGCAGATGTTCCAGGGCAGGCTGAGGAACAGAACAGTATGTGTGTGTGTGTGTGTGTGTGTGTGTGTGCAGATGTTCCAGGGCAGGCTGAGGAACAGAACAGTATGTGTGTGTGTGTGTGTGTGTGTGTGTGTGTGCAGATGTTCCAGGGCAGACTGAGGAACAGCACAGTGTGTGTGCGGGGACAGCATGAGCCCAGCGTGGACCTCTCTCCCTTCATCGTCCTGCCCCTGTCCCTCCAGCTCAGCCACGACTCTCCGCAACAGCACAGCCTGGTAAGAACCTGTGTGCTCTGGGTGTGTGTCAGTGTGCTGTGGGTGTGTCTCAGAGTGTACTCTGGGTGTGTCAGTGTGCTATGGATGTGTCTCAGTGTGCTCTGGGTGTGTCAGTGTGCTCTGAGTGTGTCAGTGTGCTCTAGGTGTGTCTCAGTGTGCTCTGGGTGTGTCTAAGTGTGTGCTCTGGGTGTCTCAGTGTGTGCTCTGAGAGTGTCAGTGTGCCCTGGATGTGTCTCAGTGTGCTCTGGGTGTCTCAGTGTGTGCTCTGAGAGTGTCAGTGTGCTCTGGGTGTGTTCCAGGTGGACAGCTTGGACGCCTTTTTCACATCTTCAGTATTAGATGGAGCCAATCAGATGTACTGTGACATCTGTGAGGAGAAGACAGACACAGAAACAGTGAGCTCTCATTCCCGCTCTTATTGGCTACTCTCTCCTGCTCTCTTATTGTTTGACAGCCCAACAGTGGACTCTCACCTGCTATGTTATTGTCTGCCAGCCAGACAGTGAGCTTTTTTTTGTGCCCATATTGCCTGTCAGCATTTATGTTAGATAACTAGTGTTATGTAAGATAACTACAAACTAGTGCAATCTTCAGCATGTATATATATATATATATATATATATATATATATATATATATATATATATATATTATACAACGGCTAGGCTGAATACTCAATTCTGATTGGTCCAAGGGTGGGCATTATTTCTCAGTAAAGGGACACCTCGGCCTTTTAACAGTTCTAAAATCAATGCGCATTCTAAAGCAGTTTAAACAGCAATTCTTTCGCTTTTGAATTGTTGTTACATCCCCTCCCCTTTTCAATGTCCAATTTCACAATTGATGGCAACGTTGAATCACATTTCTAGTTACTGTTGCTAGCTTTATTTATGGTTGCCAACCATCCCGCAAATCGGAACCGTCTCTTATTTGGACAGTAGAATAGGCGTTCCGCATTTAACTCATGGCTACGTGACGTATTTTCATCCGTATGTTTGTGAATGATTGCGCTTATAACCGCTGTTTTGAATACAATTCAATAGTTAGCTAGCTAGCTAGCGTGGATAACAAGCATGCTGTGAGACCATTCTGACCTAAAATCAAGAATTTTAATATTGGCTAGGTGACAAGTGACGGCGAACCTATCATGAAGATAGCTGGCATTCAAAACCCATTTCAGAGGGTCTTAGAAAGACGTTATGTCTACACTGCGCGACCACACCATTTAAAAAGCAAGACAGTGCTAGGGAGATGAATTTGATTGACTTATGGTTTCATGCAGTTTTATTAAATAATGTATTTACAAAAATGACCGAAATTGGTGCTAATTGTATGGTAGAAAACGAGAAGGAACTATTTTTTCTTGATAGAATCATTGTTTTGATAGAATTAACGACCAGAGGTTTTTGCTTAACAATGGTGCAAATAGAACTACCAACCAGAGTTTTGCTTGACAACGGTAAAATAGTATGCCCAAACGCCCGCGGAATAATATTTCACTTTCAGTTGATTAAATCGATAAAAATCTATAAATGTAAAAGAAACCATATGTAGTAATTGTTTGGTAACCCGTTGTATAAGTGGAATAAACCCCTCCGGGCTGCCCCATTATTGGAAAATAATATAGCCTACTTCAGGGCTGGTTAAGGACCCTCGGCTTCGCCTCGGCCGCATCACCACCCCCGTCGTACATTATTTTCCAATAACGGGACAGCCCGTCGTGGTTTATTCCTTACATATATATATATATTTAATTGGAAAGTGCTTTGAACAATCAGTTTGAAAAGTTCTTTATAAATAGTGTAAAATCTTTGTGAAATATTTATGCATATGTTATAGCATAAATTTCTATAATTATGGATGAGTATAATCCAGTATCGGCAAGTGAGGGTGAAGTACTGTCTCTAGAAAGCACAGTGGCGTTGATTGTTGTATGTCTCCACCTAGTGGCCAGGAGTATATGACAGCTTGTGTGTGCTCTTATGGCAGAGATGCAAGATGGAACAGTACCCCCAGGTTCTGACTCTGCACCTGAAGAGGTTTGAATTTGATTACAACTGGATGTGTTATGTGAAGAACAGCAGAAGTGTGGAGATTCCTTTGACACTGGAGTTGGAGGTAGCTATTTGTAACAATGCAGTAAGAGTCAAACTTCAAGCTGCATATTCCAGTCAATTTAAATAACCAGAGATTATTATTCACTGAGTCTTACCAAGCTGACATATTTAAGATTCCACGAATACATTTTAGCTGGGTAAAGCATTGTAAGGCAGACACAACATTGTGCTAACTTGGGCTAATCGCCGTGCTAACTTAGGCTAATCACCGTGCTAACTTGGGCTAATTGCCATGCTAACTTGGGCTAATTGCCGTGATAACCTTGGCTAATCACCGTGCTAACTTGGGCTAATCACCATGCTAACTTGGGCTAATCGCCGTGCTAACTTGGGCTAATCGCCGTGCTAACTTGGGCTAATCACCGTGCTAACTTGGGCTAATCACCATGCTAACTTTGGCTAATCACCGTGCTTACTTGGGCTAATCTCCATGCTAACTTGGGCTAATCACCCTGCTAACTTGGGCTAATCTCCATGCTAATGGTCTCCCTCAGAAACACACATATGACCTCTACGCCATCGCTGACCACCAAGGAACCTACAAAGGAGGGCACTACGTAGCACATATCAGATCCTATGAGACCCAGAGCTGGTACTGGTTTGATGATGTCTGGGTTGAAAAGGTGAGATTTGTGGCTTTTGTGCTCCCAGTGTGATATTCGGCGGCCTCCCATGCAATTGGCTGTTTCATTTTAACATTGTAGAGATAGAGACTCAGTCACCACTGCTACTGATCTGTATTTGTGCTTAGACTGTGTCTTGTTCTTAGACTGTCTTGTGCTTAGACTGTGTCTTGTGCTTAGACTGTCTTGTGCTTAGACTGTGTCTTGTGCTTAGACTGTGCTTTGTGCTTAGACTGTGTCTTGTGCTTAGACTGTGCTTTGTGCTTAGACTGTCTTGTGCTTAGACTGTGCTTTGTGCTTAGACTGTGTCTTGTGCTTAGACTGTGTCTTGTGCTGAATTGTATTACTGTGGGATGGCACATGAAAATCAGCCATAAGCTGCTCAAAGCGTGTCATGTGCCGCTGTTTGCACCAATTAAATCATAGTCCTCAATCAAGTAGAACTGATAAGTAGAATTAGGTGTCTTAGTGCTGGGACAAAACAAAAATCTGCACCAACACTGGCCATTTTGGATAAGATTGGACACCCCTAGTTCACAATGTAACACTGTACACACAACTTTAAAAACTTGAGGCAAGCGGAGTTGTGTGCTGCAGCAAACACTGTATGCTAGCTGGTATAGACAGCCATTTTGAATTAATGGGTAAGGCTCAGTTTACTTTCCTATTTTCAGTAGGGTACAATTCGTCTACATTTGGAGCAAAACTATACTCCAAACCATAGTAAAGCAACTTTACAAGAAATTCGATTCAGGGAGACTGGGGAAAGGCTGCTGCTTGCTTTGTAGTGCCAGCGTAGCCGCATGTCTCAAGCATGCATTGCATCTCAGATACACAGAGCAGCTTCCTGTTTCTGCTGCACTATTTCCTGTATCTGCTGAGCAGCTTCCTGTTTCTGATGCACTATTTCCTGTATCTGCTGAGCTGCTTCCTGTTTCTGCTGCACTATTTTCCTGTCTCTGCTGAGCTGCTTCCCTTTTCTGTTGCACTGTTTCCTGTGTCTGCTGAGTTGCTTCCTGTTTCTGTTGCATTGTTTCCTGTATCTGCTGAGCTGCTTCCTCTTTCTGTTGCATTGTTTCCTGTATCTGCTGAGCTGCTTCCTGTTTCTGCTGCACTATTTCCTGTATCTGCTGAGCTGCTTCCCTTTTCTGTTGCACTGTTTCCTGCATCTGCTGAGCTGCTTCCTGTTTCTGCTGAGCTACTTCCTGTATCTGCTGAGTTGCTTCCTGTTTCTGCTGAGCTGCTTCCTGTATCTGCAGCGTTGTTCCCTGTAGCTGTCCCAGTGCAGTGACCCATGTCCTGCGTGTAGTGGTTGTGTTTTTACACAAGTATTTACACAATGCATTTCCTCCCTACAGGATAAGCGCCAGCCTAGCTCACGGGAGGTCATGAGGTAAAACTCTCTCTGTATTACTCAGTCCTGATTATGCAGCTTTCTTTCAGCACTTACTGTGTAAACTGGGGTGTAGGAATTTGCAGTGCGTCATTCATGATATGCAGGGGAATCTGGATATTCTCCTCCACACATTACAAGCAGTCATGTTGGCAGCATGTTTTTTCATCTTCTGTGTTTAATATGTTCAAGTTATCAGTCTAAATGCACATTTATTCCTTGTAATAAATGTCTAAATTACGAAATGTTTTCTTTCCTGCAGGTCTGAGAATGCATACTTGCTTATGTACATGAAAAGTAAGTACTCTGGATGGGCCGTTTCACTCTGTCTCCAAACCCACAGCTGTGAGCATACTCCTCACCTTTACACTGCTGATACATTCTTATAAGGGCACTTTAATATGACATCATCATGTCAGCGAGTAGGACAGAATAAAACTGAAATACTCTACCAGTCAGAGCACATGACAGATCCACAGCATGACTGCAGGAGCTGAGTATCACTTTTCCACAGGGGACCTTCTAAACTACCAGCCAGGCCCCTCACCTGCAGTACCTGAGACTCCTGCAGTACATGAGTCACCTGCAGTACCTGAGGCTCCTGTAGTACCTGAGTCACCTGCTCTACCTGAGTCTCCTGCAGTACCTGAGACACCTGCAGTACCTGAGTCACCTGTAGTACCTGAGGCTCCTGTAGTACCTGAGTCACCTGCTCTACCTGAGTCTCCTGCAGTACCTGAGATTCCTGTAGTACCTGAGGCTCTTGTAGTACCTGAGACTCCTGCAGTACCTGAGTCACCTACAGTACTTGAGGCTTCTGCAGTACCTGAGTCACCTGCAGTACCTGAGACTCCTACAGTACCTAGTCACCTGCAGTACTTGAGGCTCCTGCAGTACCTGAGACACCTCCAGTACCTGGGACTCCTGCAGTACCTGAGTCACCTGCAGGACCTGAGGCTCCTGTAGTACCTGAGTCACCTGCTCTACCTGAGTCTCCTGCAGTACCTGAGACTCCTGTAGTACCTGAGGCTCTTGTAGTACCTGAGACTCCTGCAGTACCTGAGTTACCTGCAGTACCTGAGGCTTCTGCAGTACCTGAGTCACCTACAGTACTTGAGGCTTCTGCAGTACCTGAGTCACCTGCAGTACCTGAGACTCCTGCAGTACCTGAGTCACCTGCAGTACTTGAGGCTCCTGCAGTACCTGAGACACCTCCAGTACCTGGGACTCCTGCAGTACCTGAGTCACCTGCAGTACCTGAGTCACCTGCGGTACCTGAGGCTCCTGTAGTACCTGAGTCACCTGCAGTACCTGAGACTCCTGCAGTACCTGAGTCACCTGGAGTACCTGAGACATCCACAGTGCCTGAGAGAGCCACAGTAGCTGATACACTTGAGATACCTGCTCTACCTGTGACACAACCCCTGGAGCAGCTGCATCACCGGAGATGGCAGTCGAGACTGGGACTGCAGCAGTGCCTGGGAGGCTGGCTGAACAGGAAGCGCCTGGGAGGCCGACTGAACAGGAAGCGCCTGAGAGGCTGGCTGAACAGGAAACGCCAGAGAACGTGGCAGCACCTGAGATGCCTGCAGTGTGGAAGCAGGAGGGCAAGGAGTCCACCTGTTGCCTAGTCAGGGAAGGTGAGCTGCTCCTGGACTCCATGATGGCTCCAGCTCAGAGAAGGTGAGCCGCTCCTGGACTCCATGATGGCTCCAGCTCCAGCTGCCACTGCTGAGGAGGCAGAAATAGCTCCAGCTCCTGGCGGCTGCCCCACTCTACTTCTGCTCAAACCTGCAGTACTGGCTTGGGCATGAGCACTGCAACAGTCTCCTGATCAGAAGGAAAATGAAACAATGAATCCAGCCCCTTGATTAAAAAAAACAAAAAAACAAGAAATTGTGTTGTTTATGTCTATGTGAATTTTGTTTAAAATAATGTTTTGAAGAAATTGTATAAATAACGACACATGTCAACTGTTTCATTTAATAAAATAAAACACCAGTAGGTTCATTCAGAATGTATTACCAAGAACTGGGCTATTGAACTGTCCCTTTCATCACTGAACACTCTTTATCAAACCCGCAGGATCACAGAATAGGCATCAGCTCTTCTAGGGAATACAGGATTGACTATTGTGATATTCTTGGCTGTGAATTAATGAACTGCGGAGTAAAATGGTGGATCTGTTTGCATTAAAACTGAACAAAGCCGGTTCATATTGAAAAGATAGCTCTTAAAGTTGGGAGCTGTAGTATTAGATAATAATGATATGTTTTAAGTTTGTTGTCTTTTTCATTATTTTCACTCAATCTGTCTGTATTCGTACTTTGAGCCCCCTGCATCGCAGTCAGCAGAGCTCACCAGATGGCGGCAGTGCACCTATGACTGACTGGTCGCATGATACTGACAGGCTTGGATAGTACCGCACTTCTGTCCTGCAACTACTGTTTGCTGGGCTAAGGTGGATGTTGATCTAATTTATTGATGGATAACTCACGTTGTTAGGTAATGTCATTATCAAGAAATGTAATTCATATCAAAGGAGGAGGAACAATGAAGATGATTATGAATATGAATGGTTGCTTTATTTCAGAAGTTAAACAAGCGGTGCAGCAGGCCAATTAGAGCCGCGTTGGGGTGGTTGGAGTCGCAAGCCGCTGGTAGCGAACTCCAGTCCCTTCTGTGCGTGTTGCACGGCGCTTCTGTGGGTGAAATGCGCGTACGAACCGGTACGAACGAGTGTGAAGACCGAAGGTCGGCAGCCGGTCGCTGTGGAGATCTTCATCCTGCTGGCTGTGCGAGTTGAGACAGGCGGAGGACAGCACGAGAATCCCAGGCTGCCTGAAAAAACTGGCGATTACTGTATGGCTGATGGCCTGAAAACAAACCACAAACTCTTCAAACTCTCCTCTTGCGCGGGACTGTGAGTGGCTAAAGATGAAGGAACCAAATGCAACACCTGAGCGATGAACCGGAAAAACCGAGCTCGGGAGTTCGGTGACCTGTATCATGCAATACCTGAGCTCGCTGTGGTGTGCAGAGAGAATTGTGTACACGGTTCGATCAGATTTAAATTACCCACACTCTGAACGTGAGAACGATGTCAGATCATTGTTTTACTTTAAAAATACACCAGCAAATTTCACAAGCGTAAAACCATACTTGGGCAGATTTAAGATCGTATTTTACTTTTAGCTTATAATTCATAAGTCTTGGATATGCAGGGTAGAATCCTGGTCCAAGGTTACCATACCAACAGTAATACCATTTGCGAATGTTCAGTGAAATTATCGAGCTCTGTATTTGAAGGTCAGAGCATCAGTAAACTTGGATGGATTCCTCAAATGTAAGCACACCATTGCTTCACAATAACCGAGGTTTAAAAGCACATAAACCTCATTTTAAGTACGCGTTTTGGCAGCGCAGTCTGGCTTCATACGAAACGGAAGGAAAGGATTTTGTCCTTGTGCTCCCACCGTACCTCCACTGTCTAGTCTATCTTTCCAATATGGCCGCAATCATGAGCAGGGCGAGTTCGTGTTCTCTGGCGAGATGTTTCCTGAGAAAGTCGCACAGAACCGGCGCCGGTGCACAGCGGCCGACAGAGAGGCTGAGCCAGGTACTGTCGTACTGCGCGCGTGTTTGTGCCATCCCGGGCGTCCCCGTACGGGTGACTCGCAGCGGATTGGAGGCCTGGGTGACCGGCGAGCTTGAATAATAACGGCGAGTCCCAGTGCGCAGCGAGTGTGACTTTGACATGAAGGTGGCTGGCAAACGGCTAGCTAAGCTGGCCTCAGTGATCTGCAGGCTGTGTTGCTCGGATACGACGAAAATGTCCTTCCTGTGCTAGCGCATAACGTGCTGCATTATTCTTCCGTACTGTCCGCATCCACGTTTTCCTAGTGGCCGCTAGATACGCTTTTGCTTGGTAGCAGTGACGTTGAATTGGGGCTGTTATTTTCGGTGTCTGTTGCTCACATCCAAATTGTGCAGGTAGGCCACACTACTTAAGTATCTTTTACTCCTTAGAGTTACAAACCCAAGCGAACTGCGTCTGCCAGGTCTAACAGATGTCAAACCTGCTTCATAAATATTCCAGTGGACGCAGCTTGTAGAATGAGGTTAGTAGTACCATTTAGAAACGCAACATAATACGATTTAACTTGTATAATTAACTTGCATTTTCATCCAGATATTCCATTGATCGCCTTGGCATTATATGTCAAATTTGTAATTTTGGAACGAGGGCACTTGTTACAAGGTTGTGAAACCGGAATACTGCTTCTTAGGCGGAATGTTGCGGTTCGTAGGGAGTCGGGATGACATTTCCAGGAAGTCGGATCTCTCATTCCTGTTCTCTGCTGTGGCTCCGTGCGAACGGAGAAGCAGGAAACGGGAGAGGCGGCTGCCGACATTAAGGACTGTTGTCATCACAGATCTCTCCTCACGTGTTCCCCTCCTCTACCCTTGCAGTGCCTGGTACAGGAGTCAGCGCTGCACACTGTCGGGGGAAGCAGGGGTCCCCTCAGAAGGCCAAAGCCAGGACTGCGTCATAATGGAAGATTCCTTTTGGTCAGCACTGTCCCAGTCAGGACCAATAGTTCTCAGGTGAGTTGGGCAAGGTCAGTCGTGTAAGTTTCCTGTCTGTGTTTTATTATTTGCACAGATGCAGAGCTCTACAGCTTTCAGTCTTCTGGACGGGTCACCCTGTTTACCTGTCTATTACAGTCTCTTAAGATCTCTGTATCGCTAAACTCATGACAGCGAACAAAAACTTTGAAAATATATTTATATTTGTTGTTTTTACTTCTCCAATTTTCTATTTCTCCCAGTTTTATAATGCCCAGTTAGTGCATGTCCAGACCTCCTCAGCGTGGAACACACGCAGGCACACACACACACACACACACACACACGCACGCACACACACACACGCACACACACACGCACACACACACGCTGAGGCCACAGAGTGCACTTAACCTACAGATTGTGCAGGCTGGCTGTGGGGCTCGATTGACCAATGGGGTTTGCTGGTTATGTGGCCATGTGACCCTGCCTGATCTTGTGTGCTGTAGAGTGCAGTTTCACGGCCTTGCTTTAGGGGGCGCTGCTGTTACATGCTGAGCTCCTGACTCGAGCTTATCGAGTTGCTGCTGGAGTACAGGATTTGACACCTTCAAGCAGTTTTCAGCTGTAGGTCATGTGTGAAGGGGCTGGGCTGTTTGCTGGCGGGAAGGAGCAAAGCAGCAGTGTGTAAGTGTAATGGGCTGGTCTGTGACTTAGTGGACTGAGTGTAAATACATCATAGGAGGGCTATTCAACCGGTCACCTGTTTAACTGGTCACCTGGGCTATTCTACTGGTCACCTGGGCTGTTTAACCGGTCAATCTGGCCTCTTTTGAAAAGTAGTATGTATCATAGCAATATTGCTTTTGTATTCCAGATACCTGTCAATGCAGTCTCTGCCCCCATCCCCACCCAGGACACACCCACCTCTGCTGTAGGCCCTGCCCCCAGCCTTGTGCCTGATGCCAGCCAGATTGCTGACCACGCCCCAGTAATCGCACAGCCAATCGCTGAGCAGGTGGCTGAGGCTGCCCCCACAGCGCTGGATGTGCTGCAGGGCGCGGGGCATGAGCTCAGCCTATCAGAGCTGGGTTTGGGGAGCCACACCCCCGTGGGCCTGATTCAGAACATCCTGGAGTTTCTGCACTTGGACGTGGGCCTGCCCTGGTGGGGGGCCATCGTCGCCGGTAAGAGAGCACACCCCCTAGAGGCCGATCCTGGAGCAGCAGCACATTCTGCTCCAAATGCCTGGGTTTGGATTCGGGGTGTTATAATGGGTCGTTGTGACGTTATGAGGGGTTATGTGGCATTATTAGGGTGGGGATATGTGGCATTATTCGGGTTTCTGAGTGCTCTATGACCCCCACAGGCACGGTTCTGGCTCGATGTGCTGTGTTCCCCGTCATAGTGAAGGGGCAGAGAGAAGCGGCCAAGCTCAACAACGTGCTGCCGGAGATGACCAAACTGAGCAACCGCATGAACGAGGCCAAGCGCAGCGGGAACAAGTTCGAGTGTCAGTATCTGTGTGCCTGTCGCTCACTGTCTGTGACTGTCAGTATCTGTGTGTCTGTCGCTCGCTGTCTGTGACTCTCAGTATCTGTGTCTGTCGCTCGCTGTCTGTGACTGTCAGTATCTGTCTGTGGCTCGCTGTCTGTGACTGTCAGTATCTGTGTGTCTGTGGCTCGCTGTCTGTGACTGTCAGTATCTGTGTGTCTGTCGCTCGCTGTCTGTGACTGTCAGTATCTGTGTGGTCTGTGGCTCGCTGTCTGTGACTGTCAGTATCTGTGTGTCTGTTGCTCGCTGTCTGTGACTGTCAGTATCTGTCTGTGGCTCGCTGTCTGTGACTGTCAGTACCTCCGTGACTCACTGTCTGTGACCGTCAGTGCCTCTGTCTGTGCCTCACTGTCTGTGACCGTCAGTACCTCTGTCTGTGACTGTCAGGACCTCTGTCTTTGCCTCACTGTGTCAGTACTTATGTCTGACTGTATGCCTGTGAGTGTCAGTGTAGTGTTGTCTCTTCTCTTTTCCTCCTTGCTGTCTGTTCTCTTCTGTCCATCTCTTTCCCCCTCTGACTGGCGTAACTGTGTATTTGTTTTAGCACATACTGGAGTCAGGCTACAGTGCTGCTGAAGGTTTTACGTTACAGAACAAACTGACCTGAAAGTGTGAACCCTGCCCCCCCCTCTCTCTCTCTCACCCTCCCTCCCCCCCCCCCCCACCTTCCCTCACCCCCCCTCTCTCACCCCCCCCCCCCCCCCCTCAGTCTCTAAGGCTTACTCTGACATGATGCTGTTTCAGAAGAAGCACAATGTTAATCCTTTGCGTGGATTTCTGGTGCCGCTGGTGCAGGTGAGACCTCTTCATCGCCATCCTCCTCCTCTTCATCACGCATTCTCTCCCTCTCCATAACTACGTTTGTCAGGCAGTCCACTCCTTAGTGTCAGTCTCTGTGAGTCAGTGTCAGTCTCTGTGAGTCAGTATCGTTCTGCGTGAGTCAGTGTCGGTCTCTGTGAGTCAGTATCGGTCTGTGTGAGTCAGTGTCGGTCTCTGTGAGTCAGTATCGGTCTGTGTGAGTCAGTGTCGGTCTCTGTGAGTCAGTGTCGGTCTGTGTGAGTCAGTATCGGTCTGTGTGAGTCAGTGTTGGTCTGTTGAGTCAGTGTACGTCTCTGTGAGCCAGTGTCAATCTCTGTGAGTCAGTGTCGGTCTCTGTGAGTCAGTGTTGGTCTGTGTGAGTCAGTGTTGGTCTGTCTTCTCTGAATCAGTGTTCAATATTTTTGTCCAGCAGTCTGACTGTGGTTCATCTGTGTGATTGTGAAAATACATGGCTCACCAATCTGTATCTATCTGTCTTCCTCTCTCTCCCTCTTGCTCTCTCTCTCTCTCCCTGTCTCTCTCTCTCTTGCTCTCTCTCTTTTGCACCCAGGCACCTGTTTTCATCTCCTTCTTCATCGCACTCAGGAAGATGTCATACCTTCCAGTTCCCAGCATGCAAAGCGGGGGGCTGTGGTGGTTCACGGACCTGACCGCGGCTGACCCTTTCTATATCCTTCCGCTGGCAGTGACCGGGACTATGTTTGCCATTCTGGAGGTGAGCCACTCGATCTGTAGCAGCCAGACTGGCTAATCTACCTTAAAATGCATTGAAATTACTGCATGCTCAATTTGCATGTTAGAAACAAAGTTTTCACAAAGTCGTCTTTGACAAACGGCAAAATATAGTAGCGTCCAGTAGCGTGTCTACCGAAATCTCAGCTTGTCTGGCTGTGTTGATGTGTGCTTCAGTGGATTCAGTGAAGTAGTGTAATTTAAAGCCCAGATCATTTGACCTGGATCTTAGCGCTGGTCTTGCATCTCCCTGAAAAACAAGCCTGCGGCCATTTCACGGGGGGCTGCCAGTGTTTGCTGTGGCCTTCTGGGAGAAGTGTGTGAACTTTGGTGTGCGATGAGGGGTCGTTACATCACAGCAGCTGCAGGCTGGGGCTGCACCCTGCTGCGTGTGATGCTAACGCTAACACTGCGGGAAATCTGCAACCTGCTGCTTGTAACGCTAACGCAGTGGGAAATCTGCAACCTGCCGCGTGTAACACTAATGGAGTGGGAAATCTGCAAGCTGCTGCGTGTGATGCTAACGCTAACGCAGTGGGAAATCTGCAACCTGCCGCGTGTGATGCTAACGCTAACGGTGTGGGAAATCTGCAACCTGCTGCTTGTGACGCTAGCGCTGTGGGAAATCTGCAACCTGCCGCGTGTAACGCTAACGCAGTGGGAAATCTGCAACCTGCCGCATGTAATGCTAACGCAGTGGGAAATCTGCAACCTGCTGCGTGTGATGCTAACGCTAACGGAGTGGGAAATCTACAACCTGCTGCGTGTGATGCTAACGCTAACGGAGTGGGAAATCTGCAACCTGCCGCGTGTAACGCTAATGGAGTGGGAAATCTGCAACCTGCTGCGTGTAACGCTAATGGAGTGGGAAATCTGCAACCTGCTGCGTGTAACGCTAATGGAGTGGGAAATCTGCAACCTGCTGCGTGTAACGCTAACGCAGTGGGAAATCTGCAACCTGCTGCGTGTAACGCTAATGGAGTGGGAAATCTGCAACCTGCTGCGTGTGACGCTAGCGCTGCGGGAAATCTGCAATCTGCCGCGTGTAACACTAATGCTAACGCAGTGGGAAATCTGCAACCTGCCGCGTGTAACGCTAACGCAGCGGGAAATCTGCACCCTGCTGCGTGTGATGCTAACGCTGCGGGAAATCTGCAACCTGCTGCGTGTAACGCTAACGCTGCGGGAAATCTGCAACCTGCTGTGCGTAACGCTAACGCTAACGGTGTGGGAAATCTGCAACCTGCTGCGTGTGATGCTAACGCTGCGGGAAATCTGCAACCTGCCGCGTGTAACGCTAACGCTAATGGAGTGGGAAATCTGCAACCTGCTGCGTGTGATGCTAACGCTGCGGGAAATCTGCAACCTGCCGCGTGTAACGCTAATGGAGTGGGAAATCTGCAAGCTGCTGCGTGTAACGCTAACGCAGTGGGAAATCTGCAACCTGCCGCGTGTAACGCTAATGGAGTGGGAAATCTACAACCTGCTGCGTGTGATGCTAACGCTAACGCTGCGGGAAATCTGCAAGCTGCTGCGTGTAACGCTAACGCAGTGGGAAATCTACAACCTGCCGCGTGTGACGCTAATGGAGTGGGAAATCTGCAACCTGCTGCTTGTGACGCTAGCGCTGCGGGAAATCTGCTACCTGCCGCGTGTAACGCTAACGCAGTGGGAAATCTGCAACCTGCCGCGTGTAACGCTAACGCTGTGGGAAATCTGCAACCTGCTGCATGTGACCTTTTTATGTGGAAAAACTGTTGTTTGAGTCCAATGTTGATAATCTCTCTCTCTGTCCCTCCCCCCCAGTTGGGGGCGGAGTCAGGTGTTGATAACCCAAACCTGCGAGCGATGAAGACTGTGTTCAGGATCATGCCCTTCGTCATCCTCCCCCTCACCATCAACTTCCCCACGGTTAGGATAACACTTTCTCTCTCTCCCGCTCCCTCTCTCTCTCTGTCTCTCCCCCCCTCTCTCTCCCTCCCTCCTTCCCTCTCTCTCTCCCCTCTCTCTCTGTCCTGCTCCCTCTCTCTCTCTCCCTCCCTCCTTCCCTCTCTATCTCTCCCTCCCTCCTTCCCTACCTCCCCCCCCCCCCCCCTTCTCAGTTTGAAGCTGAGTGTGTGGTTTAGGGTTGCGTGTGTGTGTGTGTGTGTGCGGTTTGAAGCTGAGTTTGATTTTGTGTGATTTGTCCCCACAGGCTGTGTTCACCTACTGGCTGACCTCCAACATGTTCTCCCTGGGTCAGGTGGCTCTGCTCAGACACCCAGCTGTCAGACAGAGGCTGAAGATCCCAGAACGCATCACTCACCCCACCTCCGCCCTGCCCCCCTCCGAGGGCTTCATTAAGAGCATAAAGACCGGTAAAGTGACGCTCTTATTTAGCAGATGCTCTCATGCAGAGCGACATGCACATCTTTCTCAGTTTTACACAGCAGGATGTTTTACTGAAGCAGTTCGGGTTAAGTACCTTGCTCAAGGGTATGATGGCAGTGTCCTATCTGAGGATTGAACCTGCAACCTTTAGGTTCCCCAACCACCTGCTCTGCTATGCTGGTGTTAGCTCTGCGTGAATGGTCTTTTATTGCTGAGCTAATGTTGTGCTAATGCTCTCTGTTAGCACTGTGTGAATGGTCATTTAGTGCTGAGCTAATGTTGTGCTAATGATCTCTGTTAGCACTGTGTGAATGGTCTTTTAGTGCTGAGCTAATGTTGTGCTAATGCTGTCTGTTAGCACTGTGTGAATGGTCTTTTAGTGCTGAGCTAATGTTGTGCTAATGCTCTCTGTTAGCACTGCGTGAATGGTCTTTTAGTGCTGAGCTAATGTGCTATATTCATGTCAGGCTGGAAGAACGCTCAGCTCGCCCAACAGCTGGAGGAGAGAGAGAGGAGGATTAAAAACCACCTGGATATCGCATCAAAGGGTGAGTCCCTCCAACGCACCGACCACACCTTTACCTGCATGTGTGTGTATGTGTGCGTGTGTGTTTGTATGTTTGTACGTGTGTGTGCATGCGTGTTTGTGTGTATGTTAGTATGTGCAAGCATTTGAGTGTATATGTTGGTGTATGTGTGTGCGTGTTTGTGTGTGTGAACATTAGTGTTTAACTGTCTTCATGCTTCTCTGCATTTTTTCTCTACCTTCAGGTCCTCTCAGGCAGACCTTCTCCCATAATCCTTTGCAGCAGTCTACAGGGCCCAGTGTGGCAGGCAAACCAGCCAATCCCAGTGCAGCGGCAGGGTCGGCGGGTGGGAAAAAGAGGCCATGGGAGGAGACGATTGGATGAGGGCTGGAGAGCGGGCAGCTTGTATATAATGTACAGAGTGAGGGGGCATGTGTACAGATGCAGAGCCAGGATTGGCTGCCTCCCTGCTGCAAGCAGGAGTGGTTTAGGAATGCTTTGTAGGGATTGGCTGCCTCCATGTGGTGGGCGGGGCTAATGAACATTTTCACACTCAGCCTCCTGCAGCTTGTCCCGCATTCAGTACTTGTGTGTGTGTGTGTGTGTGTGTAGTGTGTTTCTGTGTTTGTCTGTGTGTGTGTGTGTGTGTGTTTGTGTGTGTGTGTGTGTGTGTGTGTGTGTGTGTGTGTGTTGTGTGTGTGTGTGTGTTTGTGCCTGTGTGTAGTGTGTGTGTGCGCGTTTGTGTGTGTGTTTGTCTGTGTGTGGTTTCTGTTTATGTGTTAGTCTGTGTGTAATGTGTGTGTATGTGTGAGAGAGATGATGTTTGGGTGTTCCACAGTAGCAGTAAATAGTGTGTTTGAACTGGAGAGTCTAGTCACACACACACACACACACACACACGCACACAGCGTGTAAGAAAGCGATTG
The DNA here is from genome assembly GCA_025169545.1 of Anguilla japonica. Classification (NCBI taxonomy): domain Eukaryota; kingdom Metazoa; phylum Chordata; class Actinopteri; order Anguilliformes; family Anguillidae; genus Anguilla; species Anguilla japonica. The sequence goes on along the minus strand of CM045889.1, from coordinate 1,208,742 downwards.
TATTGCCTTCCACCGCAAATAAACCACTTCACAAGTCCTTCTTTTTTCAGTTTATTGTGAGTTGTGTGTTTGTTCATTTTATTATTCGTAGTGCACTTGCTGTCTGATTCCGCCCTGCCGTGGATCCCAAACGGGCCCTTGGTTTGGTCTTGCGCCTCCGTGGCCTGGAGCCGGGGAGCAGGTCGCTGTGGCTGTGCTGTTGATCTGCCAGTGGTGCAGGAAGTGTGCGTTTAAGAGCCTCTTCCATGATTCTGCATTTAATCAGCATTTCGGAGGAGGAGGGAGCCCCCGCACCACCGAGAGGGAGTGTTGGTTTCAGTAACCAGGGCAACCCCTCCAGGAGGGCCGTCATCCCACCCACCCACCCATCCATCCATCAATCAATCAATCAGTCAATCAATAAATAGTAAAATTAAGGCTTTCTTTCTAAAAGAGTTTCCACAGGGCTTGTTATAGCAAACGGCAGATGATTGGCAGAGGATGACTGAAACCGGAGTGCGGGATTGGCTGAAAATCGCCCTCAGAACCCTGAACCCCATTTGGCACCCTGAATACAGAAGGCCTGTTTGTATAAATGTGCTGTTTCCACCCTGTTACTGCCTACCCGGTGCTGAACACTGGAAAACGGATGCGCATTGGCATGTTGTACCTTGCTGGTACTCTTAAACACTGCAAGGAAACTCTGATACTGGAACTGAAATGGTGTGTTGGGTTGTACTTTAACCCCCCTGGACTGGGGCTAGAATCAGAACTGAAGACTAAAGTCCTGCTGGACTCTGAAAATCAACTTCAGTTTGAGCAATGAGTAGGTAAGTGTAATTATTCTGTGAAATGAGGAATTTGCTGAAAGTGTGCCTCATCAGGTCCTCTGATCTGCAGGCCCCCCCCCCCTTCTACCTGCCCCAGGCTGCACCTGGTCATCCTGCTGGCCTGAGGTTTGTCCTGCACCCACCCCCCTCCCCCAAATGTCTCCCTTCCCTTTTCTCTGGCCTGGCTCCACCCCCTCTTAATGTGTTGGGGTCAGGCTCGTTAACAGGCGGAGCTCGTCCGTGCTCTCATATCTACCCTACATGTTATCAGTGAAGCCCAAGGCCTGTGTTCACACTCTAGTGCTAACGTGAGACACCGCCTCCCTAGGACTCCTCTCTGCCGGAGGCCAGAACTGCCGCACATTTGCTAGCATCTACATCAGAGAGAGGAAGAAAAGAAACAGGTGAGCCCGCGCGTGGGGCTAGCAGAGCTGCGCGGAGATCAGTTTGTATGGAGGGTCAAGTCCTAGCGTTCTAGCATCATTCTGCTGCCACAGCAGGGGGGTCCCCCCCCTCCTGCCTGATTGGCTGGTGGTGATGTCCGTCTGGTAGCAGGGATGGGTTGTGGCTTTGGTAGGGTGGGTTTTTCCTTGGTCTTGGTCAAGTCGGTGTCGGTTATGTGGGTTGGTCGATAGCAAAGGCATTCATCTGGTGTTTTTATTGCGTTTTATCGTCATCGATGTCCATCTCTGTCAGGACCGAATAGCAGACCTTCTGGATGAGTTTGCCGAAGGAGGCTAAGAGGGAGAGAAGAGTAATTCCGTCAGTAAATAATCAGCAGTTTGTGATATCTATGGTGTGAGCTTGAACTAATGCACTTGTTGTACGTCGCTCTGGATAAGAGCGTCTGCTAAATGCCTGTAATGTAATGTAATGTAATGTGAGTTAAATTTGAAGTGTTTGTGATATCTATGGTGTTGTGATATCTATGGTGTTAGTCATATTTGTAGGGTTGTGATATCTATAGTGTTAGTTATATTTGTAGTGTTTGTAAAATCTATGGTGTTAGTTATATTTGTAGTGTTTGTGATATCTATGGTGTTTGGTATATTTGTAGTTTTTGTGATATCTTGGTGTTTGTAATATCTATGGTGTTAGTTATAGTGCTGTGATATCTATGGTGTTTGTAATATCTATGGTGTGAGTTAGATTTGTAGTGTTGGGTATCTCTCTGCTTGTCTCACCAATGGCCCTGCGAACCCAAAGGGGCCTCCGGTGGGCGGGCATGTAGCAGCAGAGGAAGAAGACGGGGACTCCGGACAGAGCGATGCCGATGCCGATGAGCGAGTTGACCGTGTCGCTGTAGAGAGGGACCACCACCAGGAACACCGTGCACAGGCAGAACACCACCGGGAAGAAGATGCTGAGCTGCAGGCGGAAAGAGGAGACTCACTGCAGCACCGAGGAGCTGCCTGATTGGCTGACTGGTGTGTGTTTAGATATGCAGCTGGCTGATTGGCTGATTAGTGTGTGTTTAGATATGCAGCTGGCTGATTGGCTGATTAGTGTGTGTTTAGACACGCAGCTGCCTGATTGGCTGATTGGTGTGTGTTTAGATATGCAGCTGGCTGATTGGCTGACTAGTGTGTGTTAGATATGCAGCTGGCTGATTGGCTGACTGGTGTGTGTTAGATATGCAGCTGGCTGATTGGGCTGACACGCAGCTGGCTGATTGGCTGACTGGTGTGTGTTTAGATATGCAGCTGGCTGATTGGCTGATTAGTGTGTGTTTAGATATGCAGCTGGCTGATTGACTGACTGGTGTGTGTTTAGACACGCATCTGCCTGATTGGCTGATTGGTGTGTGTTTAGATATGCAGCTGACTGATTGGCTGATTGGTGTGTGTGTGTGTAGACGCATAGCTGGCTGATTGGTTGGTGTTTAGACATGCAGCTGGCTGATTGGTCTGCGTTTACATGCGCAGCTGACTGATTGGCTGATTGGTTGGTGTGCAGATGCATAGCTGGCTGATTGGTTGATGTGCAGACGCATAGCTGGCTGATTGGTTGGTGTGTAGACGCATAGCTGGCTGATTGGTTGATGTGCAGACGCATAGCTGGCTGATTGGTTGGTGTGTGGACGCATAGCTGGCTGATTGGTTGGTGTGTAGACGCATAGCTGGTTGATGTGTAGACGCATTGCTGGCTGATTGGTTGGTGTGTAGGTGCATAGCTGCCTGATTGGTTGGTGTGTAGGTGCATAGCTGGCTGATTGGTTGGTGTGTAGATGCATAGCTGGCTGATTGGTTGGTGTGTAGACGCATAGCTGGCTGATTGGTTGGTGTGTAGGCGCATAGCTGGCTGATTGGTTGGTGTGTAGGTGCATAGCTGGCTGATTGGTTGGTGTGTAGGTGCATAGCTGCCTGATTGGTTGGTGTGTAGGTGCATAGCTGGCTGATTGGTTGGGTGTGTAGATGCATAGCTGGCTGATTGGTTGGTGTGTAGACGCATAGCTGGCTGATTGGTTGGTGTGTAGATGCATAGCTGGCTGATTGGTTGGTGTGTAGACGCATAGCTGGCTGATTGGTTGGTGTGTAGACGCATAGCTGGCTGATTGGTTGGTGTGTAGACGCATAGCTGGCTGATTGGTTGATGTGCAGACGCATAGCTGGTTGATTGGTTGGTGTGTGGACGCATAGCTGGCTGATTGGTTGGTGTGTAGACGCATAGCTGGTTGATGTGTAGACGCATTGCTGGCTGATTGGTTGGTGTGTAGGTGCATAGCTGCCTGATTGGTTGGTGTGTAGGTGCATAGCTGGCTGATTGGTTGGTGTGTAGATGCATAGCTGGCTGATTGGTTGGTGTGTAGACGCATAGCTGGCTGATTGGTTGGTGTGTAGGCGCATAGCTGGCTGATTGGTTGGTGTGTAGGTGCATAGCTGGCTGATTGGTTGGTGTGTAGGTGCATAGCTGCCTGATTGGTTGGTGTGTAG
>CM045889.1:1192500-1197500 GCA_025169545.1 Anguilla japonica | reverse complement strand
ATGGCGGTAAGGCCAGGCACAAAGGCGCCATCCCCACGGGGGAATGCCAACGACCGCGCTGGAATTTACAGAGCCCCTGCCCTCTTCTCCTCTTACTCTTCTTCTTCCCTCCCTCTTTCTACTCTGTGTTTTCTCTTTATCTTTCCTGGAATCCCGCTCCACCCTCTCCTCCCTCGGCTGCGTAAACGTTTGTCTGCGCTGAACTCGCGGGCCTTCAGCGTGTTTGGCCTGTCTCATCTTACTGAGCGAGAGCCGACTTAAACAGACCCTGAGCGATCGACTCAGTGAATCCGCTGAGTTAAACAGACCCTGAGCGATCGACTCAGTGAATCCGCTGAGTTAAACAGACCCTGAGCGATTGACTCAGTGAATCCGCTGAGTTAAACAGACCCTGAGCGATCGACTCAGTGAATCCGCTGACTTAAACAGACCCTGAGCGATCGACTCAGTGAATCCGCTGAGTTAAACAGACCCTGAGCGATCGACTCAGTGAATCCGCTGACTTAAACAGACCCTGAGCGATCGACTCAGTGAATCTGCTGAGCCGACTTAAACAGACCCTGAGCGATCGACTCAGTGAATCCGCTGACTTAAACAGACCCTGAGCGATCGACTCAGTGAATCCGCTGAGTTAAACAGACCCTGAGCGATCGACTCAGTGAATCCGCTGACTTAAACAGACTCTGAGCGATTGACTCAGTGAATCCGCTGACTTAAACAGACCCTGAACGATCGACTCAGTGAATCCGCTGAGCTGACTTAAACAGATCCTGAGCGATCGACTCAGTGAATCTGCTGAGCTGACTTAAACAGATCCTGAGCGATCGACTCAGTGAATCTGCTGAGCTGACTTAAACAGACCCTGAGCAATCGATTCAGTGAATCTGCTGAGCTGACTTAAACAGACCCTGAGCGATCGACTCAGTGAATCCGCTGAGCTGAGTTAAACAGACCCTGAGCGATCGACTCAGTGAATCCGCTGACTTAAACAGACCCTGAGCGATCGACTCAGTGAATCCGCTGAGCTGAGTTAAACAGACCCTGAGTGACCGACTCAGTGAATCCACTGAGCTGAATTAAACAGACCCTGAGTGACTGACTCAGTGAATCCACTGATTGATCCATTGCGCATCTGAAGAGTTGTGAAATAAAATTTACAAATAGAGAAACACCTGGCAAACCAAATTTGAGAAACTTCTGATCCCAGGATGCCAAGATCTGTGCCACAATTAAGAACAACAGGATTCTGAGATACAGCCTATAGCCAACAGCACTGTGTGTAACTCAAAGGAGGTTATATTAATGTAATGTTCGCTTAACTTAGGCAGACTTAAGTTTGCATATTTGTCATACTGAATAGTTTCAGATCTTTAGACAAAATATAATATTAGACAGAGGGAACCTGAGTAAAGACAAAACTAAAACAAAACGAAATTTTTAAATTAGAATTTCATTTTTTTAAATGAAAAAGTTATTAAACACCCATATCACCCATGTGAAAAAACAATTGCCCCCTTGACACTAATGCCCCAGACACTGCTGCCCCCAGCACTAATGCCCCAGATACTGTTGCCCTCTGACACTAATGCCCCCAGACACTAATGCGCCCAGAAGACGCCTCCATTTGGGTTGAGTTCTCTCAGCAAGACAAGGGGTTGCTGGTGGGAATGAATTTAAAGTCAATTTTGCTCTGATACCATGAGAATATTTACATTTAAATAAAAGTACAGAATCACAAAAAGTTGTGCTGACTGACTGACTGACTGAATTACAGACTGACTGACTGACTCTAGTGCCCAGTTGCCAATGCACTCCTTGTCCTTCACAATGTCCTTTCAGACACACAAAACATGTTTATGAGTGCTGCTTATCTCTCCATGCATTATCACTGTTGATTCACGCAAATTCATATCTGTTCCCACCTGATACACAGAGTTACACACACACCCCAGCAGACCAACTCTCAGTGGGGCTCAGACCATATCTTACTGTGGATACAGTGCCACATCAACCACGATGCCTACAAAGAGCCTAGTACTTACTGAGAGAGAAAAACCTCTGTCCTAGCCAGGGTGAGTGTCAGCAGTAGAGAGGGTTTGAGGGTGAATGTTCATAGTAGAGAGGGTGAGAGGGTGTGTTTGTGTGAGTGTATGAGTGTGTGTGCGTTTGTGCGAGTGTATGTATATGAGTGTGTGTGTGTGTGTGTGTGTGTGTGTGTGCATGCATGAGTGCATGTCTTCTCTGGCAGTGTTTTTAATCAGCTGACTCTGACTCAGGTCTGTTCCTTGTCTAACATCTCTATCCTTACCTCCTCCCTTTTCTCTTTCTTACGTTCCCTCTATTCCAGCCTCTCTCTCTCTCTCTCTCTCTCTCTCTCTCTCTGTCGCTCTCGCTCTCAGAGTGCTGCTACTTCTCTTTTTTCTTTCTTTCATTTCCCCTCCTCCAGCCCATCTCACTTTCTCAGCACATTCCTCAGAGCGCCGACCCTGTGACTGGGTCTGCTTCAGCACTGACACACAACCATGTGACACCCAGCACCTTCACCAGCACCTCCCTATAACACACCCAGCACCTCCCCCGGCACCTCCCTATAACATACCCAGCACCTCCCCCAGCACCTCCCTATAACACACCCAGCACCTCCCCCAGCACCTCTCTATAACATACCCAGCACCTCCCCCAGCACCTCCCTATAACACACCCAGCACCTCCCAGCTCCTCCCTATAACACACCCAGCACCTCCGAGCACCTCCCTATAACACACCCAGCACCTCCCCCAACACCTCCCTTATAACACACCCAGCACCTCCCCCGGCACCTCCCTATAACATACCCAGCACCTCCCCCAGCACCTCCCTATAACACACCCAGCACCTCCCCCAGCACCTCTCTATAACATACCCAGCACCTCCCCCAGCACCTCCCTATAACACACCCAGCACCTCCCCCAGCACCTCCCTATAACACACCCAGCACCTCCCAGCTCCTCCCTATAACACACCCAGCACCTCCGAGCACCTCCCTATAACACACCCAGCACCTCCCCCAACACCTCCCTTATAACACACCCAGCACCTCCCAGCTCCTCCCTATAACACACCCAGCACCTCCCAGCTCCTCCCTATAACACACCCAGCACCTCCCCCAGCACCTCCCTATAACACACCCAGCGCCTCCCCCAGCACCTCCCTATAACACACCCTGAGTCTCCCCCAGCTCCTCCCTATAACGCAAGAGGTGGGACAGGTGAGCAGGTGCAGGGGTGGGACAGGTGAGCAGAGGTGGGACAGGTGAGCAGGTGCAGGGGTGGGACAGGTGAGCAGGTGCAGGTCAGCAGATTAGCAGGTGTACTCACAGATGCAGGCAGCTGCCAGCAGGCGATTGGCCAGGTAAGGGGCAATGCAGGTGGGGAAGATGGGCTGCACCATGTAGTTGGAGAAGGTGATGGCGATGACGGCCTGGCTGGTGGGCTCGATGATGAGGAGGGACGTCCAGAGCCTGATGAAGGCGAGGAAGCCACCAAAGGCTTCCAGGATGTAGGCGTAGCTGGCGCCCGACTTGGTGATGGTGGTGCCCAGCTCGGCGTAGCACAGCGCCCCGAACACAGAGAACACGCCGCCGATGGCCCACACCACCAGCGCCAGCCCGTAGGAGGCGCTGTACATCAGCACGCCCTTGGGAGACACGAAGATGCCGGAGCCAATCATGTTCCCCACGATCAGACACACCCCATTCAGCAGGGAGATCTCCTTCTTCAGCTTCATCGACTCCCCCGGCTCCCCCTTCTGCAGCTGGCCACAGCCATTGGTCGCTTCGGGCGCCACCTCCTTTGTGGGGGCGGGGCTATAGGATGCCATTGTTATGTTGAGGAGGAGTCAGTTATTGGACAGAGATGCCGTCAGTCAAAAAGGGCAGGTTTTTCAAAAAATGTCAGTTTCTGATTCTAACGTCCAGCTGTGGTCGTCATAGTGATATCTATGGGAGAGACAGAAAATGAATATGTGCATTTATGAGTGTGGTTTGTATGTGTGTGTCACCATATTGTTGTCATCCTGTATGGGTGCATATTAGCCAAGGAAATTGCACAATTTAATTGGCTGACTTGTCAGAAGCACGTTTCCATCCACCTACATCACTGAATGCCATAAAATCGCACACACACGCACACACACACGCACTCACACACACACACACACGCACTCACACGCAAACACAGAGTCACACACGCACTCACACGCACACATAATCACACACACACTCACACACACATCACACACTCACACGCACACACACACACACATACAATCACACACACACACTCACATGCACACAACCACACACGCACACAATCACACACACACACACACACACACACACACAAACACACACACACAAGTACACAATCACACACAACACACGCACACACGCACACACACACACACACAATCACACACACACACACACGTACACACACACACACACATACACACGCACACACACACACGTACACAATCACACACACACTACACACGCGCACACAATCACACACACACACACACTCACACACAAACACACACACTAGAGTGAACATGCCTCCTCAGGTGATGCTAATGGCTGTTTGAGAGCTGTAGCAGGTGAGTAAACTGATTTTTAAAGGCTGAGTGCAAACAGCCAGTGTGGGGGAAGCAGACACAGGAAATAAGCTGCTCACTGACTGAGACTACCACCATTACTGTGTTCTTACTGAGACTGCCACCGTTACTGTGTTCTTACTGAGACTGCCACGTTACTGTGTTCTTACTGACTCTGCCACCGTTACTGTGTTCTTACTGAGACTGCCACATTACTGTGTTCTTACTGACTCTGCCACCGTTACTGTGTTCTTACTGAGACTGCCACCATTACTGTGTTCTTACTGAGACTGCCACCGTTACTGTGTTCTTACTGAGACTGCCACATTACTGTGTTCTTACTGACTCTGCCACGTTACTGTGTTCTT
>CM045889.1:1102500-1187500 GCA_025169545.1 Anguilla japonica | reverse complement strand
AGAGACGAGCAATAAAAATCTGCGCTCAAGGTCACAGTCCGCGCTCTCTCCCTCTCTCTCCACAGCGCAAGTTTCTAAGAGCCTTTGAACTATTGATTCGATCAACTGATGTAAGTCAGTCTTGAAACATGGACTTTCTATTAGGCTATACTGTTCCGATAAACAGACGAGCCCATATAACAATATTTCATGTTTGACAGTACCAAAAAACAACAGGTCCCTGGAAGTATGAACAACCGAAACAGAGAGGAGAGGGATTTTTATAAAATGATGAGGACAGGACTAGCCTATTCTCCATAGCCCCTGACCCGGCTCTGGCTGAAACAGGTGAAGATTGTAAAAACATTAAAGACCAACGCATGGACACGTGTCTCGATCCCACCTGTAGTCCAGCTGTATGGAAAAACTACGCATGGCGACGGGAAAGCGTTTGTCTCAATTACAATGACATAACGATCTTTTAACACTGTTATTGTAGACAATTTCTTATGTACGGATTACGTTACCTTTTCCTGTTTGGTGAGTGTTGGGTTGACGTCAGATTTTTATTCTTGTCGCCTCTCGTTTTATTGGCCGGTCAGTGTCATCGTCCGTCTTTTTGAATCGCGACTTTATTTTCACCGTTTCCTGGTACTGAATAGCCTACTTATTTAAATGCGCTTGCTGTTGATTGCTCCTTCCCGTTTCGCTGTCGATCGGTCTTCGGTTTCTATAGCTACTGTCCTCCACTCGTGCTCGCTCCCTCTCGCGACTGAAGGTACAGAGGGTTTAGATCAGCTGATAAGCTTCTGCTTTCGGCGCTATCGTGCAGAGGAAACGAGGGAGGAGAGGGAAAGTGGGTAGGGGAGGGGGCCCATGGAAATGACTATTATACCGCTATAACAATGGCCTATTGCGTTCTCCGTGAAATAAATCAGTATGCACTTCATTTAAGCGACAACAATCACAGTAAAACGACGACACACTTGTTAATTAGTGTACAGCCAATACCTATTTTGGATCTCAAAACAGCTTGTTACTTTAACTATAAAACAAACCACTGCTTCCAAAGCTAGAGTGGGATATTTTTTCGTTTAATATAGCTTGGTCGTACATATGCCTGATAGGCGGACAGGAGGATAACTTGCTTTGTAAAGTTTACTTTTGTGTGGACGAAGACGCCGGACATGAATTACCTGAGAAAAACAGTATACAGTTTATGAAGTACACCTTTATTCTTTACTCATATACAGGGCAGCTATATCCTTAAAAATGCCCCGCTATATTATAGGCGATTAGCCTATACTCTGAACTGTCAGCGAAATTTCCTTCACATGATCTGAAACCAATGTGGGTTCCACTCAACACGAAATTTTTCAACAATTCAACTTCCTCGAGAGACTCTTGTACTAGGCTACTGGTGCTGATCTGCAGACCATAGCAGAATTCAGGGTTTAAGTTGGCTGGCAAGCGATAAATACTATATAGCGCTCCCTGGCGTGCGAGATATGCTATCACACCCCAACAAATCTGTTTCACCCAGCATAAGGAAACAAAGTTTGGACTACTGCCCATATTTCTTAGACTATAGTGATATTTATCGAATAAGCACATAACAGCATCACTGCCAGCCATGTTGCCACCCTCTCCGTAACAGATTTCAGTTGGTCTGATCCACCAATCAGAGAAAAGAATTTTGTGTCTAACGCACGAGCCTTTTCAATTCAGGTGAGCTGCCGAGGCCCCGTAATTACAAACTACATTCGCAACGGTGATTTAGTATTCTCGGTAAGAGGCGACATTATATTTATTCACGAACGTATTTGTCTTTTTTATGTGCGCTATTCTAGAGAGTAAATGAAACAACTTCTAAGCCCTTGCGAATTTTTAGGCTATTAGATTAATTTGACTCGTTAATGTCGCATAATGCCTAAAGCTGATCATTAGCTGTGTAGTAGATAACTAAGCTTATTTAGCTTGCGAAGCTAACGGTCATAAGGCATATCGTTGGCCAGCTCGTTAACTTAGTTAGTCCCAGAGACTGTAAAAAATAGGTTAGTCCAGGCTCTACAGAAGGCATATTGAGCTAGCTATAATAATTGTATATTGAAATTGTTAGTGGCTATGTTTATTGTATTCAGTAATTTTGCCAAATTATAATATGGCGCAACTTTTTAGAACTAAGCTTGCTAGCTGTGATAGTCTAGCTAGTCAACGTTAGTGTTTTTTCTGGACTGAACGTTCATTTCATGTCATTCCGCGTAAGAGTGAAATAGAGGCTTAAATGTGAAAGAACAAACCGTTCCAAAGTTGCAGTGATTTCTCAAAGCATTGGCTCAGACGTTGTTTTTTTACTTAAAAGTAGGCCATTACAATTATCACTAACTTATGCGTTACATGGTTGCCTGAATGTATTGTAAACTGGCGTTGCAGCATAAATTTGTGACTTGCGACAGAAGCACGTATTGAGCTTCACTAGAATGGGCCAGACTGCAGTAAAACGGATGGTTTTGTTAGTCTCTGTTTTATTACAGATGGCCAGAACGCAACCACGAAAAACGGTCCAAATTGTCTTTTGGGCCTTAACTTGTTTTTGCTGTGTGAGGCGATTCTACAGACTAAGCAGGCCCTACCTAGACAGAAACCCCCATGGATCCCCTCTGACCGACTTCCACTGTCATCCTGTTTCCAACTCGGCCCTCGGGGCCCCCAATGCTCAGCAATATGGGCCTGCCATTCCTGTTCATAAGATTCACGTCTGATTGTATCACAGGTTACAGCTAAATGACAGACACTATGTTTACTGTATATGCTAATTGTGTGTATGTTGGTGAATGTGATACGTGTAGTGTTTAGTGTGTGATGCGTCTGTAGTGTTTGATTGTGTGATATGGTGTTTTGCATAATGTTTGTGATAGTGTGTTGTCTCCCCCCTGAGAGATGTCCATGTGTGAGGACTCTCTCCTGTATGATTTTGACTCTCTCCAGTGTGATTTGGACTCTCTCCTGTATGATTTTGACTCTCTCCTGTGTGATTTTGACGCTCTCCTGTGTGATTTTGACTCTCTCCTGTGTGATTTTGACGCTCTCCTGTGTGATTTGGACTCTCTCCTGTGTGATTTTGACGCTCTCCTCTGTGATTTTCAGACATGTCCATGTGCGAGGACTCCCTCCTGTGTAATTTCCCCAAGTGTCGGGCAGTTCTGACGGGCTTTGCCTGGGTGACGGCATGCTCGCACGCGTTCTGTGACCAGCACGGCTCGGGTGAGTTCAGCCGCTCTCCCGCTATCTGTCCCGCCTGCTCCTCAGCGCTCTCGGGGAAGCTGGACATCGTGCGCACGGAGCTGGCCCCCTCTGAGGAGTACAAGGCCATGGTGCTGGCTGGCCTGAGGCCCGAAACCGTACTGGACATCAGCGGCCGAGCTCTCGCCTTCTGGACATACCAGGTGTGTGTGCTTGTATCAGGAGTACAGTCTGTGTGTGTGTGTGACTGTGTGTGTGTATTGCAGGTGCAGCAGGAGCACTTGTATCAGGAGTACAGTCTGTGTGTGTGTGTGTGACTGTGTGTATTGCAGGTGCAGCAGGAGTGCTTGTATCAGGAGTACAGTCTGTGTGTGTGTGTGTGTGTGTGTGTGTGTATTGCAGGTGCAGCAGGAGCGCTTGTATCAGGAGTACAGTCTGTGTGTGTGTGTGTGTATTGCAGGTGCAGCAGGAGTGCTTGTATCAGGAGTACAGTCTGTGTGTGTGTGTGTGTGTGTATTGCAGGTGCAGTAGGAGCGCTTGTATCAGGAGTACAGTCTGTGTGTGTGTGTGTGTATTGCAGGTGCAGCAGGAGTGCTTGTATCAGGAGTACAGTCTGTGTGTGTGTGTGTGTGTGTATTGCAGGTGCAGCAGGAGCGCTTGTATCAGGAGTACAGTCTGTGTGTGTGTGTGTGTGTGTATTGCAGGTGCAGCAGGAGCGCTTGTATCAGGAGTACAGTCTGTGTGTGTGTGTGTGTGTGTATTGCAGGTGCAGCAGGAGCGCTTGTATCAGGAGTACAGTCTCTCTCGGGCGGATGCTCAGGTGAAACAGATGGAGAAGCTGCTGGCCCAGCAGAATCAGACCAGAGAGCTGGAGCTCAACGCCATGCGAGGGGAGATCACTTCACTCAAAAAGGTCCTGTTTCTACTCCCCCATAGTACTGCCACATAACTGCCCATTATAAGTAAGGCCACCAGTTTGTTCCACCGGGTGACCTGCAGAGATTTAAACTTGTATTTCTATGGTTGTCCTCCAGGGGGCCCTATAGGCACTCCAGCAGCACAGTGAAGTGACTGATCGTACAACTGAGTTTCTAATTGAGACATTTATAAAAGCAATTAGTTGATCTAATATGTGAGAGTCAATAAGGAAAGTGAACATGGATGGAGTAAATACAATGAAAAGCATGTCTTTGAGTGAACGAGTGAAGCAGTTTCTGCCTGATACACAGCATACTGATGGATTGAATTTATTTTGCACAACTTGCAATTGAACAATAAAGTATGCAAAGAAGATAACATTAGATCAACATTTAAGCTTGAACAGCTTACAAATGAGCATAGTGCTGTGATGGTGTGTGTCTGCAGGTTATGGTGTATTAGTGTAAGTGCTATGTGTCTGTGCTGCAGGTTATGGTGTATTACTGTGAGTGCTGTGTGTCTGTGGTACAGGTGATGGTGTATTAGTGTAAGTGCTGTGTGTCTGTGCTGCAGGTGATGGTGTATTAGTGTAAGTGCCGTGTGTCTGTGCTGCAGGTGATGGTGTATTAGTGCGAGTGCTGTGTCTGTGCTGCAGGTGATGGTATATTAGTGTAAGTGCTGTGTGTCTGTGCTGCAGGTGATGGTGTATTACTGTGAGTGCTGTGTGTCTGTGCTGCAGGTGATGGTGTATTACTGTGAGTGCTGTGTGTCTGTGCTGCAGGTGATGGTGTATTTGTGTAAGTGCTGTGTGTCTGTGCTGCAGGTTACGGTGTATTAGTGTGAGTGCTGTGTGTCTGTGCTACAGGTAATGGTGTATTAGTGTGTGCGCTGTGTGTCTGTGCTGCAGGTGACGGTGTATTAGTGTAAGTGCTGTGTGTCTGTGCTGCAGGTGATGGTGTATTAGTGTGAGTGCTGTGTCTGTGCTGGAGGCGATTGTGTATTAGTGTGAGTGCTGTGTGTCTGTGCTGCAGGTGATGGAGGAGTACAAGAGGAAGTACAGTGATGTGTCAGAGCGGTTGATGGAGAGGAACAGACAGTATCAGAAGCTGCAAGGCCTGTATGATTCACTGAGGCTGCGCAACATGGTGGGAGAGAGAGACGGGCGAGTCGCACCCCCCCAGTACAGCACAGGTCAGACCAACAACCCCCCTATTACATTAAATTTGATGTCATGGAGCATAATTACTGTAATGTGCCATGTAATGGATGGAATATGATAGTTATGCATGTAATGGCTATGCTGTAATAGATGTAATGACTAATGTAATATGATAACTGTAACGTAATGACTAACACAACGCAGTGTAATTACTGTAACATAACGTGGCAAAATGCCTGTGGTCTGAAAGCAGGGCTGGTTTGCCTCCCTCCTCCCCAGGGGTGGGCAGACCAGCCTCTCCCGGCAGCAGCCCCCAGTTCCCTGGCTGTGACGGAGACAGGCTCTTCTCCTCTCTGGACCCAAACAACGCCAGGGGCTTTTTCCACTTCAGCACGCCTCCCCACCCCAAGGCCCGAGCCTTTCCCAGGAAGCAGTGAGGCAGGCGCTGTTCCGCTGCGTTATGCAAATACAGGCTGGATTTGTGAAGCGTGTTCGTGTGCTCCTCTTCCTCAGCCTGCTTTGTGCTCACTGTCTCAGTCTTGGGGCTCAGAAAGGTTACCAGAGTTACACCCTGAAGACACTTCACAGGGCAATAGTGTGTATGACACTCGGGTATGAAGCAGTGAAAGGCTGAGATGCATTTACAGCAGTGTTACAGAAGGGCTAGCATGGCCACAGTGTGCTGTGCGTATCACAGTAATGCTGAGGTGCTGTCCTGTTGCTTGAGCTCTCTAGCGCCCCCTAGGGCTTGTGACTAGCTCCCTGTTTGTGGAGCTGTCGGGACTCATCACCTGCAGAGGAGGCTGGCAGTACTGCAGTCTCCTCCTACTGTTTTACTCTCTGTCATCACTAAAGTTCTGAGATTTCAAATTAAGGAACAGACAAGCAGAATAGAAACAGGCTTTTAATTCATCCGAAGAAAATTCAGACATCAACCTTCTTTTCATACAAAAGCAAACAATTCCAACAACAAAAAAAGAATATTTACAAAAAGAATATAAAAACAAAATGTACACTGCTTTACTCTCTTCCTTCAGTCTATATCTCCCTCTGCCTTCCACCCCTTTTTCACTCACTTTGTCCCAGTATCCATCTCAAAGGTTTCACTCAGCCTCTCCTGTGGCCCCTCCTCTTCCTCTCCTGCGGCCCCTCCTCTTCCTCTCCTGCGGGCCTCCCCCTCTCCCTATCCATTTGCCCCTCTCACACTTTCCTCCGATATGATCTGGCTTACTATACCATTTCAAAGCAAACCCCCCTGCAACCCCCCCCCCCATTTTCCATCCCCCCCCAAGTCACTCTGGTGCCCCACCCCCTCAGAGGCCCCCCAACCCTGTCTCACTCACTCTGGGGCCTGGAGCCCCGCCCCCTCACTCACTCTGGGGCCTGGAGCCCCGCCCCCTCACTCACTCTGGGGTCTGCAGCCCCGCCCCCTCACTCGCTCTGTGGTCTGTAACTGACGGAGGCGGCAGTCTGGCTTCGGGCGGCCTGCTTCTTCCCGTTCACAATGAGGAGCAACGGAGAGTCGACACGGATACTGCGGAAGTCAAACGACTGCAGGGGAGGGAGGGAGGGAGGGAGAGGGAGAGAGAGATGGTGAGGAGGACAAACGGAGCAGTGTGTTCTTCTAAACGTACAAATAGGACAGCAAGGTGTAGGGTTAGGGGTTATATATATATATATATTGTGTGCGTTTAATCCAGTGTGCGCGTGTGGATGCTGACCTGCCCGTTGTGTGTGACACTGTGTCGTTTGACCTGTGGTTCGGGGATGACCACAGTGTCACCGATCAGGACGCCCCAGCTGTCGGCTGTGTTGTAGACCATCACCGCACAGCAGTTCTCCTCACTGTCCACCATCCCAAAGGTGCTGCCGGCAACAGAGAACCAGCCTTACAACCACACACTTCCCAGTAAGAGGCCTGACTCTTCACTGGAGAGTACCAATCACAAAGAGCGGCGACGTGATGTAATGCACTCACAAGGCCATGCGTCCCTCTGGAGCAAGGCTGAATACCACCTTCCCCAGTGCAGCTGCCCCAGGGTTGAGGCCGTGAGCCAGGGCAGACAGGCACCGGGGCTCCAGGCTTCCCACGCGGCCTGCAGGGGAGCGGAACTGCGGGGAGGAGCAGGGGCCCAGCGCAGACGGGCAGAGAGACGACAACATCGACCTCAGCCTGCGCGCTTTCACCTTACCCTGCACAGAGAGAGAGAGGGAGGGAGACGGGACGGAGAGAGGGGGGGGAGAGAGGGGGAGGGACAGAGGGAGGAAGGGATGGAAAGAGGGACAGATAGAGGGAGGAAGGAGTGAGGGATGAGGCAGAGGGTGCGGATGTTAAGAGTCACTGCAGGCACAGCACAAGAGCCTCAATGCATCGCTGGAGGTGTGAGTGCCCTCCAGTCCCAGCATGCCTTATTGCTGATAAGGATGGTCAACCGCTCCAGGTAGTCCAGCAGCTGTCTCTCTCTCTCTGGAGGTTCTGCCCAAGCTGGATCCAGGGCTGCGGCCCGGCTGAACCCGGCCAGCGCTGACCCGTACATCTCTTCATACTGGAAGAGCTGAAAGACACAGACCAGCTTCTGCTCAAAGGTGCCACAGTACAGCACATTTTAGATTCACAGCGACAGGAAAGAGTTTAATACAAACTCAGCAATGGGAAAGTCAGGTTGAGAAGGCCAAGCACTATTCCACTGTTAGACCAACAAGTTTGCAGTTCCTCAGGACCTGTCTGGCAGTCCTGCGATTCAAAATGAGATTAAAAAAGAATTGTGCTCTACACAAATAATCTTGTTCCGTCACACACTGACTGTGGTTTTCACCACAACCTGCCTCTGCTGGAGGATTACTGTCAGAACTGTACCCTGGCAGAATAACCAAACAGGACTTCAACCAGAACGACTGTAACCTCGAACACAGCAGAGAGAACTCAGTACAGCAGGCTGTGTGAGCATGGGGCTAAGCTACAGAGACAGGAAGCACTCAGCCATGACTCTGAAAGGAGAGAGGGAGAGAAGGATGAGGGAGACAGATGACAGACAGAGAGATAGGGGGGAAAGAAGGATGAGGGTGATGAGAGGGTAATGAGAGAGAGGGATGAGGGTGATCAGAAGGGGATGGGGAGAGGGGTTGAGAGAGGGATGGGGGAGAAAGAAGGATGAGTTTGATAAGAGGGTGATGAGAAGGGCATGGGGGGGAGAGGGAGTGAGAGAGGAATAAGGGGGCAGTGTTACCGTGGCTCTGTTGAAGTGTAAGTCAGGGTTGGACGAGGCGGTTATGTCCACTTTCTCCTGCAGCACAGAGAGGAGGTCAGATTTTGAGTGTGTGTGTGTGTGTGTGTAAATAGTCTGTATGCGCGTGTGCGTATGAGTGTGTGCGTGTGTGTGAGAGTGTGAGTGTGTGCGCGTGTGTGTGAAAGTGTGTGTGTGTGTGAGAGTGAGTGTGTGCGTGTGTGTGTGAGTGCGCGTGTGTGTGAAAGTGTGCGTGTGTGTGTGAGAGTGTGTGAGTGCGCGTGTGTGTGAAAGTGTGTGTGTGAGAGTGAGCGTGTGTGAGAGTGCGCGTGTGTGAGAGTGAGTGTGAGAGTGTGTGTGTGTGAGCGTGTGAGAGTGAGTGTGTGCGTCTGTGTGTGAGAGTGTGTGTGTGCGTATGTGAGTGTGTGTGTGTGTGAGTGTGTGTGTGTGTGTGCGTGTGTGTGTGTGTGCGTGTGTGAGTGTGCGTGTGTGTGTGCGTATGTGAGTGTGTGCGTGTGTGTGTGCGTATGTGAGTGTGCGTGCGTGTGTGTGAAAGTACTCACAGCCTGTGCATAGGCACTCATTGCCTGCTGTGAAACCTGGGGGTTCTGTCCACTGGTGAAGAAGAGGGAGATGTAGGCGTTCCCCAGTACATCTGAAAAACAGACATCAAGCTACCCATAAACCTGCCCAAAACTGCCCCAAATCCACCACCAAGCAGCCCCCAAATCTACAACCAAACTACCCCAAATCTACCACCAAACTACCCTAAATCTACCACCAACCTGCCCCCAAATCTACCACCAAACTGCCCCAGATCTACCACCAAACTGCCCCAGATAGCCCTCTCCTCCGGCAGACTCACACCAGGACATGCCGTCAGTGACGTCGAGCTGCACGGCCTGACGAGCCATATCCACACTCTCCAGCACTCTCTGCCCCTGCTCCTCAGTGCCCCCTCCTGGCAGCTGCCGCAACACCATGGACAGGCTGCGCAGGGACACCTTATTCTTACACTGAGAGAGAGGGATGGGAGGAAGGGGGGGGGGGGGGAGAGAGAGAGAGAGAAAGATTAAAAGAACTGCAGCTGGAAGCCAAGCAGGACAATGTAGCCTATGATTCCAAACAGAAATAATGGGGGAAGCATTTGAAAATGAACAGAAAGGCATACTGTAATGCATAAATGATGGTGTGTGAGTGTGAATGTGTGAGTGTGTGATTGTATGAGTGCGTGAGTTTGTGAGGTTATGAGTGCGAGTGTGAGTGCGTGAGTGTCTGAGTATGTGAGTGTAGGAGTGTGCGAGTGTGTGACTGCATGCTGGGACCCCTGCTGTGACAGACCTGCTGCAGAGCCCCAGTAAAGCAGGTTTTGGCCCCGATCAGATCCCCCTTCCTCCAGTACTGCTCCCCCAGGGTGTTCCAGCCCTCCACCAGCCCTGGGTCTAGCTTCACGGCCCGGGACAGACTCTCCTCAGCCTGCACACTGAACCCTGCGGCCACACTCAGACACCGGCCCCGCAGCAGGAGGAACTCCGCGCTGTGTCTGTACCTCTCTGGGGGGGGGGGGGGGGGGTGCAGGGAAGAGAGACAAGACATTGCATTGGCAATATCGTTAATTTACAGTCATGCCAATAAAGCATTATTGAATTGAAAGACAATGTGAAAATGTGAGAAAGAGATGAGTGTGTGTGAGAGAGAAAGAGAGATGGTGTGTGTGAGAGGGCTATATTGGTGACCGGAGTCCCACCTTCTTTCTCTTCCAGTCTCTTCAGAATCTTCTCCATTTCCAGTGTGACATCATTCTGCTTCCTCACAGCATCCTCCACACTGTGTGTTTCAAAATAGTGGTCCCTGAAATAATAGAGCTGGTCCACAAGTTCCTATAGGACAGAGAGAAATGAACACTGCAAAGAGTGACTTAATATATGCGCGCACTCACTGACTGCACGCTACTGAACATTATCACTGCACTGAGAGAGGAGGTTAATACAGTATATACACACTGCACACTACAGTACATTATCACTGCACTGAGAGAGGAGGTTAATACAGTATGTACACACTGCACACTACAGTACATTAACACTGCACTGAGAGAGAGGGTTAATACAGTATATGCACACTGCAGTACATTAATACTGCACTGACAATGGGTTAATACAGTATATACACACTGCACACTAGAATACATTAATACTGAGTTAAATATAGGTCATGATCCACATACAGCTCAAAACAAACCCATTTTCTTTTGTATTGTAGAAACACGTGATCAAAAGTTCATGTGTAAAATGGCCCTAAGAACAGCTTGCACAAATACACTCTGTTCCAGAGTGAGTGAGCAATGTCACATCCATGGTAACAGCCTATTTTTTTCCAAAACACAGAACATACTGTAGGTATTAGGCTAATGCTAAGCCACTTTGGCTCTTTATGGTTGCCTGGTTGCCCAAGAAATTGCTTAGCAACAGTTCCTTATTTGGCTTCCAGATTTCTGAGAAATAAGATGAAACTCAGTCTTCAAGTCTACAGTAATACCTCAAATTACCTAATCACTAAACATTTTTTAAATTATATTTACATAAGTGAGAATGTGTACATTTTTACACCCCACCCCACTTAAGTGCGGAAAAAGAAAAGAGAAGGCCTAAGTGCAAATGTAGCACAGACTCAAAATTGGCATAAATATTTTACCCCCTCATTAATTAAAGCAGATAACATCCCAACATGCACTGCTCTATGTACAGATCCTGGACAGGCCTGGTTACCTGATTCTTGCAGCATGAGATCTTAGTGACGTAGTTACAAATATTGTCTGCCAGGAGCTTCAGTGACCCAAACAACTGAACTTGCTGATGGTTTCCGAGCAACAATGTCTTACACTGATGTTAGCATGGAAGTGAGAGCAGAGAAGGTCATACAGTGGGCATATGGACCCTGAGACATTACGCTCACCCAGGCTCAAGCACTTCCTGCAGAGAGGGCTAGCCAACAACCCTGTCAACAGAGCTGGAACATGCTGCTAAACACATTTTCCCTTTAAAAGGCCTTGCTACTAAACACACTGTCCTTTTAAAGAACCTCAATGCTAAACACATTGTCTCTTTAAAAGACCTCAATGCTAAACACATTGTCCCTTTAAAAGACCTCACTGCTAAACATACTGTCCCAAGTCTTTCTGCTCTCGATTAGTTTCATTCAGCTGAGAGCACCTACGTAGGATACTACACAAGAAAACCTCTTAAATTAAATCTATGTTAACCTGTTTACGTCTGTTTAAGGGAAAGGTTAATCCAAACGGCAAATATTGTGGCAAAGAAGGGCCTTTCCTGGGCTCTCAAATTGACCGAAAACCTGTTAGCCTACCATTCTGTAGGTTTTCACTCCAACCCTAACAAAGTCATATCTCATTCAACAGCTAGAAATCTCATTAAGCTGTGCATTAGTAGAATCAGACTTGCCAAATTAAGGTTGAAATGAAAACCAAGTTGATCTCCAGGAACAGGCTTGGTTACCACTGGCTTCGGCGTTGTTGCTTCCTCTGTTAGCTAGGGATTCCAGCCCCCACCCCACCCAATAATATTTCCTCCAATAAACACAGGGCACTGGACGCAGGCTTTTGCCCCACCCTACTCAGGTGCCGTCCCAATGCTGTGAGGACGAAGATAACGGGAGGGGAAGTCTTTATCTACAAAGCAACTCAGTACATCAGACCCCAATACAACACCTCCACCGCGCGCACATTTCTCACTTTCTCGTAGAAACCGCAGGTATGTCATTTAGAGTCTCTCCGCCCGCGTCTCAGTAACCCTAGTGACAACGCCCGAAGAGGACCAGATCTCCGGCAACGGGATACC
Source organism: Anguilla japonica (assembly GCA_025169545.1). Classification (NCBI taxonomy): domain Eukaryota; kingdom Metazoa; phylum Chordata; class Actinopteri; order Anguilliformes; family Anguillidae; genus Anguilla; species Anguilla japonica. The sequence continues at coordinate 1,175,120 of CM045889.1, read as the reverse complement.
CTCCCTCCCGTCTGTGTTGCTATCCGACTGCACAGGCATACCTAAACCTCGATCTCCACATACGATCTCAACACTATTTTTTGTAGTACACTCTTAACTGAAAGACCGGGTGTTCACACCAACAATTTAATTTTTAGAAGATTAGAGATCAAAACATCGACAAAAGAGAGCGGTGTAGGACACAGCAGCACAACGGCTCTGGTCCGTGTGGACCTCTGAGTTTAGCGTTCATTCTTAATTAAAGCTAGAGTTTAGCTTGGAATTAGCGAACTGGCTATAAAGAAAATAGCCTATCACAAAATCGATGCAACTTCGTCCACAAGCAAATAAATCTGTTAATGGAGAAGAGTAATTTCGTTATGTGTCTACACAACGTTACCTAAAGTTACAATGTTAGGCCAGCGTCCCTTTCAGTAAAAATGCAAGTCAGTGATAACCAGCAAGCAAGCTAACGAGGTTGTTATAGTAACGCGTCCGCACAATACATATCTGGTTTCGACAGCTGGTTAACAATTGAGAGGAGTAGCTATAGAGAAACAATGCAAAACCATTTCTATAAAATAAATAAGCAGGCAATAATACACGGATCAAACAAATGCATATACCGTATATAACTCCAGAGCCGATAGAAGATTGCACGTCGCAACACTGTAAATGTAAGTACCTTCAGAGTCTGAAAATCATCGTTATCGGCCGTTTTCGACTCACTCTCCACCTCTGTGTCCGCCATCTTCACTGGGTGACAGCAAGAGCGGACGTACCTTCGTCTCTCGCGGATGGAGCTACCTACCAAACGGCTAGATATCTGCCATCTGCCGGCGAGGATAAAAACTGCACTCAAATTTAAATTGCTTGATTGGCATGACATACTTCGAAGTAAATATTGTCAAAGTGTGATAATCAATCATAATAACAACGGTAACAGTAATTACAGCAATAATATACATACATATGATCCTTTAACAGCACCAATTTACTGTAAATCGAACGTGTCTGACAATGCAGTGCAATCGTTTAGCATGTATTGCATATTCATGCATATTGCATATATCAAAAAAGTATGAGCGATAACACATGCACACAATTCACCCTGTAAATTATGTCTGCAGCAGCAGCTAAAACGGTGTTTCCAACGGGCTAGAAAAGAGCAGCGCTTAAGAGAGTGACTAAAGGGCTGTCAGCGCCTGTAGGTTATTTAAATTATTTTGCAAGTACACGGATTGCGATTTTAAATGTAATAAGCTTCTGAGGTCTCTATACACTACCCGCATATACTGTCCTTTACGGTGGCTCTGAAGTGCAAAACACAAAAACAAAAAGAAAACGCAAAAACAAAAACTTTCGGCCCTGAGGTGCAGATACAACATACAAAAACAAAAACTAGTAGCCCCAAAGTGCAACAGGGCTACTAGTTTTTGTTTTTGTATGTTGCATCTGCACCTCAGGGCTGCACGTTTTTGTTTTTGTATGTTTGTGTTTTGTACCTCAGGGCTGCTAGTTTTTGTATGTTTGTCTTTTGCACCTCAGGGCTGCCCCTTTTTGTTTTTGCATTTTCTTTTTGTATTTGTGTTTTGCACTTCAGGGCTGCATGTTTTTGTATGTTGCATCTGCACCTCTGGGCCGAAAGTTTTTGTTTTTGCGTTTTCTTTTTGTTTTGCACTTCAGAGCCACCGTAGTCCTTCTCGTCATCGCCAGCACTCGGCGCTGAGGCGCTGTAGCACCTTAGTGCAGCCCTGGAGCTTCCGGAAGTGATCTGTTAGAAACAGGAAACGTGTCCTTTTCTAAAACACACCCGGGCGGATGCTGGAAGTTTGGAAACGATAAAAGTGCATTGCTAATATATAGTTTAAAATCCAAAGGAATTCACAAACGACGAGACTGCTGCCGCAGAAACAAATTACTGTGCTAGCCAACAAGGTTATTTTATATTGATCTATTTTCAATTTAGTCTACGCCTGACGCTCTCTTTTGATTCATTGGGAAAACTGGGTCAGTACGCCGTAGCTAGCTAGCTAGCTAGCAAGCCAGCTAAAATATTTTACACTTAATGCGTGTATCTCACTTCCTACTGGAAATTGCAGCAGCTTTGTTGTGACTGCATCCGCGACATGTCGGACACATGGAGCAATATCCAGGCGCACAAGAAGCAGCTGGACTCCCTGCGGGTGCGGCTGCAGCGACGCCGCAAGGACCCCACGCAGCTAGGCATAGGTAACGCTAAGTGACGAGTTACTGCCGTAACGCTGCATCTACAACAAGTCTACGGTGCAGTGCTAATGTACTGCAGTGGGTATATACTATATTTACCCGCTCTCAGTGCAGTGTGTATTGTATTAACGCTCTCCCCCAGTACAGTGTTAATGTACTGTAGTGTTCACTGTTCAGTGTGTATATACTGTATTAACCCTCTCTCTTTCAGTGTAGTGTTAATGTACTATAGTGTGCAGTGTGTATATACTGTATAAACCTTCTCTCTCAGTGCAGTGTTAATGTACTGTAGTGTGCAGTGTGTATTTACTGTATAAACCCTCTCTCTCAGTGCAGTGTTAATGTACTGTGCTTCTCTGTGCAGAGGTGGGGGCTGTGGAGGGGGGGTCCACGCGCAGTGACAGTCCCGGCCCAGCCCTCCAGAGCACCCCCCAAGCAGAGCGCCCCCCTGACCCAGAACTGGAGAGGAGGCTTCTGGGATACCTGTCAGAGCTGAGCCTCTCGCTCCCAACAGACTCGCTCACCATCACCACCCAGCTGAGCACTGTGAGTGTGAGTGAGTGAGTGTGTGTGTGTGAGTGAGTGAGTTTATGTATGTGTAAGTGTGTGTGTGTGTGAGTGAGAGAGAGAGAGAGAGGGTGTATCTGTGTCTGTGTGTGTGTGAGTGAGAGAGAGGGTGTATCTGTGTCTGTGTGTGTGTTTGTGAGTGTGTGTGTGAGTGAGAGAGAGAGTGTATCTGTGTCTGTGTGTGTGTGTGTTTGTGAGTGTGTGTATCTGTGTGTGTGTGTGTGTGTGTGTGAGTGTGAGTGTGCTTGATTGTAGTGTGTCTGTGGGAAATGTGTGAATTCATGTGTGGAACTGCTCAAAGCTTTGCCCAGGTAGGCGGGGGCTGGTCATAACTCCGCCCATGGAGGGAGGGGCTTGTGATAGCTCCGCCCATGGAGGCAGGTGCTGGTCATAGCTCTGCCCATGGAGTGTGTGGCTGGTCATAGCGCTGCCCATGGAAGGGAGGGGCTGGTCATAGTGCCGCCCATGGAGCGAGGGGCTGGTCATAGCTCCGCCCATGGAGGGAGGGGCCGGTCATAGCTCCGCCCATGGAGGGAGGGGCTGGTCATAGCTCCACCCATGGAGTGTGTGGCTGATCATAGCGCCGCCCATGGAGGGAGGGGGCTTGTGATAGCTCCGCCTAGGGAAGCTCATATCGAACACACCTTCATCCCTTCACCAGCCCTTTCCTTCACTTTTTTCCTCCTGTTTATCAAGTTCAAATTCAAATGTGCTTTATTGGCAGGGTCAGTTTGCATCTGATGTGGCAAAGCTTATGAAGGGGAAAGCGGTGTACTGAAACGGGATGGTAGATAAGAGAGTGCTGTGGGATATGTAGTTCTTATGTGTGTGTTCCTCTGCTTCTCCCTGTGTGTCTCAGCCTGAGGCTGCAGTCTCCCATGTCTGCATACAAAGTCTGCTGCTCAAGTTCTCCGCGCAGGAGCTGATCGAGGTGCGGCAGCCCTCTGTCGCCACGCCCAGCTCTGCCCCGCCCTCCACGCTCGTCACCTCCGTCGACCACACAAAACTCTGGGCCATGATTGGGGGCGGCGCTCCGGCGCAGAGGAGTGGTGTCAAGAGGAAAGGGGAGGACCAATCACATCACAAAAGAGCTCCTGGCTCCTCCCCCTCCCTTCCTGCCCCCTCTTCACCCCCAGCACCCTCCTCCATCTCTCTGGCTCCACCCTCCTCCCAGCTGCTTGGGCCCTCTGATTGGAAGGTGGGAGGAGGGGGTGGGGCTGATAAAAAGGGCCGGGCCAGTAAGAGCCAGACATCCCACCTGGACATGGAGATCGAGAGCCTGCTCAACCAGCAGTCCACCAAGGAGCAGCAGAGCAAGAAGGTAGGACAGCAGTCCACACCCTGCCCCCCAGGGTCCCGCCCCCCCAGGGTCTCGGTGTGATCTGTGGTGTGATCTGTGAGCTGTGTGCTGTGATCTGTGAGCTGTGTGGTGTGAGCCGTGTGTGGTGTGATCTGTGAGTTGTGTGGTGTGAGCCGTGAGCAATGTGGTGTGATCTGTGAGCTGTGATCTGTGAGCTGTGTGCTGTGATCTGTGAGCTGTGAGCTGTGATCTGTGAGCAGTGTGGTGTGATCTGTGAGCTGTGTGGTGTGATCGGTGAGCTGTGATCTGTGAGCAGTGTGGTGTGATCTGTGAGCAGTGAGGTGTGATCTGTGAGCTGTGTGGTGTGAGCAGTGAGCAGTGTGGTGTGATCTGTGAGCTGTGTGGTGTGATCGGTGAGCTGTGATCTGTGAGCAGTGTGGTGTGATCTGTGAGCAGTGAGGTGTGATCTGTGAGCTGTGTGGTGTGAGCAGTGAGCAGTGTGGTGTGATCTGTGAGCTGTGTGCTGTGATCTGTGAGCTGTGAGCTGTGATCTGTGAGCAGTGTGGTGTGATCTGTGAGCTGTGTGGTGTGATCTGTGAGCTGTGATCTGTGAGCAGTGAGGTGTGATCTGTGAGCAGTGAGGTGTGATCTGTGAGCAGTGAGCTGTGATCTGTGAGCAGTGTGAGCTGTGATCTGTGAGCAGTGAGGTGTGATCTGTGAGCAGTGTGGTGTGATCTGTGAGCAGTGTGGTGTGATCTGTGAGCAGTGTGGTGTGAGCCGTGAGCAGTGTGGTGTGATCTGTGAGCTGTGATCTGTGAGCAGTGTGGTGTGATCTGTGAGCTGTGTGGTGTGAGCAGTGTGGTGTGATCTGTGAGCAGTGAGCTGTGAGCAGTGTGGTGTGATCTGTGAGCAGTGCAGTGTGGTGTGATCTGTGAGCAGTGCAGTGTGATCTGTGATCTGTGAGCAGTGTGCTGTGATCTGTGAGCTGTGATCTGTGAGCAGTGAGCTGTGAGCAGTGTGGTGTGATCTGTGAGCAGTGCAGTGTGATCTGTGAGCAGTGCAGTGTGATCTGTGATCTGTGAGCAGTGTGCTGTGATCTGTGAGCTGTGATCTGTGAGCAGTGAGCTGTGAGCAGTGTGGTGTGATCTGTGAGCAGTGCAGTGCAGTGTGATCTGTGAGCTGTGAGCAGTGTGGTGTGATCTGTGAGCAGTGTGGTGTGATCTGTGAGCTGTGATCTGTGAGGTGTGTGGTGTGATCTGTGAGCAGTGAGCTGTGAGCAGTGTGGTGTGAGCTGTGAGCAGTGAGGTGTGATCTGTGAGCAGTGTGGTGTGAGCTGTGAGCAGTGTGGTGTGATCTGTGAGCTGTGATCTGTGAGCTGTGTGGTGTGATCGGTGATCTGTGAGCAGTGTGGTGTGATCTGTGAGCAGTGTGGTGTGATCTGTGAGCTGTGAGGTGTGATCTGTGAGCTGTGATCTGTGAGCAGTGTGGTGTGAGCTGTGAGCAGTGTGGTGTGAGCTTTGATCTGTGAGCAGTGTGGTGTGATCTGTGATCTGTGAGCAGTGATCTGTGAGCAGTGTGGTGTGATCTGTGATCTGTGAGCAGTGATCTGTGAGCAGTGTGGTGTGATCTGTGAGCAGTGATCTGTGAGCAGTGTGGTGTGATCTGTGAGCAGTGAGCTGTGAGCAGTGTGGTGTGAGCTGTGATCTGTGAGCAGTGCGGTGTGATCTGTGAGCAGTGTGGTGTGATCTGTGAGGTGTGAGCTGTGATCTGTGAGCAGTGAGGTGTGATCTGTGATCTGTGAGCTGTGGTCTGTGAGCTGTGAGCAGTGTGGTGTGAGCTGTGATCTGTGAGCAGTGCGGTGTTCTCCTCAGGTGAGCCGGGAGATTCTGGAGCTGCTGAACACCAGCACGGCGAAGGAGCAGTCCATTGTGGAGAAGTTTCGTTCCCGCGGCCGCGCCCAGGTCCAGGAGTTCTGCGACCACGGGACCAAGGAGGAGTGTGTGCGGTCCGGAGATACGCCCCAGCCCTGCACCAAACTGCACTTCCGGTCAGCCCCCCCTCACATCCCCAACATCTCATTGGTGCCACTACATCACATGACCTTTGTGAGCCCCTGTGATTGGTTGGTTGTTGTGCAGGCGCATCATTAACAAGCACACAGATGAGAGCCTGGGAGATTGCTCCTTCCTCAACACCTGCTTCCACATGGACATGTGCAAGTACGTGCACTACGAGATCGACTGCCCCCCTGACACGGAGGGGGGGCCCCTGGGGCCGCAGGTGGGCACCACCGAGCTGGGCCTGCATGGGGCCCACACAGACAGCAACGTGGGAAAACTCTTCCCCTCGCAGGTGAGGGGGGGCGAGAGAGAGATTGAGTGGCTGTTGATGTGGGGAGTGTGGGTTTGGGGTGAAAGCCTGAGGGGGGCAGAGCCTGCAGTACTGTGGTGGGTGGGGCTTGTGGTGCTGTGGTGGGTGGGGCCTGTGTTGCTGTGGTGGGAGGGGCTTGCGGTGCTGCAGTGGGTGGGGTCTGTGTTGCTGTGGTGGTGGGGCTTGCGGTGCTGCAGTGGGTGGGGCCTGTGTTGCTGTGGTGGGTGGGGCTTGCGGTGCTGTGGTGGGTGGGGCCTGTGTTGCTGTGGTGGGTGGGGCTTGCGGTGCTGCAGTGGGTGGGGCCTGTGTTGCTGTGGTGGGTGGGGCTTGCGGTGCTGCAGTGGGTGGGGCCTGTGTTGCTGTGGTGGGTGGGGCCTGTGTTGCTGTGGTGGGTGGGGCTTGCGGTGCTGCAGTGGGTGGAGCCTGTGTTGCTGTGGTGGGTGGGGCCTGTGTTGCTGTGGTGGGTGGGGCTTGCGGTGCTGCAGTGGGTGGAGCCTGTGTTGCTGTGGTGGGTGGGGCTTGCGGTGCTGCGGTGGGTGGGGCCTGTGTTGCTGTGGTGACAGAATTCTCTCTGGCAGTGGATCTGCTGTGATATCCGCTACCTGGACGTGTCGATCCTGGGGAAGTTTGCGGTGGTGATGGCCGACCCCCCCTGGGACATCCACATGGAGCTACCGTACGGGACCCTGACTGACGATGAAATGAGGAAACTCAACATCCCCATCCTGCAGGACGAGGGCTTCCTGTTCCTCTGGGTCACTGGCCGGTACCAGCACCCCGATCACTTCTACTGATCAATAATCTCCACTGATCATTAATCTCTACTGATCAATAATCTCCACTGATCATTAATCTCCATTGATCAATAATCTCCATTGATCATTAATCTCTACTGATCAATATTCTCCACTGATCAATAATCTCCACTGATCATTAATCTCTACTGATAAGTATTCTCCACTAATCATTAATCTCTATTGATCAATATTCTGTAGTGATGATTAATCTCTACTGATCAATAATCTCCACTGATCAATAATCTACTGATCAATAATCTGTATTGATCAATATTCTCTACTGATGATTAATCTCTTCTGATCAATAATCTCCATTGATCATTAATCTCTACTGATCAATATTCTCCACTGATCATTAATCTCTACTGATCAATAATCTATACTGATCAATATTCTCCACTGATCAATATACTCAACTGATAAATAATCTCCACTGATCAATAATCTCTATTGATCAATAATCTTCATTGATGCATAATCTTCACTGATCAATAATTTCTATTGATCAATAATCTCCATTGATAAATAATCTACAGATCAGTATTCTCCTCTGATCATTAATCTCTTCTGATCAGTAATCTTCACAGATAAATAATCTATTGAGCAGTTATCTGTTCTGATCAATAATCTGTTATGATGATCTGGGTTACATGTGTTTATTAGAGCAGCCAGTGTTTGATCTCGTGTCTCTCTGTCCCTCCCCCCCCACCTCTCTGCAGGGCTATGGAGCTGGGTAGGGAGTGTCTAAGCCTGTGGGGGTTAGTGTGCTTTTACTCCCTAAAGCCAGCGCTCACCACTATCACTTCAGTCTGCATGTGCATGTGTATTGTGGTTCTGATGTAACCAAGTTAAACTTTTGTCATTTATCAAACATTACAGAAAGTGCTTTTGTGAAATTCTGTTGTGCTGGGAAAACCAGGCTAACCATCATGCATGTCACCAATACCATAACTGGCATTATTGACAGTGACTCTCTCTCTCTGAAATTCAAATTCAAAATGCATTATTGGCATGAAATACATACAGAAATACAGAAATAGATTAGAGAATGAATTAGAACATAAATTGGACAAAACAATTGCTATATATACTGTATAACAACAAACAACACAATAATAAGCATAATAATGCCAAAAAAGAAAATAAGTTAATAATAATAAATTAAAAATTAAATTGTCAACCATTGTCCCTCACATTTCCTCTGTCCCTCTCTCCCCCCCTCCCCCCCCCCCCCCCCCCCCCCAGGTATGAGCGTGTGGATGAAATTATTTGGGTGAAGACGAATCAGCTCCAGAGAATAATCCGCACTGGGAGGACTGGCCACTGGCTCAATCACGGCAAGGAGCACTGCCTGGTGCGTGTGCGTGTGCGTGTGCGTGCGCGTGTGTATGTATGTATGTATGTATGTATGTATGTTGTGTATGTGTGTTGCGGTTCTTTTGACCAGGTGTGGTTGCTCCAGGCCTGGTTGTGTGTGTGTTGCGGTTCTTTTGACCAGGTGTGGTTGCTCCAGGCCTGGTTGTGTGTGTGTTGCGGTTCTTTTGACCAGGTGTGGTTGCTCCAGGCCTGGTTGTGTGTGTGTTGCGGTTCTTTTGACCAGGTGTGGTTGCTCCAGGCCTGGTTGTGTGTGTGTTGCGGTTCTTTTGACCAGGTGTGGTTGCTACAGGCCTGGTTGTGTGTGTGTTGCGGTTCTTTTGACCAGGTGTGGTTGCTCCAGGCCTGGTGTGTGTTGTTGCGGTTCTTTTGACCAGGTGTGGTTGCTCCAGGCCTGGTGTTGTGTGTGTGTTGCGGTTCTTTTGACCAGGTGTGGTTGCTCCAGGCCTGTTGTGTGTGTGTTGCGATTCTTTTGACCAGGTGTGGTTGCTCCAGGCCTGGTTGTGTGTGTGTTGCGGTTCTTTTGACCAGGTGTGGTTGCTCCAGGCCTGGTTTGTGTGTGTGTTGCGGTTCTTTTGACCAGGTGTGGTTGCTCCAGGCCTGGTTGTGTGTGTGTTGCGGTTCTTTTGACCAGGTGTGGTTGCTCCAGGCCTGGTTGTGTGTGTGTTGCGATTCTTTTGACCAGGTGTGGTTGCTCCAGGCCTGGTTGTGTGTGTGTTGCGGTTCTTTTGACCAGGTGTGGTTGCTCCAGGCCTGGTTGTGTGTGTGTTGCGGTTCTTTTGACCAGGTGTGGTTGCTCCAGGCCTGGTTGTGTGTGTGTTGCGGTTCTTTTGACCAGGTGTGGTTGCTCCAGGCCTGGTTGTGTGTGTGTTGCGGTTCTTTTGACCAGGTGTGGTTGCTCCAGGCTTGGTTGTGTGTGTGTTGCAGTTCTTTTGACCAGGTGTGGTTGCTCCAGGCCTGGTTGTGTGTGTGTTGCGGTTTTTTTGACCAGGTGTGGTTGATCTCTCTCCAGGTGGGCGTGAAAGGAAACCCCCAGGGCTTCAACAGAGGGCTGGACTGTGATGTCATTGTAGCAGAGGTCAGAGGTCAAACATGATCATTTTAGATTTCTAAATGCCTGAAATTCTCTCTCTTTCTCTCTCTCGCTCTCACTCCCTCTCCCTCCCTCCCTTTCCTGTGTGGCAGGTTTTAGTGTACAGTATGTGATCCCAAACACATTGAACTTCCTGCTCTCTCAGGTGCGCTCCACCAGTCATAAACCAGATGAGATCTACGGGATGATCGAGCGCCTCTCTCCAGGCACCAGGAAGATCGAGCTCTTCGGCCGACCTCACAATGTGCAGCCCAACTGGTACGTGTGTGTGTGTGTGTGTGTGTGTGTGTGCATTCATAACACTGTCCAGGTGTGTGTGTGTGTGTGTGTGTGTCTGTGTGTGCATGCATTCATAACACTGTCCAGGTGTGTGTGTGTGCGCGTGTGTGTGCGTGCGTGTGTGTGTGTGCGCGCGCATTCATAACACTGTCCAGGTGTGTATGTGTGTGTGTGCATTCATAACACTGTCCAGGTGTGTGTGTGGTATTTGTGTTAAACACAATACCACATGTTAAACACAGTACTTTGAAATAAGTACTGCGTTCTTGCCTTACTGTATTTTTCACATTTTGTGAGAAAATGAAGCTCTGTCTCCACCTTCTGAATATTACCGTGTGAACACCATCTCTCTCTTTCTCTCTCTCTGCTCCCTCTCCCCCCCCCCCCTCTTTCTCTCTCTCTGCTCCCCCCCTCCCTCTCTCTGCTCCCTCCCCCTCCCCCCTTTCTCTCTCAGGGTGACTCTGGGTAATCAGCTGGATGGTATTCACCTGTTGGACCCAGATGTAGTGGCTCGGTTTAGGAAGCGGTATCCAGACGGAGTCATCTCCAAGCCCAAAAACATGTAGCCCCGCCCCTTAGATACGGGCAGGGCGGGGCCAGGGGTGTGATTGATATGTGTATCTGTGAGTGGACTGGATGAAAATGTTTGTGGTTTTCTACACAGCTATGAGCTTATTTTTAATAAAAGGTTGCCATGCCAACATACGACGGCTGTGTGTTCAGTATCCTTTCATAGCGCCAGACTGTTCACCATTAGATCATGTGCAGTATTTGAAATGCGCTATGTGCAGTATTTGAAATGCGCTATGCGCAGTATTTGAAATGCGCTATGTGCAGTATTTGAAATGCGCTATGTGCAGTATTTGAAATGCATGTATGTGCAGTGTTTTAAACACATGCATGTGTGTGCTGTATTTCATAAGTAACATGGGATGCACACATGTATGTAGTGTGTTTCCTAAACAACAAACGGTGCGAAGTGAATGGTGCCACCATTTAGTTAGTAGTTCAGAAGCACATTTATTGGGGGGATTTAGTTTTATAAATAGTGTATTATTGTTCATTATTTGTGATATTGTCCCTGCTTGTGTGTGTTCACAGTTGACTCTAGCACACTCAGTCAAATCTTGGGAGTTTCTAAAAATCATCATCATCTTGGGTCTGTTCCTTCTCTCCTCTCTTCTTTTCCTCCTCCTCCTCCTCCTCGTCCTCCTCAGTCTCTCCCTCTCTCTGTCGGTGGCCGCGATGCTCCCAGTAGATTTCTTTCAGGGCCCAAGCTGCTTCCAGCGAGACCTTCAGTTTCCCCACCGTGTCCTCCTCTTCATCACCCACACCCATGACTAGGAGAGAGAGAATGACAGGAGGAGGGAGAGAAAAGGGGAGGGAGAGAGGGAACCGTGAGCAGAAATAAAGACACACAGTGTTGAAATGCTCGTTCTGCTTTACTTTGTTTCTTTGGGTTGTTCTGGCATGATTCTGCGGTAATATGTGGTCTGTTTCAGGGGAGTTAGAGACACAGCAGGTAGGGCCACAGGTGGAAACAGGATAGCAGGAGAGAAAGAGAAGGAGAGAGTGATGGAGGAAGGGCAGGAGAGAAAGAAGGAGAGAGTGATGGAGGAAAGGCAGGAGAGAAAGAGAAGAGAGAGATGGAGGAAGGCTTTCACATGCATATAATCGCTGTTCATCTCCCCACAGCCATTCTGTGTGAATCTTTTTCATTCAGTGAGTCTGCATGGCTCTCACTGTCTAATTGGCGCTCTGTGACATCACTTCCTGTCAGCAGCACTTCCTTCAAATCCAGGTAAGCGTGGCCAATGTCCACACATTCCTGTTCCTCTTCATCCATTGGTTCACTCACAACTGTGAACTTTAACCTGGAAGGGAATATACGGGATGTGAAGACGGCAGTTGCTGAAGAGATCGCATTGTCATGGTGAAGTGTTTTAGTGGTGAATTTGTCACACTGAGCGTCTGCAGGGTTTAGGTGCTGGAGACTTACTGGCAGTTTGCAGTGTTTTTTTCTGACCGTGGGAAGATTAATCAAATGTTTAAGCCACTAGAATCACTATTTTAATTTAGTTTTGTGTGCCTGATGATGAAACTGTCCCAGCAGACCTGCGCTGTGCTCATTTGAATCGAGCTCTTGATCAGTTTTATCTGGTGTGTTTGAGGTGGAACACATGAAATACCTGCATCTGTCTGGGGCTAACTGAGGAGAGCCTCAGATGTAAGATCAACAGACGACACTGCCCTTCCCCTTACCTGCCCTGCCCTGCCCTTCCCCTTACCTGCCCTGCCCTGCCCCTCACCTGCCCTGCCATGCCCCACCCCTCACCTGCCCTGCCCTGCCCCTCACCTGCCCCGCCGCACCCGTTACCTACCCTGCCCTGCCCCACCCCTTACCTGCCCTGCCCCGCCCCTCACCTGCCCTGCCCCCCGCCCCACCCCTTACCTGCCCTGCCCCGCCCCTCACCTGCCCTGCCCTGCCCCGCCCCGCCCCTCACCTGCCCTGCCCCGCCCCTTACCTGCCCTGCCCTGCCCCTCACCTGCCCTGCCCCACCCCTCACCTGCCCTGCCCTGCCCCCACCTGCCTTACCTGCCCTGCCCTGCCCCTCACCTGCCCTCCCCGCTCCTCACCTGCCCTGCCCCACCCCTTACCTGCCCCGCCTTTCACCTGCCCTGCCCCTTACCTGCCCCGCCTCTCACGTGCCCTTGCCCTGCCCCACCCCTTACCTGCCCTGCCCCGCCCCTCACCCTCCCAGCCCCACCCCTTACCTGCCCTGGTTGGGGTCAGTGCCCTCCATCATGGTGTACAGGTACTGTCTGAGAGGGGCTGCTTCAGCACTGTCCACATAGATCACTGTGGGGTACAGACACAGCTCATTGACTCACTGCCCACATAGAGCACTGTGGGGTACAGACACAGCTCACTGACACACTGCCCACATAGAGCACTGTGGGGTACAGACACAGCTCACTGACTCACTGTCCACATAGAGCACTGTGGGGTACAGACACAGCTCACTGACACACTGCCCACATAGAGCACTGTGGGGTACAGACACAGCTCACTGACTCACTGCCCACATAGAGCGCTGTGGGGTACAGACACAGCTCACTGACACAATGTCCACATAGAGCACTGGGGTACAGACACAGCTCACTGACACAATGTCCACATAGATCACTGTGGGGTACAGACACAGCTCATTGACTCACTGCCCACATAGAGCACTGGGGTACAGACACAGCTCACTGACACAATGTCCACATAGATCACTGTGGGGTACAGACACAGCTCATTGACTCACTGCCCACATAGAGCACTGGGGTACAGACACAGCTCACTGACACAATGTCCACATAGAGCACTGTAGGGTACAGACACAGCTCACTGACACGCACACTACATACAGATGTACAATCGACTTGAAGCATGTGCACGCGCACACACACACACACACACACACAAAAACCAACCTCGTATGAAGTTGAAATGTATCTCCTCTCCTGCAATTGGTTTCCGTAGAGATATGGGAGTCTCGGTGGTTTCCATGGGAACGCCCAGGAGGCGGTACTCCACATAGACACGCTGTACTGACTGGTCGAGGGCAACGCAGGAGGCGGGGTCAAGTGACAGGGAAAGGATTTCCACTCTCAGTTTATTCCCCTTGAAGAGAGAGAGAGAGGAAGAACGGGGGAGGGGTGGTATGGGAGTGATTTTCACACAGCAGTTTATCTCTATAGAGGCAGATATTGTGGGAGATTGGAAGCAATAACAAACTCATTCCCTCCTAAATCCCAAACACCCAGCTGTGTGTACAGCAGCCCCTTATACTACAACATGGGCCATCGGTCTGAGAGAGTGTGGTGCTGGTGTGACTACATATCCCAGAGTGCATCTGTAGATATTCTGCTGGAATAGGCCTATTTCACATTTCCGGGTATGTAAACCAGATGTAGGGGTCTCTCATTTCCGGTTATCTTAACAGCCACCAAAACAATGGCAGCGACGAAGAGCTTTTTTGTTTTGTAGCGTTCCCCTGTGTACCAATTCGAAAAACAATTTATTTGCCCTTTCACAGCTTTCCCACAGATGTACTCCAAAATAAGAAAAAAACTTGCTAGGTAGCATGACTGTCATAATGTTGCAAACGAACATAAACTAACCCATTACGATAGCTAGCTAGTTAGCTACTGCTTTGTGAATAAGATTACACTCGATATTAAACTTTTCTCCTCACATACATTTGGGTCTAAATCAAATGACTGAGTCCCCTACCAACTCCTTTGTTTTTTATTTTATTTTTTTATCATTCATTGAGAACTAACGCAGTTTCAGTCATGTGGTATTTGTTACTCAAGAATGTCGTAAAATCAGTTAGCTAGCTATATTTTATGTTATGATTAGCAAATTACGTTTTAGCCAGCTAGCTTGTTAGCATGCACATATTTGGATATTCAACGTTGAAACTGCAGATGCACGTTTATTTTAGTTGTTAATTGTAATTACAAAATGTATTGACGGACATCGCCACAAGCCTACTTAAGATATATCAGCTGATTTAAAAATGTGTGGGTAGTTTTTATCAATATCAGCGATGAAAACAAACAGCTCGGTAGTGAACTGAACACCGGCATTACACAGGCGATTTGACAAGCATTATAAATCTTTATTAGAACAAGTACAGCACAAACAACGTCACAAAATAGTAACGGTAGTACAAAACTTAGTTCAGAGATATTTCACTTCGGTATAACATAAGTAATTTTGTGGAGCCTAACACATAGCTTACATAGCTTTGCCTCCCCTGCTGACCATCAACGTTAACATAATCGCTTTTCCTCACAGCTATCAGGCTCCCTATTCATTCATTTTCGGGACAACCGAGAGAAACAGAGACGCTGTTAACGGACAGTAGATGCTGCTTCACGCTACGAAAACACAATGGAGTCACCTCCAGAAAATAATTTATGTTATGTCGAAGTGAAATATCTCTTTAATCGGCTAACTTGCTGTGGTTAGCAAGCTAGCTATTTAGCTTTCTGGCGAACCAGAGCTAACGTTATACTTACCTTCATAACCGAATATAAACTTCTCAAAAAAGAATTTATAGCCCTTGTCTAGTTTAGACCGCCTAACGTTCACTGTCAATGCTTCGACAATGCGGATAACATCGGACATAGTGAACTTTGGCAGAGCTATTAGGGACTGTGCGAACACGTCGCTGTTTAGGCTCAATTTGTCGCTGTCAGAAATGGACTTGCGTCCGTAGCAACGGTAACCGGAAACAAAGTATCCCTACATCCGGTTTTGGTCGCCATCTTGTGAAATAGGCCTATCACCCCTGCAGTAGGGAGCGTATGTGTGCACATCTGCAGTCAGCCTGTTTCCTCTCTGCTTCTGGGGAGCTCCTTACCTTTGTAGCAACTCTTGTAGGGTCTGGTACAATGATGATATCACTGCCAGAGGAAGCTCGTGATTCACTGGATTCAGTAACCTCGTTGTCCAAAGGAGCTGGCAGAGACATTTGGCTAGATCAGTCATCCATTTGCAGATGCCCTGTGTCTTATGGTCTGTACGCCAGTAGTAGCAGTAGTATTATGGTCTGTACGCCAGTAGTAGCAGTAGTATTATGGTCTGTACGCCTGTATTAGCAGTAGTATTATGGTCTGTACGCCTGTAGCAGCAGTAGAATTGTGGTCTATGCCTGTAATAGCAGTAGTATTATGGTCTGTACGCCTGTAGTAGCAGTATTATTATGGTCTGTATGCCTGTAGTAGCAGTAGTATTATGGTCTGTATGCCTGTAGTAGCAGTAATATTATGGTCTGTACGCCTGTAGCAGCAGTAGTATTGTGGTCTGTATGCCTGCAATAGCAGTAGTATTATGGTCTGTACGCCTGTAGTAGCAGTAGTATTATGGTCTGTACGCCTGTAGTAGCAGTATTATTATGGTCTGTATGCCTGTAGTAGCAGTAGTATTATGGTCTGTACGCCTGTAGCAGCAGTAGTATTGTGGTCTGTATGCCTGCAATAGCAGTAGTATTATGGTCTGTACGCCTGTAGTAGCAGTAGTATTGTGGTCTGTACGCCTGTAGCAGCAGTAGTATTGTGGTCTGTATGCCTGTAATAGCAGGAGTATTATGGTCTGTATGCCTGTAGGAGCAGTAGTATTATGGTTTGTACGCCTGTAGTAGCAGTAGTATTATGGTCTGTGCGCCTGTAGTAGCAGTAGTATTATGGTCTGTACTCCTGCAGCAGCAGTAGTATTCTGGTCTGTATGCCTGTAGTAGCAGTATTATTATGGTCTGTACGCCTGTAGTAGCCATAGTGATAAGCACGCAAACACACTGCTCTTTGTTCGCACCACCGCAGTGGACTGGTAAGTTTTACCTTTCTCACTCATGTCCTCTTCCTCTTCCTCTTCCAGACCTTCAACAACCAACTCCTCCACTTGCTCCTCCACTTCCTGCTCTGGCGACTGGACTTCCTGCACAGAGCGAAAATGGATATTTAATTGCTCCTTCTCCCTCTTCCCTTTTGCATCCCTCAAGCTTTCCATCCTCCATCTCTCTCTCTCTCTCTCTCTCTCTCTCTCTCACTCTCCCCCCTCTCCCTCTCTCTCACCTGTATTTGGGGATCAGTCGGGAGACCCCTTGCAGGTGATGCTGAGGGAGTCCGGGGTGCCTTTCGTTCTCGGACCGGTGACCTAAGGGGCGTGGTCGTTTTGAGCTCAGGTGACCTCACGGGCGTGGATTTTTTTTGTGCTTGGGATTGGAGAGGTGTTGCTTGAGCTGGTTCTGGTGTAAGGAGGGGTGTGCCCTGGTCAGGTGACAGGAGCCGTGTAGTTTTAACTGACTGAGGATTCTTGGGGGGCGTGGTTCTCTGACATCCTCGCAGCCTGATTGGTGGGGGGCGGGGCTAGAGAGGACCACCAGAGGAAAATGTTTATAAGAGCGATTTATTATTTACCTAGATAACATTAAATCTCATCATTTTACAGTGTGTGTCTGTGTCTCTGTGTGTGCATGTGTATGTGTAAGTATAACGAGCTCAGTGTGTATGTGTGTGTATGTGTAAGCTAAACGTGTGTACAAAGTATCTTTGTTTACAGTAAGTGTCTCTAGTTTTGTCAAACCTTTGTCTGAGAAAGGGAGAATTTTGCCCTTTATTTTATTATCATATTTGTACACTCACTATTCCTGCACACACACATGCTCACGCACACGCTCACACACGCACATGCACATGCACACTCACACACACGCTCACGCACACACACTCACACGCTCACGCACACACACTCTCACGCACACACACGCTCACGCACACACACACACACACACACACACACACACACACTCACACACACACGCTCACGCACACACACTCACACACACACACACCTTACCCTGGGTTTGGCAACTACGGGTTTTGGGGATTCAGTCCCCTCCCTTGTGCTCTGCAGCACCTGCGGAGGCTGGAAGGGGTACTTCCATCGGAGAGACACTCTGACCATGCCACGGGGGCAGCCGCCTGCATCTCTCAGCACATAGTCACCTGACAGGAAGTAGAGGCAATGCAGAGTTACCTGACAGGAAGTAGATGCTGTACATAGTCTCCATCAGATTCAGCCAAAGACATGGGGATCCACATTAAATGCACACTCTCACATTCTCACACACATGCATACACACACACACACCTCTGATTGGGCGTCCCGTGGCCAGGTTGCGCAGGGGGATGGGGGTTTTGGCCAGATAGGAGCTGGCAGTTTGGTCGTCCCTGTCGTCGAAGGCGTACACCCATAGACTGCCCCCCTGCAGGTACAGCAGCAGGTCTGGGGTCACAGCCAGGGGGTAGGACACCACGTCACCGAACACCGGGTCAGCGCTGCCGGGGATTGTGGGAGTGGCGTGGGGGGGCAGGTCGTACAGGCGGTACAGCAGGTAGGTGTCCGGAAGTAGTCCCGGCCAATGTGCACTGAGGCCCACACAACGGTCCAACACCACTTCCAATTCATTAGGTATCCCTCCGCCATAGTCAAAGGGCTCCTGTACAAGCACAGTTTCACACACACACACGATTACACAGTCACACACACACGATTACACAGTCACACACACACGCGGTCACACAGTCACACACACAGACACAGTCACACAGACACAGTCACACACACACACACAGTCACACAGGCACAGACACACAGACATAGAGTCACACACACACACACAGTCACACAGGCACAGACACACAGACATAGAGTCACACACACACATGGTCACACAGGCACAGACACAGTCACACACACACACGGTCACACAGTCACACACACGACACAGTCACACACACACACGGACACAGGCACAGACACAGTCACACACACACACGATCACACAGGCACACACACACAGACACGGTCACATAGGCACAGACACACACACACTACAGAAGCTGCAGACATGATTCATAAACACTAGTGCTCTTTGTGACAGGCCCTGACGTATCTCTGTGATGCAGAAAGATCTGTTTGAGCACTTCCCACCCAGGCCTGGCTGATATGATGGTGCGTGTAATATTTACCTCAGTCACCCCCTCCTCCCAGGTCAAAGTATGGAGAGAGAGGGTGGGTGCGACTGTCCATCTGTCAGCCAGTGTGTCCCTCAGCTCCGTTGGGGGGTACAGGTGCACCCAGTACTCCAGCACCCCCAAAATTTCCCCTGCTGCACCTGTTTAGAACACCAGACACAGAACCCCTATATCAATGCGAGGCTCAGTAGTGAGGCTGTGTAGGTGAGGCTCTGTAGCTGTGGTAGTGTAGGCGAGGCTCTGTAGGTGAGGTAGTGTAAGTGGGGCTCTGTAGGTGAGGTAATGTAGCTGTGGCAGTGTAGGTGAGACTGTCTAGGTGAGGTAGTGTAAGTGAGGCAGCGTAGGTGAGGTAGTGTAGATGAGGCTCTGTAGGTGAGGCTCTGTAGGTGAGGCAGTGTAGGTGAGGCTCTGTAGGTGAGGTAGTGTAGGTGGGGCCCTGTAGGTGAGGTAGTGTAGGTGGGGCTTTGTGGGTGAGGTAGTGTAGGTGAAGCTCTAGGTGAGACAGTGTAGGTGGGGCTTTGTGGGTGAGGTAATGTAGCTGTGGCAGTGTAGGTGACGCTTGGTAGTGTAGGTGAGGCTCTCTAGGTGAGGTAGTGTAGGTGAGGCTCTGTAGGTGAGGTAGTGTAGGTGGGGCTCTGTAGGTGAGGCAGTGTATCAGGCCTACCTGTGATATTTGCCTTTCCATTCAGTCGCTGCTCAACTCTCTCTGCTGCCTCAGACAGGGGGATCCACGCCCGCCCCCTGGTCCTAAACTGCACTCCCCCCAGCGCCTGGTGCACCTCCACCCTGACCCTGCCCCCCTGCGCCCTGACCTGCCCCAGGTCACGCGCTGACAGGGGGTAACGGGACGTGAAGCCATAATTTGGCTGGGGCCCACAAACCAGAGGGGTGGAGTGCGTCTCAAAGTCCAGGAAAGAGTAAGTGCAGAAGGTCACGACCTCCTGACCTCTGTCCTCACCCCCGGTCCCGGGCTCGTCCCGCCCCCTTCCCATGGTCCGGAGCCCCTTGGGGGTGAAGGTAACCCCCCTGAGGTGGATCTCAAGCAGAGACTCTCCCCCCCGCAACTGGGAAAAGATGGTATCATCCTCCACTTGTTCAGCCACTTCTCTGTCCCCCCCCGCCCAGGTGTACTGAAGTGGTATGGACCGTTTGTAGTTTTTGGGACTGTAGGCCAGTTCCTTGAGTTGAGCTGTGAAGACAAACCAAAGGTACAGAACTGAGTTACTTGCAGCTGTTTTCAGGTAAACATGATGGATTGTGTTCATGTTGTGCTTTTCATGATCTGAAAGAACGGAAAGCTTATTGTGGAGACGGTTAAACTGCGGAATGACTGGGAAGCAGGCTGGATTCAAGGTTTGGGAATTCTGCTGGAACCCCGAGGAACCCCTACTCTTTGTGATATGTATCCCAAGATCTTTAATGACCACAGTTAGTTGGTGAGTTTAACCTTGGAACAACAGTAATTATGATACTGTAAGGAGCATTTAAAACAATGTAGCATGCAATTATTCAAAAATTGTTTGACTCATTGAAATGATTATATTAGTGTTCTAAGGAAGATAACCTCACCCTGCAAGGTGGTTATTCTCTGGGCTCTTCTCTCCAGCAGTCTGTCTTTCTCTATCAGTCGCTTCCTGTTCTCCTTCCTCTCTGCTTCTGATCCCTCTATCACAGTCTTTAACTCCCCCTAAAGAAGTTCACAAAACAGCTCAAATATCAACTGCATGTTCAAACAGTTTATATAAATACGTATGTATGTATGTGTGTATATATATTATATATATATATATATATATATGTGTGTGTGTGTGTGTGTGTGTGTGTGTGCAAGAGTGTGTACCTGCAGATCAGTGTGAATGGAGTGTGTGTGTGTACGTGTGTACCTATAGCTCAGTGTTGATGCGGTGTGTGTGTGTGTGTACCTGTAGCTCTTTGTTGATGCGGTGTGTGTGTGTATGTATGTACCTGTAGCTCAGTGTTGATGCGGTGTGTGTGTGTGTGTGTGTGTACCTGTAGCTCAGTGTTGATGCGGTGTTGCAGCAGTAGCATGTCTCTGTACTTGTGCAGCTCCAGCACAGTCTCTGCGTGTGACGCCTGCAGGCTGGTCAGCTCTCGAGAACAGTCCTCCACCTTCCCATCAGGCTGTAGGAACTGCAGCTTGTCCTCTCCCTCCCTCTGAAGCCTGAATGCCTGGTGAGAATGGAGGACAGAAAGTAGAAATGGGGTGATATAGAGAGAGAGAGTTTTAGCAGTGACATTTTGTAATTTGTAATGAGTGATTAAAATGGAGAAACCTTGATCTGAAGAAGAGTTTCACTCAAATCCTCCACGCTCATGTCAAACTCCTGAGGAAAAGAGAGAAATTGAGAGAGTTGGGGGGAAACAGAAGGGTAAACTGGATGAGAGAGCTGCAGCCATGTCCTCTGCAAAATGAAGCATCTTATCACTGTTTGTGCAGTACTGTCAGAAAAGGGTCCTGGCAGTCATCCCATAGGAGCAGCTGTATGAGATGCTATAGGACAGGTCATCATTTCACCCTGAGGGCCATGCCTGGGAAAGCAGCCAGGGACAAAGCAGCTCCTTTAGAAGTCTGTGTTAACATTCAGACAACATGTAAATACAGACTGCCCCCCAGCTAAGGCCGTTTCCCCTCCCTACTGACTGCTGTTAAAAGAGCGGCCATATTTCATATTTACACCCCCACGCCCTCCTCTGACCCTCTCTCACTCCCACCAGCACTACTTTCCCACAGTAACAGACAGGCACTACTCTCCCACAGCAACACACAGGCACTACTCTCCCACAGTAACAGACAGGCACTACTCTCCCACAGTAACAGACAGGCACTACTCTCCCACAGTAACAAACAGGCACTACTCTCCCACAGTAACAGACAGGCACTACTCTCCCACAGTAACAGACAGGCAGTACTCTCCCCACAGTAACAGACAGGCACTACTCTCCCATAGTAACAGACAGGCACTGCTCACACCGTGCAAAATGTCACTCTCTCGGTGTACATGCTTGATTCAAAGGTCAATTTTCTGGAAGCCTTGACTTCTGACCTTTGTAACGGAATCCAGTCTCTCTTGCAGTGATGTCACTTCCTCTCTGTGCTGTAAAACTTTCTGCTCAAGGGAACTGTGCTTCTCTCTCAGTGAGTCTGAAGTCTCTGCAACAGTAAACAAGAGGATACAGAAACTTTTAGGGGATTTGATTTAAGGAGATTAACTGAGGTTCAATTCAACCACTGAAAAATGCCCAAAAAGTTAGATCAGGATTTCCCTGGATTTGACTGTAAGGCATGTCATAGTAGCAGTAGATCTCAGCCCTCTAGGACCATGAATTGAGTAACAGGTTAAAGATCTGCCATGGGAAATGGCCGATCTCACCACACATGCCAGTCTCACCTCTTTCCCTCTGCATCTCCTCCTCAGTTCTCTTCTTCTCCTGTCGCATCCGTTCCTTCTCCTCCTCTAGCCTCTCTCTCTCCTGTAGCTCCGCCTCCAGCCTCTCCTCAAGCTGCTGTAGCTCTGCCCTCCAGCTCTGCTCCAGCCCTTTCTCCCCTTCTCTCCACCTGCCGTTCTGCTCACTCTGCTGGTTCTGTGCGTTCAGTGTACTGAGAGACAGACAGGTGCTCAGTGTGCTGGTTCTGTACTGAGAGACAGACAGGTGCTCAGTGTGCTGGTTCTGTACTGAGAGACAGACAGGTGCTCAGTGTGCTGGTTCTGTACTGAGAGACAGACAGGAGCTCACTCTGCTGGTTCTGTACTGAGAGACAGGCAGGTTCTCAGTCTGCTGGTTCTGTATTGAGAGACAGGCAGGTTCTCAGTGTGCTGGTTCTGTATTGAGAGACAGACAGTTGCTCAGTGTGCTGATTCTGTACTGAGAGACAGACAGGAGCTCAGTGTGCTGGTTCTGTATTGAGAGACAGACAGTTGCTCAGTGTGCTGATTCTGTACTGAGAGACAGACAGGAGCTCAGTGTGCTGGTTCTGTATTGAGAGACAGACAGTTGCTCAGTGTGCTGATTCTGTACTGAGAGACAGACAGGAGCTCAGTGTGCTGGTTCTGTACTGAGAGACAGGCAGGTTCTCAGTCTGCTGGTTCTGTGCATACAGATGGATTTTTCCTTTAATTTTCTATTTATAATTTAATTAATTCAAAAAAAGAGGGATTTTTTGTGGGGACTGGGGTTAGGGTTTGAGAGCACAGCTACATTATAATTATAATGAGCTCATAGGATTATGGGGGGATGTCTTTTTCCCCACCTGGTCTAGAGATTATGTGCAGATGGCTCTGCGCTAACAGGCTGGGGGGGGGGGGGGTGGCCCATGATTCTGATTGGCTGTGGTAGCTTCAGACAAGTATAGCCAAGTGCAGAACACTCGGTGGGGCTTTTGATTGACACATTGCTGCATGTGGACATCCAGACATCCGGTGGAAAAGGTGGTTTCTGAGCATGTAGTGTACAAAGGGCAGTGAAGGACAGTGCGAGGCATCAAATGAGATGAATTTAAATAAAATATCAATGTGATCAGTTAAAAGTAGTATTCTATTTATAGCACATTAGCACCATTTTTGAATTCAGTACTGAATTTGCCAAATCAGTTCTGAAATAATGTACCCATTATTTATTTCTATTCCTTAATACCTCGGTAATAATTTTGCAATATTACAGTAATAATTTAGTAATAAATCAGTAATAAATCAGTAATAATACAGTAATAACTCAGCAATAAGTCAGTAATAATACAGTAATTAATCAGTAATTATTCTGCTATAGTTCAGTAATGATACAGTAATAACACAGTGGTTTTTGACTGACCCTCCCGGTCTGCTTACCTCTCCAGCAGCCTGTCATAACTCTGCCTTAGAAGATCCCTCTCTCCTGCTACATCACTCAAGCGCTCCTGCAGCTGGGGGGGAGCAAGAGAGGGAGGGGGGGCAGCGAGAGAGAGGGGGGGAGTGAGGGACAGCGAGAGAGGGGGGAGGGGGGGGAGGAGAGAGGGAGAGTGAGGGGGGTGAGAAAGAAGGAGAGAGGGGGGGGAAAGAGGGAGAGAGAGGAGAAAGGGAGAGTGAGAGAGAAAGAGAATCAATTCAGCTTCATTTATAAAGCACATTTAAAAACAACTTGCGTTGACCAGAGTGCTCTACAACATCAAAGAGTAAATAAATGAATAGAGTGGACAGGACACAATGCTAAGGACCAAACAGGACACACAGGACACAATGCTAAGGACCAAACAGGACACACAGGACACAATGCTAAGGACCAAACAGGACACACAGGACACAATGCTAAGGACCAAACAGGACACACAGGACACAATGCTAAGGACCAAACAGGACACACAGGACACAATGCTAAGGATCAAACGGGACACACAGAGCAAAAGGGGCAGAGAAAACTAGTGTGAGTCTCTTTTTCATTTTGGTGGTGGCGAAGGTGGCCACTTAAGTCTGAGTGCTGGAGCTGCAGTACCTCCTCCAGGGCTTGGGTTGAGAAGGTGGCAGTGGTGAGCTGTCCTTCCAGGCACAGAGCTCTCTGCCTCTCTTGCTTCAGCTGCTCAGTCAGCTCCTCTACCTTTGCCAGCAAGGCCTCTTGACTCTCCTTCAGTGGCCTTTGGCTCTTTGTGAAGGTTGAAAGAGAAATAAAGAGCAAAACAGGTTCCATCCTCTCTGGTTGTAACAGTTCAGCTACTGAGTCATGAGACCAGTCCTTCCAGTCATGTGACTATTCCCTTATTGTGATTCTTATTTCTTCCTCGGGGGGTTGGGGGTCGGGGGGTGGCACTACTACTATCACTACTACCAGTACTACTAATAATAATAGTATTCTAGTTCTTCTTATGATTAGGTTTTATTTTTTATTGACAGTGCTGTTATGTCTCCTACCTCCTCCAGCTGGGCCTCATAAACCTGTGGAGAGAAAGAGAGGGAGGGAGAGAGAGAGAAAGAGGGAGTGTGAGAGAAAGGGATTGACACTGCCCCCTCAACTGAAGCCTCCCTAACCCTGGGTGATACTGCAGTAAATTAAGTGTCCCTGTGGCATGATCAGAATTCCATGGCCCCTGCAGGCACTGGATCAGTGCTTTAACGGGATGAGCTACCCAGCAGCCCTTGCTTCTGTGTTGCAGATTTGAATGTGAGCATCAGGTCTAACTGGTATCCATACCTCCTGCAGTACAGTGAACTTCTCTTGGATGACCAGCAGGGCGGCGCTCTTTTCTGACAGCTGTTTCTGCTGGCGGATCATGTCCACATTCTCTCTTATTGACACCCTGCAGAGGAGCAGGTACATTGTGCAGGTGAGCAGGTCAGTGCACAGGTGAGTAGGTCAGTGTACTGGTGTGCAGGTGAGCAAGTCAATGTACAGGTGAGTAGGTCAGTGTTCAGGTGAGCAGGTCAGTGTGCAGAGGAGCAGGTATATTGTCCAGGTGAGCAGGTCAGCGTGCAGGTTAGTGTACAGGTGAGCAGGTCAGTGTACAGGTGTGCAGGTGAATAGGTCAGTGTGCAAGTGAGCAGGTAAGTGTGCAGGTGAGCAGATCAGTGTTTAGGTCAGTGTGCAGGTGAGCAGGTCAGTGTTTAGGTCAGTGTGCAGGTGAGCAGGTCAGTGTGCAGGTTAGTGTACAGGTGAGCAGATCAGTGTTCAGGTGAGTAGGTCAGTGTGCAGGTGGGCAGATCAGTGTTCAGGTGAGTAGGTCAGTGTGCAGGTGGGCAGGTCAGTGTGCTGGTTAGTGTACAGGTGAGCAGATCAGTGTTCAGGTGAGTAGGTCAGTATGCAGGTGAGTAGGTCAGTGTGCAGGTGAGCAGGTCAGTGTGCTGGTTAGTGTACAGGTGAGCAGATCAGTGTTCAGGTGAGTAGGTCAGTGTGCAGGTGAGCAGATCAGTGTTCAGGTGAATAGGTCAGTGTGCTGGTTAGTGTACAGGTGAGCAGATCAGTGTTCAGGTGAGTAGGTCAGTGTGCAGGTGAGAAGGTCAGTGTGCAAGATAGTGTACAGGTGAGTGGGCCAGTGCGCAGGTGTGCAGGTTAGTGCATGGGTGAACGTACCTGTGTCCATCCGCCTGCTGTCTCCTCAGTTCTCTCATGCTGTCCTCGATCTCCCTCTCCTTCTCTTTGAGCGCGTCTCGCAGTGACTGAACCGCTGACTCCAGCTCTGCCATCCTTACCTGCTGCGTCTCTATCACACTACACCTGCTGCAGAGAGAGGGAGAGATGGAAAGGGGGAGGGAGAGGGAGAGAGAGAGGGAGAGGGGGAGGGGAGGGGGAGGGGGAGGGGGAGGGAGAGAAGGGGAAAAAGATTTTTTATTGCTTACTTTACTACTTTATCATTACATTCATAAAATGTTTCGTGTGTAGTCTACATTTCTGCAAATATTTAGAAAAAATATGTCACACTGGCTCGTGTTGTGATATCTGTGTGTTTTGTCCCCTCTCCACATGCACACGCACACGCACACGCACACACACACACACACACGCACACACACATGCACACACACGCACACACACGCACAAACACACACACACACGCACACACACACACACATGCACACACACACACTCACAGTCTCTCTGTCTCTTCCCTGGTGTTCTGTAGGGAGCCCAGCCCGTATCGGGGAGGAGCTGTTTGTGCTGCCCTCCTGACTCCGCCCTCTGTGTCTTGGCCCCTCCCTGAAAGCAGAGAGAGGGGGTGCGGTTTGTGACATCACAGCATAATGTGTCTGTAAAATGGATCTCTTACATTACATTACATTACAGGCATTTAGCAGATGCTCGTATCCAGAGCGACTTACACAACTTTTACATAGCATTTTTACATTGTATCCATTTATACAGCTGGATATATACTGAAGCAATGCAGGTTAAGTACCTTGCTTAAGGGTACAACGGCAGTGTCCTTACCCGGGAATCGAACCTGCGACCTTTCAGTTACAAGCCCAGTTCCTTACCCACTGTGCCACACTCCTCCGTACTTACATTCTTACACAGCCAATCAGAGCGGCTTGCACGGGTGCAGATAAGAGCTCACATGTAGATTTAGGCAAAGAGCAGAGAGGAGCTGGAGTCCTCAGCGCTACAGGCGATAGCAGCAGCCACTGCAGAGACCTACAACCTCATGGTGCTGCAGCAGGGAGATCAGACCTACAGCCTCATGGTGCTGCAGCAAGGAGATCAAACCTACAGCCTCATGGTGCTGCAGCAGGGAGATCAGACCTACAGCCTCATGGTGCTGCAGCAGGGAGATCAGACCTACAGCCTCATGGTGCTGCAGCAAGGAGATCAAACCTACAGCCTCATGGTGGTGCAGCAGGGAGATCAGACCTACAGCCTCATGGTGCTGCAGCAAGGAGATCAGACCTACAGCCTCATGGTGCTGCAGCAGGGAGATCAGACCTACAGCCTCATGGTGGTGCAGCAGGGAGATCAGACCTACAGCCTCATGGTGCTGCAGCAGGGAGATCAGACCTACAGCCTCATGGTGCTGCAGCAGGGAGATCAGACCTACAGCCTCATGGTGCTGCAGGGGTCTCTGAGTGTGGGGGTACCCTTGGTTCTATAGGGCAGTGTGAGGGTACCCCTGGCTTGGTAGTGCAGTGTGAGGGTACCCTTCTCTCTGTAGTGCAGTGTGAGGGTACCCTTATCTCTGTAGTGCAGTGTCGGGGTACCCCTGGTTCTGTAGGGCAATGGGGGGGTACCCTTGTTTCTGTAGGGCAGGGTGGTGGCTCTGCCGCCCAGCTCCAGGATGTGCTGCCGGGCCAGGCTCAGCTTGCTCTGCAGCGCCCTCTTCTGGCTCTCCAGGGCAGAGACCCGCCCCTCCAGCTCCTGCACCGTCTCCTCTAGCTCCGCCTCCCGCAGGCCAGAGCTGCCGGCTCGGCCCTCCCTCAGACGCAGCAGTTTGGCCGACATCCTGGGGAGCGGAGACAGAGACCTGAACACCTGTACAGGTGAACACCTGTGTACTTGTACACCTGAACACCTGAGTACCTGAACACCTGAATAGCTGAACACCTGCACACCTACACATCTGCACCTGAGTACCTTTCCTGGACCACCCCACAATGGCCTGCTGTAGACCCTCTGTGTGTGTGAGTCTTTACACACCACAGTACCTGCGCATGCGGTGGTCCTGGGTTCGACAGTGATGTCTGAGCAGAGTGTTCTCCTCCTGTAGCCGAAGGCACTGCTCCTCTATCTGCTCCCTGGACTGGCGAAACACACGCCCGCGCTCTGAGAGTGAGAGAGAGGGAAGAAAGAGGGAGGGGGAGAGAGGGAGGAAGAGGGAAGAAGAGAGAGGGAGGCAGAGGGGGAGAGATGGAGGGAGGGAGGGAGGGAGGGAGGGAGGTGGAGATGGCGAGGGAGGGAGGGAGGGAGGGAAGGAGGGAGAGAGAGGGAGGGAGGGACAGAGAGAGAGGGAGGGAGGGAGGGAGGAGGGAGAGAGGGAGGGGGAGGGAGGGACAGAGAGAGAGAGGGAGGGAGGGAGGGAAGGAGGGAGAGAGTGAGGGAGGGAGGGACAGAGAGAGAGAGAGGGAGGGAGGGAGGGAAGGAGAGGGAGAGGGAGAGAAAGGCAAGGTAAGGATATGCAGGAGGGAGAGATGAAAATCTGAGAAACTCTCTCAGTCTCACCTCTTATCTTCAGAACCTGAGGCCTCCTCCATGGCATCACATCTCTACCTGCATCTGTGTGTGTGTGTGAGTGTGAGAGTGAGAGTGTGCGTGTGTGTGAGTGCATGTGTGCGAGTGTGTGTGTGTGTATGTGTGCGAGTGTGTGTGCGTGTGTGTGTGTGCATGTGTGTGAGTGTGTGTTTCAGTGGTGAGTGAGTGGGGAGGGGGGTATGCAGATTAATCAGTGCTGAAAATTACATTATTTGAAGCAACACACACTGCTGACAGACACACAAATACTGTTGCAGGTACGCACGCACACACTTGCATAAACACACATACACATGCGCGCGCACACACACACACACACACACACACACTCGCTCTCACTCAACAACACGCGCACACACACACACACACACTCACGCACGCACACACTTGCACAAACACACATACACATGCGCGCACACACACACTCACACACACACACACACACAGCACACACTTACACACACTCTTCCTCACCTTGCGGAAGCCCCCCACGTAGTCCCACATCCCTCACTGGGAGGTCCCCTGCCGTTTCATCCATAGCCAGTGACATCGCAATGACTTCACAGTGACATCACAGGAAAATCCAGCATCAGGTAATCATGGAATCTTCTCAGCTCAAGTTGGGACGCTCCGGAGATAATGACATCATTGTCAGCCAATGAAATTAGCATATTTGGATATCAGTTATAATTTATTCACTGAACAACATCTAAAAAAATACAAGTTAAAATCGTAACGATTTTATGCAAGCCAATATGATTTTGTTCAAATATACTTTTTACCTTTTTAACTTCCAGTTTGCCTCAACTGTTCAATGTTTTTGAAACTGTGGTCAAAGACATCTAAAAAACACC
This sequence comes from Anguilla japonica, assembly GCA_025169545.1. Lineage (NCBI taxonomy): Eukaryota > Metazoa > Chordata > Actinopteri > Anguilliformes > Anguillidae > Anguilla > Anguilla japonica. Next base: position 1,146,023 of record CM045889.1, on the reverse strand, counting down.
ACCAGTGCTAAAATTCCCGAGCTCATTTCCAAATCATTTTCTACTCTTCGCACAATAATGGCAAATATTTAGAGATCTACAAACATAAATGACATGAGTGAATTCAAGACTGACCCCATCGTGGATTTCACACATTCTTTGCTGTTGAATATAATCAGTTTCAGTTTTGTTAATGTCAATGTGCAGATACATCAACATAGAATTGTCCTTTACCAGTTTATACACACACACACACACACACACACTCACACACTCACATACTCACACATGCACACACACCCCTGTTTAAAGAGACTACACACACTCCCTCACCCGCATCACTTTGCTTACCTTGCACACACACATCCAGTCTGGCCTAAATTTAGGCAAGAGATGAAGAGTGATGATGAAGATGATGATCCAGGGGTTTGTATGTGAGCCTTGCTTTCTGTCCTCCTCTCCCTTTCTCCCCCTTTATCTCATCACAGCCCCTAGAAATGCAGTCGGCACTTCCCATTAACCATAAACCTCATTCTCTCCTTATGTTCCCCCCCCTCTCTCTATCCCCCCTGTTTCTGCCCCCCTCCCTCTCTCCCAAATTCAATTTGAAATAAGTTTTAGAGGCCTGACCCCACACAGGTACAGGGCTGCCTCCACCTCTCCGCTCTGTCCAGGTTCGTTCTGAATGTGCTGGCCTCTCTCAGCTCGAGCGGTTTGCTGTCCTGTGGCTAATCCTATTAGCTGTCAGATAAACTGTGTCAGAGGTGAGATGGGGTGTGTGTCTGGGGTGGGGGGAGGGGAACGGTCTCCGTCATAATTGACTAACAGTGCAGCGATTACTCGCCTCTTAAAATGAATGAAGGGTCTGCTTCTTGTGACCTTTGACTCCTCCATTCTGACCTGATTGGCAGCTATCTTCCTGTAGTTTATTAATGAGTCGGAGTGTAGTCCATCCAGACAGCACCTCTTCTTTAACACCAAGTGTAAATATGGCCGCACATCAAGGATGAACACCAAAACAGTTTTTGAGAATCATTTTTTTTTTTAAAAGCATTTATTAACCCACAAATACTACACAAATACAAAAATCACACTGTGGTAAAAATGTGAATCTGTTCCAATGCTATTAAGATTGAATGACAGCAACATTTAGATGAATTGTGATGGCACTGTGACAGTATTTAGCCAGCAAACAGACAGAATTCATGTAGCATCTGTGAAAAACATTGTCATAATTTCACTGACGCTTCCTTCTGCTGTCCGTCACAGAAAGCTCCGCCTCCCACATGATTGACAGGGGGGACGATAACCAGAGCAGCTGCGTTAGACCCATTGTCATTGACTCCAGGGCTGAAGTATGGGTAGAGTTTCTCAGTGAAGGTGCAACCAGTGAAGGAGTAGATGTGAGTCCTGGCCTCCACGTCGTAAAAGGAGACCTGCCCCCCCTCGTAATCCACATACACCCCCACTGTCCCGGGCCGCTCTCTGAGGGGGAGGGAGACGGGGGGGTCCGCACAGGCCCGGTACTCGCTCCCAGCCCTCAGACACACAGTCCAGTACCCGTATCCAGGGGCCAGGGTGACCCTGCCCTTCCTGCTGATGGACTCCCTGGCCACGCCCACATCCCAGTCCGTTTTCCCGCCCACCTGCACCTCCCAGTAGCACCTCCCTGAGGAGAAGCCCTCCTCCGCCAGGACGCAGGGGGCGGTGTCGAAGCGCGGGGGTCCGTCCGGGACGTCCTGCTGCTCGTCCCCGTCTCTCACACACCGCCTGTCCTCAGACAGGGCCAGCCAGGGGTGCGCCGTGGAGCCGTCCAGAGCCACACCCACTGCACCAGAGCATCATGGGTACAACTCATATAATGGAGGACAAACATGAACCTGCACAAGGTTATGCCATCTTTTTATTATTATTATTATTATTATTATTATTATTATTATTATTATTATTATTATTATAAAAGTAACAGCATGCAGATGTGGCTGTGTACATAGTTATATATATCTGTACCATTCTGAGAGGAAATGGCGAGTGTGTGTTGTACCTGAGTATTGATGAAGCTTCTGCAATTCTGCAATGAGGAAATACTGATTTAAACAGGGCATTTCATGTGAAAATATCATAATACTAGTGAATAATAACTGATTGGCTTCCCAGCTTTGCATGATTTTTTTAGCCTGCTAGAGAGAGCCCTAATTTTACGTAGCACCCAAGGCTTATACCATCACGCTCAACCTGAGCTGGGACTGTATTTTGTCCCAGAACAATCCTGTAAACCAAATTCAGTGAAAAATTCATTTACACCACTTAGCATTGCAGTCCATTTTAATGCTGTATTCATATTGTTGCTACATGTGCATAATATAACAGCAAAATGATTTAGCACAGACAGCTATGCACCAGTACAGACAGCTATGCACCAGCACAGACAGCTATCCACCAGTACAGACAGCTACGCATCAGCACAGACAACTATCAACCAGCACAGACAGCTATCCACCAGTACAGACAGCTACCCACCAGTACAGACAACTATCCACCAGTACAGAGAGTTACCCACCAGCAGGCAGCTACCCACCAGGACAGACACCTACCCACCAGTACAGACAGCTACCCACCAGCACAGACAGCTACCCACCAGTACAGATAACTATACACCTGTACAGACAGCTACCCACCAGCACAGACAGCTACCCACCAGTACAGACAACTATCCACCAGCAGACAGCTACCCACCAGCACAGACAGCTACCCAACAGTACAGACAGCTATCCACCAGTACAAGCAATGTAGCATTTTACAGCATGATAATCACCTAGCTTATAACTTAGCAGGTTAAGCATTGCTTCATATAGCTAACCAACATATATATATTCCAGCTTATTCCAGACAACCAGCAGCACTAAGTAAAAGCTAAATTAGCATCTTTAGTTTTGTGGCTTAATTGCATGGCACCAACAATTGCCAGATAATGAGAACTGATAAAACACTAAGCCAAGCTACAACTACACCTACAATAATTTTTATAGATGGTGTACTAAGATGAGAATTAAACCAATCAGACATTTTCCTGGTGTTTTACTGTGTTATTGCATCAGACTAGCTAGTATAGCTAGCAATGCTAACATTACGCAGGGTGCATTTATCTTCAGCCAAACTGACTGCAACATAGGGACAATTTAAACCTGTATCTCTTCCATTGTGTTGTATTCTGCCAGGGAAGTGAATGTAAATAAAATGTGCACCCATGAAGCTCATATCTGCAGTTAGCAGCAGTGGGAAACGTGGAAAGCTGATGTTGTGAGACTGACCCTTTTCTGCCAGTTTGTCCACTTGCTGCGTGAGAGAGACCTCCAGCTGTTCCACGGCTCTCCTCACTGTCCCCACACACACATCAGTGTGAACGCCGGCTCCAGACCAGTCCTTGGTGTTCGGAGGGGAACACAGAGACGGGAAACTCTACAGCAGGAGAGGACAGATCCATCAGCATGGAGAATTACTGTACTGTACTATACATACACACCCACACACACACTCACTGACTAACACACTGCACTCATTCACTCACTGGCTAACACACTGCACACATACACTCACTCACTAACACACTCACTCACTCACTCACTAACACACTCACACTCACTCACTCACTCACTCACTAACACACTGCACACACACACTCACTCACTCACTAACGCACTGCACACACACACTCACTCACTCACTAACACACTGCACACACACACTCACTGACTAACACACTGCACACACACACTCACTCACTAACACACTGCACATACACACACACACTAACACACTGCACATACACACTCTCACTCCCACTCACTCACTAACACACTGCACACACACACTCACTCACTTACTCACTAACGCACTGCACACACACACTCACTCACTCACTAACACACTGCACACACACACTCACTCACTCACTAACACACTGCACACACATGCACACTCACTCACTACTCACTAACGCACTGCACACACACACTCACTCACTCACTAACACACTGCACACACACACTCACTGACTAACACACTGCACACACACACTCACTTACTAACACACTGCACACACACACTCACTCACTCACTAACACACTGCACACACACACTCACTCACTTACTAACACACTGCACACACTCACTCACTCACTAACACACTGCACACACACACTCACTCACTCACTAACACACTGCACATACACACTCACTCACTCACTAACACACTGCACATACACACTCACTCACTAACACACTGCCACACTGCACACACACACACTCACTCACTCACTAACACACTGCACACACAGACTCACTCACTCACTCACTATCACACTGCACACACACACTCACTCACTCACTAACACACTGCACATACACTCACTAACACACTGCACACTCACACTCACTCACAAACACACTGCACACACACTCACTCAGTAACACACTGCACATACACACTCTTACTCCCACTCTCTCACTAATACACTGCACATACATTCTGCAGTCGGTAACAATAGGAGTGTGTGACCTGTAGGAAGTAGAGATGATCCTCAGTTTGTGAGAGTTTCTCCAGTTCAGTGCTTCTGGTCTGTAGCTCAGTGAGTTCCTGCTCCAGGTCTTTCATGAGGCCTTCAGCATGTTCCTCTACTGCTCTCTGCTTCTCTTCCATCACCTCAGTCAGTTTGGCCTGGCGAATCTCAATGGAGCGCTTCAGAGTACTGAAGACCAGCACGCTGTCCTCCATCTCTCTCTGTGTGCTGCTCTGCTCAAACGAGAAGCAGCTCTTAGAGTACAGGTGTGCAGAATGAGTGAGAGGATTTCAGTCAGAGAGAGATCAGTAATATGCCCGTAACTGAGCCCTGCGTCTCCCTCCCTAACGTGAGCATCAGGACTGTAATCAGGACTCACTCTGCTCAGCTCCACACACTGTCTGATCTCCTCCACCTTCCTCCATCTGTCCTGCATCATCTGCCGCATGTCTACTTCCGTCTTCTTCAGCTGAGCCTGAGAAACATTACAGCACAGAAGACAGAGAGGAGGGGCAGTAAGACCACGCCCCTCACAGCTGGATCACTAACATTAACCATCTTCCTCATGTTCTGAAGGAACAACACAGTTTGGCAGCCAGGTTTCCTCTGGTGCAGAGTTATCCCATCAAGCTTTGAGCTCCCCCATCACCTGAGCCCCTCTCACCTGTTTCTCTGACCACGCCCTCTCTGCAGGGACAGTGTCATGTGACCTGTGGTCAGAGTCAGCGCACAGCACGCACACACACGTCTGGTCGCTCCTGCAGAACAGCTCCAGGGGTCTCAGGTGCTTCCGGCACATTCTGTCCTCCAGGTTACTGAGGGGCTGGAGGAGCTTGTGCCTCTTCAGACCCTCCACTCTCAGGTGAGGCTCCAGGTGAGGCTGGCAGTACGAGGTCAGACACACCAGGCAGGACTTCACAGCCTTCCACTTCCTGCCAATGCACACGTCACAGGCCACGCCTCCGGGCGTGTCCGAACCCGCCTCCTCAGGGTGTGGTGGGTGGGGCTCAGGGTCTGGTGGGCGGGGCTCGGAACAGCTGAGTCTCATCTGTCTTAATTTCTCGGCCATTTCTCTGGCAAACGTGTTCTCACAGAGCCCTGGCCGTCCAGCGAAGTCCGTCCCACATCGGGGGCAGTGGCACGCCCCCCTGCTCTGCCAGTAGCCCTGTATGCAGGCCCTGCAGAAGCTGTGCCCACAGGGGGTGGAGACGGGGCTGCTGAACACCTCCCGGCAGATGGAGCACTGGAACTGCTCCTCAGACAGGAGCTCACTGCTGGAGGCCATTTCTGTGAGGAGAAAACTGCATCTGAACCAGAGCACTAGCCCGTGAGTCAATGTCTACTTTACCACTCTACAGGCCACACACTACTACAGGAGAAGCAGTGTCTACTTTACCACTCTACAGGCCACACAGTACTACAGAAGAGCCAGTGTCTACTTTACCACTCTACAGGCCACACAGTACTACAGGAGAGTCAATGTCTACTTTACCACTCTACAGGCCACACAGTACTACAGGAGAGCCAGTGTCTACTTTACCACTCTACAGGCCACACAGTACTACAGAAGAGCCAGTGTCTACTTTAACACTCTACAGGCCACACAGTACTACAGGAGAGCCAGTGTCTACTTTACCACTCTACAGGCCACACAGTACTACAGGAGAGCCAGTGTCTACTTTACCACTCTACAGGCCACACAGTACTACAGGAGAGCCAGTGTCTACTTTAACACTCTACAGGCCACACAGTACTACAGGAGAGCCAGTGTCTACTTTACCACTCTACAGGCCACACAGTACTACAGGAGAGTCAATGTCTACTTTATCACTCTACAGGCCACACAGTACTACAGGAGAGTCAGTGTCTACTTTAACACTCTACAGGCTACACAGTACTACAGGAGAGCCAGTAATTACTTTAACACTCTACAGGCCGCACACAGTACTACAGGAGAGTCAGTGTCTACTTTAACACTGTAGGCCACACAGTACTACAGGAGAGTCAGTGACTATTTTAACACCATACAGGCCGCATAGTACTTAGAAAAATTGTCAATTTCTACATTCAAAATTTTAAACTTTAGTAACTGTGTCAGAGTTTTGAATGGCTGTATTTCGTTTTAAATGAAATAAAGAGAAATTGGGAAGCTTTTTGAAGGCGGTCCTTTTTTATATTAATCTGCATAAATAAAAATTAATTCATTTTTCATAATCAATAGGGGTTCCTGGACTTACTGTGCTAGCAACTGAAGCTTTAACGTACCTGATACACCTTTAAAGTGTCACCGGCAGTTGAGTTCCCTGTCCTGCTGGATATGAATGGAGACTTACCGCGGCTCCAAAGCGGGGCTGAGGGAGAGTGAAATTTACACATTGAACTCTGGCTTCGCTTCCGTGAAGGAATGTGGCCAAAGTCCCACCCCTTCGCGTTCAGCTCACTGCAGGTGCAATGTTAGTGTGTTAGTGTTCAGCTCACTGTGGGTGCAGTATTAGTGTGTTAGTGTTCAGCTCATTGTGGGTGCAAAAGGAAACTCTTTCTTTTCCTTCTACGAAGTTTATAATCGTGGACTTTGGACCTGGCTAAAGGACACTTGACTTTATCTGGTGAGATAAGACCAAGAGAGACAGAGAAAAGACTGCAACGTGAACAAAAATGACATTAGAATATTGTTTTCCAAAAACTCCCGGAGATTCAACAATTTTAGTATTTATTAGTATTTATTATACAATTTGTATAATTTATTCTTTATTATTTATCCTATTACCATAAAGTAAATAAGATATTTTGAGCTGCGTCCTGTTATGTTAGTTTGGTCCACAAAGGGGACACAGGAAGGGCACAAAGGCAATTGTATTTTTTTTAGCAAAATGACTGACAGTATTACGATTACTGAGTTAGTTATTGAGTTACTGAGATATTAAAAGTGGAAATGCTGAAGGATGCCAGTTACCACCATTGGCCCTCTAGTGGCCAAATTAGAACACTGCAGCATTCTCATCCACCCTAACAAAAAAAGTGTATATTAAGGATACTTTCATATTTTCACTCACATATTTTTCAGATCTTTCGGTGAATTATATTTGTCATCATAAATGTCTTCAAACACATTTAAATTAATTTGTTTAACCATGGTTGTGAAATAAAGATGATTTCTTGCTTCCATCTCTGAATGAAATGTTTGCATTTTTTCATGTTCACACACACACACACTCTCACACACTCTCACACACTCTCTCATACACACACACACACACTCACACACATACACTCTCATACATACACACACTCTCACAGATACATCACATGTACATGGAGGCAAAATAGTAATCATTTTTATTTTTAATTTATGTATTTAATCAGATTTGCTCATAGTGCAGGAGGAAACTCTTTTTTTCAGATGTTTTTGGCTGCAGGCGCCAGGACAGCGTTCCTTTTTGAAGCACCAGATTAGATTCATCCGGGGGCATCTTCGTCACTCTCCAGAAACGAAACTTTTGGGCAGAGCAGCCCCACCCAGTGACTCACACCCATGTTTGCCTGCATTTGGGCTCAGCTGACTGAAGACAGAAACTATTTTAACAGTCAGAAGAGCACCAGGCTGTCCTCCTCTCCCTCAAATTACTAACAGGTACTGGCTTTTCACAGCAAACCTTTCCTATCCCAGCATGCTCTCTGTCTGCTTAACAAGGTCACATCTCTGGAAATACTTTTAGGGACACAAAAAAGCTCTTATACAATTGGAAGCTATGGAATAGGACTGCAGTTTGACTTGGGACAGCAAGATTAATCTTTCTTTTATGGATCATCAAATAGTCTCTGCGTTACTCTGGAATATCTGTATATTTTTTATTTACTGTAACTAATCTTGGAAAGATCTAGAAATGTATGTTGTTTTTTTTAAGAATACAAACTTGAATGTCTAAGCAAGTAATTATTCCATGAGTGAAGTTTTAAAAAACCATCACAGAACTAGTGTTAAATGTGGGCAAATTTAGAACAAAGCATTTACAGACTGTGGCTGCTTTCGCTTGGAGGCGTGAGCGATGGATTACTCATACTGCTAAGACAGTCTTATGTATGTTCTCATTCAATATTTGTCCTGAAGATTGAATCAACCAACTTCAGCAAACTATGCTTGTGAAAAAAAAACAATCGTTAGCGAGACTTTAATTGTTAGTCAGAATTAAGAACACATGCTGACTGAATCCCACCCAGTCTTTCTCCAGGGGACATTTGGGCTTTCATTATCTACCTCATTATCTTTCTCTGTATTTTCAACAAGGCGTTGATGTGGAATCTCCTGTAGAGTAGAGTAGAGTGTTAAAGTACACACTGACTCTCCTGTAATACTGTGTGGCCTGTAGAGAGTTAAAGTACACACTGATTCTCCTGTAGTACTGTGTGGCCTGTAGGGTGTTAAAGTAGACAGCAGCCATACCACCACGCACTCTGCTCCTGCTGACTGGCTGAAGCTAAGCAAGTGTGGGCTTGGTTAATACTTGGATGGGAGACCACCAGGGAATACTGAGTTGCTGCTGGAAGTGGTGTTGGTGAGCCAGCAGGGGACAATCTTCCCTCTGGTCAAATAAACCCCAATGCCCCAGTGCAGTGACAGGGACAGTGTGCTGTAGGAGATGCCGTCTTTCGGATGAGATGTTAAACCGAGGTCCTGACTCACCGTGGTCATTAAAGATCCCATGACACTATTTTCAAAGAGTAGGGGGTTCCCCGGTGTCCTGGCTAAAATCCCAGATCTGGCTCTCGCAAAAACTTGCCACCTAATCATCCCCTGATTTAATTGGCTAAAAAATGTTCTCTCCCTCCAGTGGAGCTGCTCAGTGGCCAACAATAGAGGATTGTGGTTGTACCGGGCAGCTCCCAGGTGCGAATATGTATGAGTGTGAAGCAGGGTGTTGCTGCAAAAGAGCATCCGTGCTCAGCGAACCTACCCTGGGCAAATAAAGGTTAAATAAAAATAAAAATAAACACTGGCTCTCCTGTAGTACTGTGTGGCCTGTAGGGTGTTAAAGTACACACTGGCTCTCCTCTAGTACTGTGTAGCCTGTAGTGTTAAAGTAGACACTGGCTCTCCTGTAGTACTGTGTAGCCTGTAGAGTGTTAAAGTACACACTGGCTCTCCTGTAGTACTGTGTGGCCTGTAGAGCAGGGATCAGCAACTCACGGTCCTCAAGGGCCGAGAACTGCTGGTTTTCCACCCTCCTTTTGCCTGGGAGGCAGGTGTGAAGACAGTCTGGCCAATCAGTAGCACTAATTACCTTGGAGAAAAGAAACCCAGGGCTGGATTTGTATTTGAGGGCCAGGGTTGATGATCCATGCTGTAGAGTGTTAAAGTAGACACTGGCTCTCCTGCAGTGCTGTGTGGCCTGTAGAGTGTTAAAGTAGACACTGACTCTCCTGTAATACTGCATGGCCTGTAGAGTGTTAAAGTAGACACTGACTCTCCTGTAATACTGCATGGCCTGTAGAGTGTTAAAGTAGACACTGGCTCTCCTGCAGTGCTGTGTGGCCTGTAGAGTGTTAAAGTAGACACTGACTCTCCTGTAATACTGCATGGCCTGTAGAGTGTTAAAGTAGACACTGACGCTCCTGTAGTACTCTGTGGCCTGTAGAGTGGTAAAGTAGACATTGACTCTCCTGTAGTACTGTGTGGCCTGTAGAGTGGTAAAGTAGACACTGACGCTCCTGTAGTACTGTGTGGCCTGTAGAGTGGTAAAGTAGACACTGGCTCTCCTGTAGTACTGTGTGGCCTGTAGAGTGTTAAAGTAGACACTGGCTCTTCTGTAGTACTGTGTGGCCTGTAGAGTGGTAAAGTAGGCACTGGCTCTCCTGTAGTACTGTGTGGCCTGTAGAGTGGTAAAGTAGACATTGACTCATGGGCGAGTGCTCTGGTTCAGATGGAGTTTTCTCCTCACAGAAATGGCCTCCAGCAGTGAGCTCCTGTCTGAGGAGCAGTTCCAGTGCTCCATCTGCCGGGAGGTGTTCAGCAGCCCCGTCTCCACCCCCTGTGGGCACAGCTTCTGCAGGGCCTGCATACAGGGCTACTGGCAGAGCAGGGGGGCGTGCCACTGCCCCCGATGTGGGAAAAGATTCAGTGGTCTGCCAGAGATCGGCACAAACACAGTTTTAGATGAGATCTCCACACAAATTAAGAGGAGGAGACTTGAGAGTTCCGAGGCCCCACCCACCACACCCTGAGGAGGCGGGTTCGGACACGCCTGGAGGCGTGGCCTGTGACGTGTGCATTGGCAGGAAGTGGAAGGCTGTGAAGTCCTGCCTGGTGTGTCTGACCTCGTACTGCCAGCCTCACCTGGAGCCTCACCTGAGAGTGGAGGGTCTGAAGAGGCACAAGCTCCTCCAGCCCCTCAGTAACCTGGAGGACAGAATGTGCCAGAAGCACCTGAGACCCCTGGAGCTGTTCTGCAGGAGCGACCAGACGTGTGTGTGCGTGCTGTGCACTGACTCTGACCACAGGTCACATGACACTGTCCCTGCAGAGAGGGCGTGGTCAGAAAAACAGGTGAGAGGGGCTCAGGTGATGGGGGAGCTCAAAGCCTGATGGGATAGCTCTGCACCAGAGGAAACCTGGCTGCCAAACTGTGTCTTTCCTTCAGAACATGAGGAAGATGGTTAATGTTAGTGATCCAGCTGTGAGGGGCGTGGTCTTACTGCCCCTCCTCTCTGTCTTCTGTGCTGTAATGTTTCTCAGGCTCAGCTGAAGAAGACGGAAGCAGAGATGCAGCAGATGATGCAGAACAGATTGAGGAAGGTGGAGGAGATCAGAGAGTGTGTGGAGCTGAGCAGAGTGAGTCCTGATTACAGTCCCGATGCTCAAGTTAGGGAGGGAGACACAGGGCTCAGTTACAGGCATATTACTGATCTCTCTCTGACTGAAATTCTCTCACTCACTCTGCACACCTGTACTGTAAGAGCTGCTTCTCGTTTGAGCAGAGCAGCACACAGAGAGAGATGGAGGACAGCGTGCTGGTGTTCAGTACTCTGAAGCGCTCCATTGAGATTCGCCAGGCCAAACTGACTGAGGTGATGGAGGAGAAGCAGAGAGCAGTAGAGAAACATGCTGAAGGCCTCATGAAAGACCTGGAGCAGGAACTCACCGAGCTACAGACCAGAAGCACTGAACTGGAGAAACTCTCACAAACTGAGGATCATCTCTACTTCCTACAGGTCACACACTCCTACTGTTACTGACTGCAGAATGTATGTGCAGTGTGTTAGTGAGTGAGTGGGAGTGAGAGTGTGTGTGTGCAGTGTGTTAGTGAGTGAGTGAGTGTATGTGCAGTGTGTTAGTGAGTGAGTGTGTGTGTGGGTGTGTATGTATAGTACAGTACAGTAATTCTCCATGCTGATGGATCTGTCCTCTCCTGCTGTAGAGTTTCCCGTCTCTGTGTTCCCCTCCGAACACCAAGGACTGGTCTGGAGCCGGCGTTCACACTGATGTGTGTGTGGGGACAGTGAGGAGAGCCGTGGAACAGCTGCAACACTCTCTCCAGAGAAGGCTGAAAGCTCTAACCAGCAGTGGTATGTACACATTGTGCCTAACTACAGACCAACATTACCGTCCTGAACTACAGACTAACATTACTACTCCTAATTACAGACCAACATTACTGCCCGTAACTACAGACCAACATTACCATCCTTAACTACAGACCAACATTACTACTCCTAATTACAGACCAACATTACCGTCCTGAACTACAGACCAACATTACTACTCCTAATTACAGACCAACATTACCGTCCTGAACTACAGACCAACATTACTACTCCTAACTACAGACCAACATTACCGTCCTTAACTACAGACCAACATTACCATCCTTAACTACAGACCAACATTATTGTACCTAACTACAGAGTAACATTACTACCCCTAAGTACAGACCAACATTACCATCCTTAACTACAGACCAACATTACTGCCCCTAACTACAGTCCAACATTACTGCCCCTAACTACAGACCAACATTATTGTACCTAACTACAGAGTAACATTACTGACCCTAACTACAGACCAACATTACCATCCTTAACTACAGACCAACATTACTGCCCCTAACTACAGACCAACATAACTGTCCTTAACTACAGACCAACATTACTACCCTTAATTACAGACCAACTTTCCTGTGCCTAAATGCAGACCAAATTTACTGTTTCTCACTGCAGAGACCAATATAAATTTGTTTCATTACATATTTAAAAAGGGAGTTAATAAAATTATTTAATGGGCATGGGCACTGATCCAGTCCAGGGATATGTATCACTTATGATCCAATGCGATGGATTAAAATTACAATAACAGTTTTTCTAAAACAGTTCATGTTCATCTCTGAGGCAGCCCCCTTAGCCTGTGTGAAACAGATTAGCAACAATGTCCCCACCATGATTATGTTCATTTTATCACCATCACAAAATTATTTTAATCCGTTAAATAAAACTATTCCCATTTATTCTGTTACAGAGCTGCAGAGGATTCGGAAGTACAGAGGTGTGTATGGGCACGCCCTAACCACACCCACCCATCATATATTAACTTGCAAGACGGGTTGATTTTATTTTATTTATTCTGTCTTTATGCGTGTGTGTATGTGTGTGTGTGCGTGCGTGTGTGTGTGGGCATGTTTTACTATCTTTGTGAGAACCAAATGTCCCCACAAGGATAGAAAGATGAGGAAAACTATGCAAGGTGGGGACTTTTTGCTGGTCCCCACAAGTTCAAGAGGCTGTTTTAGGGTTAGGACTTAGGGTTAGGGTTAGGGTTACAATTAGGTTAAGGTTAGGCATGTAGTGGTTGAGGTTAGGGTTAGGGTTAGGGTTAGAGGTTACGGAATGAATGTAAGTCAATGGGAAGTCCTCACAAGTATAGCAATACAAACGTGTGTGTGTGTGCGCGTATGTGTGTGTATGCCTGTGGGTGCATGTGTATGCATATGTGTGTGTGTGTGTGTGTTCCACAGCTGATATCACCCTGGACAGTAACACAGCACACCCACGGCTCTACCTGTCAGAAGGTGGGAGGAGGGTGCGTCATTCCCGATCGACGCAGGTGGAAGACAGTCGTGTGGAGAGGTTTGACTCCGCCCCTGTGGTCCTGGGTGGGCGGGGCTACCGCTCAGGGCGGCACTACTGGGAGGTGCAGGTGGGGACGAGGCACGATTGGGGGCTGGGCGTGGCCAAAGCAGCGGTGTGCAGGAAGGGGGCAGTGACGCTCAGCCCAGAGGCGGGGTTTTACGTGCTGTCCATGAAGAGCCGTGAGTACAGGGCCCTAACGGCCACGCCCGTGCCCCTGGGCCTGCCCACCCGGCCTCGCACTGTCGGGGTGTACCTGGACTGTGAGGCTGGGCGCGTGTCCTTCTACGACGTGGAGGCCAGTATTCACATCTACTCTTTCAAAGGAAAGGCGTTCACAGAGAGACTTCACCCCTATTTTTACATATTCGGCCACGGCAAGAAGTCTGAGCCTCTGCTGATCCTCCCACCATCACAGCACAGAGTATCTGCTGATCCTCTATCACAGCACACAGTCTCTGCTGATCCTCTATCACAGAACACAGTCACTGCTGATCCTCTATCACAGAACACAGTCACTGCTGATCCTCTATCACAGCACAGAGTATCTGCTGATCCTCTATCACAGCACACAGTCTCTGCTGATCCTCTATCACAGAACACAGTCACTGCTGATCCTCTATCACAGAACACAGTCACTGCTGATCCTCCATCACAGCACACAACCTCTGCTAATCCTCTATCACAGCACAGATTCTCTGCTGATCATCTATCACAGCACACAGTCTCTTCTGATCCTCTATCACAGCACACAGTCACTGCTGATCCTCTATCACAGCACAGAGTCTCTGCTGATCCTCTATCACAGCACACTGTCTCTGCTGATCCTCTATCACAACACAGAGTCACTGCTGATCCTCCATCACAGCACACAACCACTGCTGATCTTCTATCACAGCACAGAGTCTCTGCTGATCCTCTATCACAGCACACTGTCTCTGCTGATCATCTATCACAGCACACAGTCTCTGCTGATCCTCTATCACAGCACACAGTCACTGCTGATCCTCTATCACAGCACAGAGTCTCTGCTGATCCTCTATCACAGCACACAGTCTCTGCCGATCCTCTATCACAGCACACAGTCACTGCTGATCCTCCATCACAGCACACAACCTCTGCTGATCCTCTATCATAGCACAGAGTCTCTGCTGATCCTCCATCACAGCACAGAGTCACTGCAGTCTCTGCTGATCCTCCATCACAGCACACAGTCTCTGCTGATCCTCTATCACAGCACAGAGTCTCTGCTGATCCTCTATCACAGCACAGAGTCTCTGCTGATCCTCTATCACAGCACACAGTCTCTGCTGATCCTCTATCAAAGCACACAGTCATCACTGCTGATCTTCCATCACAGCACAGAGCCTCTGCTGATCCTCTATCCCAGCACAGAGTCATTGCAGTCTCTGCTGATCCTCTATCTGAGAACAGAGTCTCTGCTGATGCTCTATCACAGTACAGAGTTGTTTTATAAAAGTCTTTCTAATACAAGTGTTTCTCTGTCATAGTATGTGTGATTTAGTAAATATGGCAGTCAGACTGCATATACCAATATTAAAATGGATTTTGTGACATTGAAAAAATAAAAAAATGCAATCACAGTAAATAGTATTCCCATTATTTATCTTTGGAATGTGTGTTTGCATATTGTGCCTTCTTGGCGATATTGCATTTATGCATTCTTCAGGCTGACACTGATGTTACCCACTACTGTTCAAGTAAAACAGCACTTTATCTAAAATTACACTTTATCTTTTATTAACTTTTTACTTTGGAGCTTAAGTAAATATGCAAGTTTTTTATATATTTCTCTGAGAATCCTATTTCACTCCAGAGGAAACCTGTGTTGTTTCTGTAATCTACCGGGAAGAGGAAAACGTATCCAGAAAAATGCGGAATACATTTTGTGCATTTGTGCAGTGACTCAACACCAGCGGCTGTTTTACAGTTCCACCATCAGTGACTCAACACCAGGGGCTGTTTTACAGTTCCACCATCAGTGACTCAACACCAGGGGCTGTTTTACAGTTCCACCATCAGTGACTCAACACCAGGGGCTGTTTTACAGTTCCACCATCAGTGATTCAACACCAGGGGCTGTTTTACAGTTCCACCATCAGTGACTCAACACCAGGGGCTGTTTTAAAGCTGCACCATCTGTAACTCTACACCAGGGGCTGTTTTACAGTTCCACCATCAGTGATTCAACACCAGGGGCTGTTTTACAGTTCCACCATCAGTGACTCAACACCAGGGGCTGTTTTAAAGCTGCACCATCTGTAACTCAATACGGCATTGCTGTCGTTCTGGCTCTGCAACAATGCAGCCTAGAAAAAAAAAGAAAAGATCAGTCGAAGACTCGGTGGCCATGGTTACGGAACCTGCCCTTTATTCAAGCGCACTTTGAGGCTGAAAGACATGTGTAGTTAATTACCCACAATGCAAGGAGAAACTCAAACAACAGAAAACCAGAAACTAAAGAAAGCTGCAGTTCCAGTTTGTCTTGTTGGAGACACGCTGAAGCTCGTCAGGGAAACGCACCTCAGAGTAAACAACGTTTTGCTTAAAAGTGTACCTGTGGGACTGAGGCTATGGCCGTGGTTATTAACTGTCTTACACCGGAATGCTTTCAGGTTGGGCAATGTAATCTACCTAAGGAGAGGTGTGCAAAACACACACACACCCTCACACACTCATACACGTACGCACACACACTCTCACACTCTCACACTCACACACACACTCACGCACATACACACTGAAACACACACACACACCCTCACACACGCATACACGCACGCACGCACACTCTCACACTCACACACACACACTCACGCACATACACACTGAAACACACACACACACCCTCACACACGCATACACGCACGCACGCACACTCTCACACTCACACACACACACACACACTCACGCACACACTGAAACACACACACACACACACCCTCACACTCACACACACACCCTCACACACGCATACACTCACGCACGCACACTCTCACACTCACACTCATACACACACACACACTCACGCACACATTGAAACACACACACACACACTCACGCACACACTGAAACACACACACACCCTCACACACGCATACACGCACGCACACTCTCACACTCACACACACACACACACGCACGCACACACGCACACACACACACACTGAAACACACACACACACTCACGCATGCACACACACACACTAAAAACACACACACACACATACACACTCCCTGCATTCTACAATCAGGAAAAGAGAAGTTATGATCGTGAGCAGAAACGAAACTGAAACTGAGGAAAGTGTATATAAGAGAGAGAGGCAGACAGAGCAGTGCAGAGTGAGAGAGAGACGGAAGGGAGGCAGGCAGTGAAGAACGAGAAGCTCTCAGGTATACTCTTCTTTACACTAAGCTTGCCCTCTCGTGAAAACTGCCTCCATGCTCTTGAAAAGCAGTTTTGTATCTTAAGGTTATGAAAATAGGACAATTTACAATTTACTACACAGTTTTGTGTTAAAATAATTCCTCTCATAGTAAAACATTATTTTGGTAAAATGCTGCTTGTGGATGGTTTGTTCTATGAACTTGAATAGGAAAACACCTGAAGGATTCTCTCTGCTTCCGCTGGTCTCTGTGCTGCAGACTGCAGACATGACTTCCCCAGCCCCTGCCTCAGAGGAGGCTCCAGTTCTGCTCGGATCGCACCTGAAATGCTCCATCTGCTTTGACCTGTTCAGCAAGCCGGTAACCACGCACTGCGGTCACACGTTCTGCGAGCGCTGTCTGGAAAACTCCGTGCGATACAACGACCAGGTGTGCCCGCTGTGCAAGGAATGGCTGAGGCAGAGCATCGTACGACCCAACATCGTGCTGTGCGCCCTGCTGGAAGACTTCCAGAAGGCCCAAGCCCGGGGGGCGGGGGAGATTTCGGATGGGGGCGTGGCCTGTGACATGTGCATTGGCAGGAAGCGGAAGGCGGTGAAGTCCTGCCTGCAGTGTCTGACCTCGTACTGCCAGCCTCACCTGGAGCTCCACCTGTCGGCCCGCCGGCTGAGAGGGCACAAGCTGGTGACCCCGCCAGCGACCTGGAGGAGCGGGCGTGTCCAACTCATGGGCGCCCCCTGGAGCTGTACTGCAGAAATGCACAGCGTTGTGTTTGTGCTCTGTGTGTGGACGACAGCCGCCAGGTCGTTCCCGCTGAGACTGAATGGGACAGGAAGAAGGTAATTACCCACAATGCCTGCATCAAAAGCAGGGCGCGACCCTGACCCCAGCAACATGTGCACTACATCACAGATCCCACAAGAGCCAGCAGAGTCTGTGTTCACTGCATAAAGCACAGGAGCAGAGCAGTGTGTAACAGTATGTAATGCAGCATATTATGCAGTGTGTAATGCAATCTGTAATGCAGTGTGTGGCAGTGTGTACTGCAGTGTCTAATGCAGTGTGTGGCAGTATGTAATACAGTGTATAATGCAGTGTGTGATGCAATATGCAATGCAGTGTGTGGTAGTGTGTAATGCAGAGTGTAATGCAGTGTGTGACAGTGTGTAATGCAGTGTAATGCAGTGTGTAATGCAGTGTGTGACCGTGTGCAATGCAGTGTGTGGTAGTGTGTAATGCAGAGTGTAATGCAGTGTGTGACAGTGTGTAATGCAGTGTGTGGCAGTATGTAATGCAGTATGTAATGCAGTGTGTGACAGTGTGCAATGCAGTGTGTGGTAGTGTGTAATGCAGAGTGTAATGCAGTGTGTGACAGTGTGTAATGCAGTGTAATGCAGTGTGTGGCAGTGTGTAATGCAGTGTAATGCAGTGTGTGGCAGTATGTAATACAGTGTGTAATGCAGTGTGTGACAGTGTGCAATGCAGTGTGTGGTAGTGTGTAATGCAGAGTGTAATGCAGTGTACTGCAGTGTCTAATGCAGTGTGTGGTAGTATGTAATGCAGTGTGTAATGCAGTGTGTGGTAGTGTGTATTGCAGAGTGTAATGCAGTGTGTGGCAGTATGTAATGCAGTGTGTGGTAGTGTGTAATGCAGAGTGTAATGCAGTGTGTGACAGTGTGTAATGCAGTGTGTGGTAGTGTGTAATGCAGAGTGTAATGCAGTGTGTGACAGTGTGTAATGCAGTGTGTGGCAGTATGTAATGCAGTGTGTAATGCAGTGTGTGACAGTGTGCAATGCAGTGTGTGGTAGTGTGTAATGCAGAGTGTATTGCAGTGTACTGCAGTGTCTAATGCAGTGTGTGGTAGTGTGTAATGCAGTGTGTAATGGAGTGTGTGGTAGTGTGTATTGCAGAGTGTAATACAGTGTATGGCAGTGTGTAATGCAGTGTGTGGCAGTATGTAATGCAGTGTGTGGTAGTATGTAATGCAGTGTGTAATGCAGTGTGTGACAGCATGTAATGCAGTGTGTGGTAGTATGTGGCAGTGTGTAATGCAGTGTGTAATGTGGTGTGTAATGTAGCGTGTGACAGTGTGTAATGCAGTGTGCAAAAGTGTGTAATACAGTATGTGACAATGTGTAATGCAATGTGTGAGAGTGTGTAATGCAGTGTGTAAAAGTGTGTAATGCAGAGTGTAATGCAGAGTGTGTCAGTGTGTAATGCAGTGTGTAACAATGTGTAATGGAGTGTGTAAAACGGTGTGTAATGCAGTGTGTGATCTGCACCAGATAGAGGTCAAGAACACGATGGATGAGATGAAGAAGAGGGTTGAAATCTGAAGAAGAAGGTGGAGGAGATCAGGCAGGCAGAGGAGCTCAGCACAGTGAGTCCAATCAGGGTCACATGACCCCCAATAGTCAAGGTCACATGACCGACCTCTCACACACCAGGCAGTCATTACTCACCAAGCTGAAGACTGACCTGCCATTGTAAGTGCTGATCATCTCTCAGTTAACTTCAGCTCAAATTCAGTCATGCTTATTGGCATGACAACACCTCCACATTTTACTGCCAGAAAAATCATTCACATCTCAGCAATGATGGTCTTTCTGTAAGAACTGATGGTCTCTCTCTCTCTCTGATATAGGGGCTGCTGGTCTCTCTATGCTGGGCTCTCTCTGATATAAGGGCTGCTGGTCTCTCTCTGATATAAGGGCCGCTGATCTTTCTCTCTGATGTAAATGTAAATGGACTGCATTTATATAGCGCTTTTTTTGTCCAAAGCGCTTTACAATTGATGCCTCTCATTCACCCATTCACACACACTCACACACCAACGGTGAAATGCCATGCAAAGTGCCAATCAGCTCGTTGGGAGCAATTAGGGGTTAGGTGTCTTGCTCAGGGACACTTCGACATGCCCAGGGCGGGGGATCGAACCAGCAACCCTCCGACTGCCAGACAACCGCTCTTACCTCCTGAGCTAAGGGCTGCTGGTCTCTCTGTGTCTCAGGGCCATATTGACAGGCAGAAGGGGGAGGTGCAGGCGGTGTTTGGGGAGGTGAGGGCCCGGGTTCAGGAGGCTGAGGACCAGCTGTTGCAGCCTCTGATGGAGAAGAGAAGGGAGGTGCAGAGGGAGGCGAGGCAGGTCACCCAGGAGATGGAGGCGGAGATTTCTGAGCTGCAACAGAAGATCTCCCACCTGGATGACAGTGCCAGTCATGAAGACCACATCCTCTTCCTCCAGGTGACCAGCATACCACTAGCCCCACACAGTCACCTGGGCTAGTCTGCACAAACTAAGCAACAATGGAAAAGGAACCTGTATATGTTTGCACTGTACTCTGCACTCACCCTCATCTCCCTCTCTATCTGTCTCCATCTCTTGCTCTCTCTCTCTCTCTCTCTCTCTCTCTCTCTCTCTCTCTGTTCAGAGTCATCCAGCTCTGCCTGGTCCTGAGGAAAAAGACTTTGCGTGCGTTGTCCTGGATACAGAGCTGAGGTTGGGCAGTGTGCGGGAGGTCCTTTCAGCCATGATGAAGCAGATCAATAAAGAGCTGGAGCAGCTCTCCTCAACTGGTGAGGACAGGGTCACCCACCCACCCACCCACTCATACCCCACCCACTGCCCCACCTACCCACTCATACCCGACCCTTTTACCCACCCACCCACTCATACCCCACCCCTTTACCCACCCACCTACTGCCCCACCCACCCACCCAAACCCCACCCACTGCCCCACCCACCCACTCATACCCCACCCACTGCCCCACCTACCCACTCATACCCGACCCTTTTACCCACCCACCCACTCATACCCCACCCACTGCCCCACCTACTCACTCATACCCGACCCTTTTACCCACCCACCCACTCATACGCCACCCACTGCCCCACCCACCCCCACTCATACCCCACCCACTGCCCGACCTACCCACTCATACCCCACCCACTGCCCCACCTACCCACTCATACCTGACCCACCCACTGCCCCACCTACCCACTCATACCCCACCCACTGCCCCACCCACCCACTCATACCCCACCCACTGCCCGACCTACCCACTCATACTCGACCCTTTTACCCACCCACCCCACTCATACCCCACCCACTGCCCCCCACCCACTCACTCATACCCAACCCTTTTACCCACCCACCCACTCATACCCCCCACTCCTTTACCCACCCACCTACTGCCCCACCCACCCACCCAAACCCCACCCACTGCCCCACCCACGCACTCATACCCACCCACTGCCCCACCTACCCACTCATACACGACCAGTTTACTCACCCATCCACTGCCCCACCCACCCACTCAAACTCCACCCACTGCCCCACCCACTCATACCCCACCCCTTTACCCACCAACCCACTCATACTCCACCCCTTTACCCCCCACCCACTTCCCCACTTCCTGTGTACGTGTTCTTCCTGTGTACCTGCTACCTATGAATCAGAGCCCTTCTCTTGTGTATTATAAAATGCTGTTTTCTTTTACAGATATTAAAAGGATTCAAAAGTTCTCAGGTGCGTATTGTGAGTGTGTTTCATTGTGTGAGTGTGAGAGTATGTGTGTGTGAGTGTGAGAGTGTGTGAGAGTGTGTGTGCGTGTGTGTGAGTGTGAGAGTATGTGTGTGTGAGTGTGAGAGTGTGTGTGCATGTGTGTATGTGTGAGAGTGAGAGTGTGTGTGTGTGTGTGTGTATGTCTAGCTCATGTGTTTGTTTTTATCCCATAGTGGAAGTGACCCTTGACCCCGACACAGCGAACCCCCGGCTCGTCCTATCAGATGATGGGAAGGAGGTGCGGGACGGGGGTGTGGAGCGTGACGTCTCGGAACGGCCGGGGAGGTTCGACCTGTTCGGCAGCGTCCTGGGGCGCCCCCACCTGGGCTCCGGGCGGGGCTACTGGGAGGTGCAGGTGGGCGGGAAAACTGGTTGGGATGTGGGCGTGGCCAGGGAGTCCATCAACAGGAAGGGCAGGGTCAGCCTGACTCCACAAAATGGCTTCTGGTGTTTGGTTCTGTACAACGAGGACAACTATGCAGCCCTGACCAGCCCTCCTCTGCACCTCTCCTTGACCTCTCAACCCCAGACAGTGGGGGTGTACGTGGATTACGAGGGGGGGCAGGTCTCCTTTTACGACGTGGAGGCCAGGACTCACATCTACTCCTTCACTGGTTGCACTTTCACTGAGAAACTCTACCCATACTTTAGCCCCCACCTCTGCTCTAATGGCAAAAACTCCGCCCCGCTGATCATCTGTCCTGTCACTCAAACATAATGATCATTCTGACGTATTCATCTTTGTTTAACCAGGTGTGTCACCGAGAACTCAATTCTAATTTTCTCAGTCCTTGCTTTAGTTGCGTATGATTGGCTGTTTTAGAATGGGCTTTAACAAAAACCTATAAGCATGCCAGCCCTACTCAGGAAAGTTTGATTGAAATGATAAGCAGTCAGGTTAAAGTGGTTCAAGTTGACTGCTTATCAAGAGTCTTCTCAAAGTCCACTGTTACGTCCCTCCGCCTCAGGTGGGGGCGCTGGCCGTTTGGACACATGCGTGTGTCTTATTACAATTAATTGAGAGCACCTGTGGCGGTGCCCTTTTAAGAAGCCTGGAGTCGGCTTCTCAGGAGATGGGAGCTTTTTCTCCTCATCTCGCGACCACGGCCGGGTCTTGATTTTATCTTGTGTTTTAGTATCTCTTATGGGTTGTTGAAGAAAGTTATTGGTTATTTTTGGGAAGCCTTGGTGTTAGCATCGTTATGTTTGCGGGTGTTGAGAGCAACCGTAACATAAATGGGGGCTCGTCCGGGATTTTACCCTTTGGAGTTTTAAACTTTCTGTTCTTAGCCTGGTTAGCTTAGCCGCCGGGCGGGTCCAAGGGACTTGTCAATTTATTGTTTTTCCTTTTTTGTTTTTGGTGGTTAATATGAGTGGGGGTACGCTTCGGGGCACTGAGGTAGACTAGTTAAGTGGTCTACTGATAGTGCTCACGAGTTTAGCGTTCAAAGTCGCACCGAGCGCAGAAAACCACTGAAGACTAGTTTATTGAGTTAGAATTTTGTTTATGTTTGGTTAGGTAGGATCGGGGAAGCCCACAATAGAGTTGAATGGTAGCGCCTCTGATTGGTTTAATTACTGTGGATTGGTATCACCTGTTTCGTCCAGCTGGGCCGATTGAGCTGGGGAAAGGAGAGAATCGTTCGTCTTATGTTTTTTTTTTTTTTTGTTGATAGCGCTGTTCAGTTTGATAACTGGGAGTAACCTGGACGCCTAAACATTTAGGCTACGTAAAGTTTTTGTTACTCTCTTGTTATCGCTGCTTCGTGATAATTGTCTATCAGCTAATCCTCCTGCACGGTGTTTTGCTTAGTGTTCGGCCAGGTTAGACTGGTTTAGCACAGACGGTCTTTCGATTTCCGAACTTCGCGTCTATTGCTTCCTCTTTCCGTATTGTGGAGTATACTATCGTGCATTTGTCGGTTTCCGAATATTAAGTCTCTGACCTTGTCCGTTTCCTGTTAGCCTGGTAGTGCTTCTGCTTCGGTCCTAGACTATTATATTGCGGAACCGTCCGATAAACTGCTCGAGCCTCGAGATGTAACGTTGAGTTTGCTCGAGTGTCTGTGTACTTGCACATGGTATTATAGACTAATAGTCCCTTGCTTTTACTGAACATCCTTTCACTACCACTATTTAATTGAATTGCCAACTATGCTATGGCTGAGTCTGGATGCAAGTAATTACGATTTGAATTCAGTCGGCTAGCTGTGGTATCTGAATGTGCATCAATTGTATGGCTGGCAAGTGAGAGTTCCTGCGGCGTCGCGTGCGTGCGGCGCGCGTAGAGTTCCTGCACCGTTTCTCTCTGTGTCTGTCTCCCCTTGTTTGTCTCCCCTTGTTCACTTTGTTTTGTTTTGTTTCAGCTGGTGGTGGGGGTGTTACGTCCCTCCGCCTCAGGTGGGGGCGCTGGCCGTTTGGACACATGCGTGTGTCTTATTACAATTAATTGAGAGCACCTGTGGCGGTGCCCTTTTAAGAAGCCTGGAGTCGGCTTCTCAGGAGATGGGAGCTTTTTCTCCTCACCTCGCGACCACGGCCGGGTCTTGATTTTATCTTGTGTTTTAGTATCTCTTATGGGTTGTTGAAGAAAGTTATTGGTTATTTTTGGGAAGCCTTGGTGTTAGCATCGTTATGTTTGCGGGTGTTGAGAGCAACCGTAACATCCACTGTCACCCGATGAGCCCCTTACGCACATGGAACCCATAATATTGCTGGGGTCAGATATCTGGGTTAGGTGTGTTGAGTCTGTTCACGCATAATAACAAAATGTCTCCAGCGGCACGATGCCTCAAAGCAAGAGGGTTGTGGGCTCGAATCCCGGCTTGGGGCCTTTCTGCGTGGAGTTTGCATGTTCTCCCCGTGTCTGCGTGGGTTTCCTCCGGGTGCTCTGGTTTCCTCCCACAGTCCAAAGACATGCAGGAAGGCTAATTGGAGACTCTAAATTGTGTGTGTGTGTGTGTGTGTGTGTGTGTGTGTGTGTGTTAGACTGGCAGCCTGTCCAGGGTGTATTTCTGCCCCTCGCCCAGTGCATGCTGGGATAGGCTCCAGCACCCCCTGCGACCCTGCCCAGGATAAGCAGGTATAGATCATGGATGGACCCTGCCCAGGATAAGCGGGTATAGATAATGGATGGATGGCCAAAAGGTCTTACGTAAAAACACAGTAACGTTTTCTGTTTTATCCTGGAATGTTACCTCTTTTGTTCACACTAGGGGCGTGGCTGAATATTTCTGAAAATCTTACTTGCTTCCGATCTGGAAAAGTTCCAGAACATCTTACATGGAAAATCACTTGTGGCTCTGTTCACACGAGAGGCCGACCCAGAGCATTTAGGGTTTAGATGCAGGCGTGAAAGGGGCTACGGTGTTGCCACAGGTCCTGGCTCCGGGGTGAAAACACAGCTGTGTATGATATGGCTATTAATCAAAGGCATGATCAGAAATATCAGATTTTTCCCTCCAATAAGCAATGAAATGATCTGGTGTACAGATCTTTTTACAAAATGGGATGTGGGCTGATTCAGCAGGTGTGGGCTGATTCAGGGGTGTGGGCTGATTCTGGGGATTCAGGGGGTGTGGGCTGATTCAGGGGGTGTGGGCTGATTCAGGGGGTGTGGGCTGATTCAGGGGTGTGGGCTCATTTAGGGGTGTGGGCTGATTCAGCGGGTGTGGGCTGATTCAGCGGGTGTGGGCTGATTCAGCTGGTGTGGGCTGATTCAGGGGTTGTAGATTTTCTCTAATGGCAGCATCCTGGTTCCGTTAAAGAAACAGGCTTTTTTACTGCTTTGCCGCGGGACACTGTCTGACTGACGTCATACGTCCTCAATACCAGTCTAACCTAACCCAGCCTGTCATGGGAATCAAATGAAGATTTTAATGCTCAAAATCACCATCTCATGTCTCATCTCAGGCCATTTGATATGTGAACACATTATTGATTACGTTTGATTACATGTTTCATTTGGTTTCAGCCATATTTTCTCCTGTGCATAGATATAAGAAATTCAATGCTCTGTGTTTATCAATATTCAAATAAATAAATAAATAAATAAATAAATAAATATTAAACACTGCCTGTATTTGATTTTTCAGCCTTTTATTGAACCTATACCACCCTGTACCCTTTTCATGGCTAACTGCTGACGCTGAGCACCTATACCACCCCGTACCCTTCTCTTGGCTAACTGCTGACGCTGAGCACCTATACCACCCTGTACCCTTCTCATGGCTAACCGCTGAAGCTAAGCACCTATACCACCCTGTACCCTTCTCATGGCTAACTGCTGACGCTGAGCACCTATACCACTCTGTACCCTTCTCATGGCTAACTGCTGACGCTGAGCACCTATACCACCCTGTACCCTTCTCATGGCTAACTGCTGACGCTGAGCACCTATACCACCCTGTACCCTTCTCATGGCTAACCGCTGAAGCTAAGCACCTATACCACCCTGTACCCTTCTCATGGCTAACTGCTGACGCTGAGCACCTATACCACCCTGTACCCTTCTCGTGGCTAACCGCTGAAGCTAAGCACCTATACCACCCTGTACCCTTCTCATGGCTAACTGCTGACGCTGAGCACCTATACCACCCTGTACCCTTCTCATGGCTAACTGCTGACGCTGAGCACCTATACCACCCTGTACCCTTCTCATGGCTAACCGCTGAAGCTAAGCACCTATACCACCCTGTACCCTTCTCGTGGCTAACCGCTGAAGCTAAGCACCTATACCACCCCGTACCCTTCTCATGGCTAACCGCTGAAGCTAAGCACCTATACCACCCTGTACCCTTCTCATGGCTAACTGCTGACGCTGAGCACCTATACCACCCTGTACCCTTCTCGTGGCTAACTGCTGACGCTAAGCACCTATACCACCCCGTACCCTTCTCATGGCTAACTGCTGAAGCTAAGCACCTATACCACCCTGTACCCTTCTCATGGCTAACTGCTGATGCTGAGCACCTATACCACCCTGTACCCTTCTCATGGCTAACTGCTGACGCTAAGCACCTATACCACCCCGTACCCTTCTCATGGCTAACCGCTGAAGCTAAGCACCCATACCACCCTGTACCCTTCTCATGGCTAACTGCTGACGCTAAGCACCTATACCACCCCGTACCCTTCTCATGGCTAACTGCTGACGCTGAGCACCTATAACACCCTGTACCCTTCTCATGTCAAACTGCTGAAGCTAAGCACCTATACCACCCCGTACCCTTCTCATGGCTAACTGCTGAAGCTAAGCAGCCATACCACCCTGTACCCTTCTCATGGCTAACTGCTGAAGCTAAGCAGCCATACCACCCTGTACCCTTCTCATGGCTAACTGCTGAAGCTAAGCAGCCATATAGCCCTGTACCCTTCTCATGTCAAACTGCTGAAGCTAAGCAGCTATACCACCCTGTACCCTTCTCACGGCTAACTGCTGAAGCTAAGCAGCCATACCACCCTGTACCCTTCTCATGGCTAACTGCTGAAGCTAAGCAGTCATACCACCCTGTACCCTTCTCATGGCTAACTGCTGAAGCTAAGCACCCATACCACCCTGTACCCTTCTCATGGCTAACTGCTGAAGCTAAGTAGTCATACCACCCTGTACCCTTCTCATGGTTAACTGCTGAAGCTAAGCAGGGCTGGGCTTGGCTAGATGCTATTTTTAATCACCTGCCTGA
Source organism: Anguilla japonica (assembly GCA_025169545.1). Classification (NCBI taxonomy): domain Eukaryota; kingdom Metazoa; phylum Chordata; class Actinopteri; order Anguilliformes; family Anguillidae; genus Anguilla; species Anguilla japonica. Next base: position 1,118,713 of record CM045889.1, on the reverse strand, counting down.
GTCCATGCAGCCCGTCCTCGTTGGGACCATGAGCGGCTGCAGGTGGAGGTGCATCTGACCTGTTTTTCACCCATTAGAGCAAACGTGTAGTTTTTGTGTTTTCCATCACTGCTGCGTTTTCTCCTGTTAGAGGGGTTTAGAGAAGCTCCTTCCTCCTGGGTCTGAGCCACCCACACACAACACACAATAGTAGGTTAGCAAATATATTTTAATATATAATATAATATTTATATTTATTTAGCACAATGACAAAATGGCATTTTTTTTATTTTAGTCTCACTTAATTCATGGTAAAAGCCACATCTGTAATTGTTTTTTTTTTTTTTTTTTTTAAATATACGCCTTTCTAACCTGTTTTCCTTATGTTGCTCTCATTGTAAAATACATTTTTATAATTTTTCAATGAAAATACCAAGAAAACAATAACAAAAATAACACATAAACCTCCAAACATGGAAAGTGGTGAAAAAAATACACAAAAAGGTCTTTGCTTTAGTATTTTTTTTTAAGTGGTGAAATGAGACCCAAATTAACACGTTGCCCCAGGATACAACACAGCCAAGCGTGACCCTTCCACATGCACACACACACGCACAAGTGCACGCACACACGCACACGCACAAGCACACACACGCACACACACACATGCATGCGCACACACACACAAGCACACACACACGCACACACATGCACATGCCACATGCACACACACTCACACACGCACAAGCACACACACACACGCACACAAGCACACACACGCACACACACACACACACGCACGCACGCACAAGCACACACACATACACACACACACACGCATACACACTGTATATAATGCCGCGTGAGCCATGTGTGTGTGTGTGTGTGTGTGTGTGTGTGTGTGTGTGTGTGTGTGTGTGATGTGTGGCCTGTCTGCTTTCTATATCTCCAGGCCTCAGGCCATTACGGTCTCTGTTCTGTTTTACAAAATAAGAAAATTGGCACTTTTCCCTGATGTGACAACTTGTTATAAGGCATTATAACCAGTCACACCAAAAGGTTTCAGCATCATTTTACCAGCTCTAAAGGATGAAGAGATGTAAGACATTATCTACAGTTTCAGAACTACACCTTTCTCTGAACCATCTATGCATCAAAAAGCTACATCCGTTTCAGCATCTTTCCCATCTCTAGTCAAATTTCCGATCTGTCCCTCTAAAATCTACAAAAAAGCTGTTGCATAGCAAAATACACGGCATCCAAAAACAAGACACATCTTCACATAGCAACACAGCACCTCAAAACTCCAGACACAGCACTTAAAAACTAGAAACACCTCCTCGTAACTACTGACACACCTCCTCATAACCACTGACACACCTCCTCTTAACTACTGACACACCTCCTCATAACCACTGACACACCTCCTCTTAACTACTGACACACCTCCTCATAACCACTGACACAGTGTCCTTTTTTTCATATCCTACAGCCTCATTTCTATGAGTCCCGTACTACTTCACCACATTCCACTGCTTCTCTTTCACGGTTTGGGGGAAAAGTCCAGTACTGTTGTCAGCAGAGATTCTTCAAACACTACCCACAGCTCCTGGGCTGTGGACCGACCTCTGACCCCAACATCCACTCAGCACTTCCTGTTCTACAATCAGACAGCATCCTGTACAAACAGGCCGAAGTTCACAGTCAAGAGGAAGAGGCCGTTTGAGTGAGTGAAACACAGCTGCTGTGAGTGGGGCAGACCTGAGGCTCTTCACTTGACACAGCTCAGCCTCACCTGTCCCCAACACACCTCTCTCTCACAGTCACCAGCCAGGCCACTGACACAGGTGAGCCTCACCTGTCCCCAACACACCTCTCTCTCACAGTCACCAGCCAGGCCACTGACACAGCTCAGCCTCACCTGTCCCCAACACACCTCTCTCTCACAGTCACCAGCCAGGCCACTGACACAGCTCAGCCTCACCTGTCCCCAACACACCTCTCTCTCACAGTCACCAGCCAGGCCACTGACACAGGTGAGCCTCACCTGTCCCCAACACACCTCTCTCTCACAGTCACCAGCCAGGCCACTGACACAGCTCAGCCTCACCTGTCCCCAAACACACCTCTCTCTCACAGTCACCAGCCAGGCCACTCACACAGGTGAGCCTCACCTGTCCCCAACACACCTCTCTCTCACAGTCACCAGCCAGGCCACTGACACAGGTGAGCCTCACCTGTCCCCAACACACCTCTCTCTCACAGTCACCAGCCAGGCCACTGCTGTGGACAGTGTGCACGCCACCCCTGGACAGGATTTTACAAATGAGTCACTTGAATTAACACAAGTAGAATATCTGCCCACCCCCCTCCCTCACCCTCACCCCCCCTCCCTCACCCCCACCTCTCCAGAAAGACAATAAATAACCAGCTATCATGCTGGCTGCACTCGGAAACATTTTCACATCGGTTAGGAAATATATTTTTTCTCTCCGTAATCCATTTTTTTGTTAGTAAACAAATATGAATAGACAATATCAAAACATATTTGCATTAAATAAATTAATCAATCGTAAACACATTGAAATAAATTCACGATAGGCATGTACAACATAATTCAAGGGAACAGAAAAAAGGAAGAAAACAGAAATATGGCGTAAACTGTTCATCCAACGGGCTCATGAGCTTTCAGAAAGAAAAAACAGGATATTAAAATACCTTATGTATGGATGATATGGAATAGGATATTAAATATGTTATACATTATATAGGTGATACAATCAATTTACTAATTTCAGTGTTTTTCAACAGATATGAAGTATTTGCAAGTTGATATGTATTTGCTGTTTATAACATCAAATAAAAATAATGATGACTTCAAAGATCAAATTGGTTTCAAATAAATCTACAGCATTTAAATCCACAGCTAATAAATCCACAGCTATATCCCATTTAGCAAAATGCCACTTTCCCTGGAGATAAAAAAAAAACATAAATAAATGCCAAAAAAAAATCCACAATGAAAATTTTACACTGGGGCGGGGTTAAACCAGCTCATTATTCCAGCTGAGGGGCGGGTTAAACCAGCTCATTATTCCAGCTGAGGGGCGGGGTTAAACCAGCTCATTATTCCAGCTGAGGGGCGGGGTTAAACCAGCTCATTATTCCAGTGGAGGGGCGGGGTTAAACCAGCTCATTATTCTAGCAGAGGGGCGGGGTTAAACCAGCTCATTATTCTAGCAGAGGGGCGGGGTTAAAACAGCTCATTATTCTAGCAGAGGGGCGGGGTTAAACCAGCTCATTATTCCAGCTGAGGGGCGGGGTTAAACCAGCTCATTATGCCAGTGGAGGGGCGGGGTTAAACCAGCTCATTATTCTAGCAGAGGGGCGGGGTTAAACCAGCTCATTATTCCAGCTGAGGGGCGGGGTTAAACCAGCTCATTATTCCAGCTGAGGGGCGGGGTTTAACCAGCTCATTATTCCAGCTGAGGGGCGGGGTTAAACAGCTCATTTTTCCAGCTGAGGGGCGGGGTTAAACCAGCTCATTATTCCAGTGGAGGGGCGGGGTTAAACCAGCTCATTATTCCAGTGGAGGGGCGGGGTTAAACCAGCTCATTATTCTAGCAGAGGGGCGGGGTTAAACCAGCTCATTATTCCAGCTGAGGGGCGGGGTTAAACCAGCTCATTATTCCAGCTGAGGGGCGGGGTTAAACCAGCTCATTATTCCAGCTGAGGGGTGGGGTTAAACAGCTCATTATTCCAGCTGAAGGGCGGGGTTAAACCAGCTCATTATTCCAGCTGAGGGGCGGGGTTAAACCAGCTCATTATTTCAGCTGAGGGGCGGGGTTAAACCAGCTCATTATTCTAGCAGAGGGGCGGGGTTAAACCAGCTCATTATTCTAGCAGAGGGGCGGGGTTAAACCAGCTCATTATTCCAGTGGAGGGGCGGGGTTAAACCAGCTCATTATTCCAGTGGAGGGGCGGGGTTAAACCAGCTCATTATTCCAGTGGAGGGCCGGGGTTAAACCAGCTCATTATTCCAGTGGAGGGGCGGGGTTAAACCAGCTCATCATTCCAGCTGAGGGGCGGGGTTAAACCAGCTCATCATTCCAGCTGAGGGGCGGGGTTAAACTGGCTCTGATCCTGGGATCAATTCACTTTCATTCTAAAAATATTTATTTTGCTCACTTTTTAATATTTACTTCTGTTCAGTTCTTATGTTCTAAATGAGTTTTGTGTTTCCTGCACAGTCTGTATACAGAGACACTGTGGAGTTACACATGGGAACACGGGAAAGAGCTCCTGTGCTCTCAGTCAAGGCAGAAACCATCAGCTCAGATATAAACTCTAACGACACTGAAATCACTGCAGAATCACACTCATAAAGAGGGTTAGAGTTCACCTCTCTCCTGTCATGGCTGTTTGTGATAACGTCTGAAATAAGTCTACGGTGTGTGTGTGTGTGTGTGTGTGTGTGTGTGTGTGTGTGTGTGTGTGTGTGTGTGTGTGTGTGTATGTGTGTGTGTGTGTGTGTGTGTGTGTGTGTGTGTGTGTGTGTGTGTGTGTGTGTGTGTGTGTGTGTGTGTATGTGTGTGTGTATGTGTAAGTTCACCTGTTAATCTAACTACTGACAATGTGTTGTATGTATGTGTGTAACAATATGTGTGTGTGTGTGTGTGTGTGTGTGTGTGTGTATGTGTGTGTGTGTGTGTGTGTGTGTGTGTATGTGTGTGTGTATGTGTAAGTTCACCTGTTAATCTAACTACTGACAATCTCTTCACTAACAAGTCAGGACTCCCTTGAGTGAGCAGGATTCAGACAGGACACAGCAACATCACATCAGCACTTCACCAGTGAGCCACTGACACCACAATCCACTGCTCAGAACAGCAAACAAAACAATCTCACCTCCAGTCTGGGACCTGCTCTTTTTATACGTAATTATACAAATACAGATTTTTTTCCCTGTAGACTCCCATAGAGCTATGTACACAATCATCCATACTATCTGCCTATATATGTTATTATCCTAACCTGTTACTCTTTGAATGATGACACCATTGATACTTTTTATCTGTGAAACTTTTACTTTCAGTATGATTTCATAATTACCATTACTCACTCTATGATGTCATAATTATGTTTCTCACCATATGACATCATAAAGTAAGAAATTGCCATTATTCTGGGAAACTGTTACTCTCTGAATGATGTCATTATTACTATTTCTGTCTACGTGACATCATTACCCTTACTCTCTGTATGATGTCATTGTTACTATTATAGAATATGTTCTCTGTCACCACCAAAGGAGCATCATCAGAGTCACAAGGTCAGGCTGCTGGTTCCACGCAAAACCATCTTCACATAGCAGCGATTTCACAGGAAGGATAGAAACCGAGAGGCCACATCAGAAGACACCACCAGCCTGTTACTAAGTGATGTAGTAATGTAGCCCAGACTATCTGAAAGATGACTTATTTTAAAATGAGAAAACAGATGATTATTTGCACTTATTTTAGTCCACTGGAACAGCAGTCAACCCTGGTCTTGTGTCTGATAATGCATAGAATATGAGGTTCTAATCAGCTCCTTGTTTGACCTGCTGAAGCTCATGGGAGGCTAGTAAAACAGGACTACAAGCAGAGAGTGAGACACAGGAAGTGGGCTCGGGTGGATTCAGGTAAAAAGCCTTGGTCCTTGGCAACAGATATAGTTTGAGGGGTGGAGCTAAGCAGGCCCCGCCTCTGTGGAACCTAAACACCAATTAACAGAGGCAAACAGGCCTGGCCCCTCCCCATAGGAACACAGATTCAGCACAGTACTTTCCATATATGGCCATCCACCTGCTAGTGCTGATTATTAATTAAACTGTGAGTGTTTGTGTGCCTATAAACATATACACACACATTCTCATACCAATACACAAAGACACACCAGCACACACAAAGACACACATGCACGCACGCATACGCACACACATGCACACACACACACACATCCACTCCCATGCACTATGATTAGGCGAATATTTTTAAAGCAACAGTCTGGCTGTGTGTTGATGTATGGCAGCTGGGATGACCCAAAAAGCATTTCTGCATTGCAGAGAGACTTCAGACCATCTCTCTCCTGGCAAGGCAAGCTTTCTGCATATTTTTAAATAAATAAAAATCTTCATTTTCATATATGCTGTTTAAAAGAGAGTACTTTAGCCACACTTCATACTCAGTATAAAAGTATACCCATGAAATTACACTGGCTCAATACAATACATCAAGTTCTGCGCAACACCAAACAAGCACAATTTGTGTAATTACAGGAGGGGCAGAATTTTAGGCTTAGGGTTCTGGGTAGAGGGGCTTGGCACTAAGGTTAATGGTGTAGAGTCTCAGTTGCAGGGTAAGGATAAGGCCCTCCCCAATGGCAATAATAGAGAGCTGTTTGGCCGAGGACTGTCTGTGGTAATTCAGATCATTTGCAAGTGCAAAAATGGCTCAGTTAACATTGCAGGCGCCCCGGCTTTTACTGCAAGAGCAGAAACACAACCGGTGAAATGCCAGAGCAGAGACAGACCACAGAACAGGGACGAGCAAGAGTCCCCACCCTGATCCTGACAAGCTCTGGACCCCAACAAGCTGCTGCTCTGGACCCTAACGAGCTGCTGGTCCACAGACCCTAAGGAGCCGCAGCACAGACCCTAAGGAGTCGCAGCACAGACCCTAAGGAGCCGCAGCACAGACCCTAACGAGTCGCAGCACAGACCCTAAGGAGCCGCAGCACAGACCCTAAGGAGCCGCAGCACAGACCCTAACGAGTCGCAGCACAGACCCTAAGGAGTCGCAGCACAGACCCTAACGAGCCGCAGCACAGACCCTAACGAGTCGCAGCACAGACCCTAAGGAGCCGCAGCACAGACCCTAAGGAGTCGCAGCACAGACCCTAACGAGTCGCAGCACAGACCCTAAGGAGCAGCGGCACAGACCCTAAGGAGCAGCGGCACAGACCCTAACGAGTTGCAGCACAGACCCAAAGGAGCCGCAGCACAGACCCTAACGAGTCGCAGCACAGACCCTAAGGAGCCGCAGCACAGACCCTAACGAGTCGCAGCACAGCTAACGAGTCGCAGCACAGACCCTAGGAGTCGCAGCACAGACCCTAAGAGTCGCAGCACAGACCCTAAGGAGTCGCAGCACAGACCCTAAGGAGTCGCAGCACAGACCCTAAGGAGTCGCAGCACAGACCCTAAGGAGTCGCAGCACAGACCCTAAGGAGCAGCGGCACAGACCCTAACGAGTTGCAGCACAGACCCAAAGGAGCCGCAGCACAGACCCTAACGAGCCGCAGCACAGACCCTAACGAGTTGCAGCACAGACCCTAACGAGTCGCAGCACAGACCCTAACGAGTCGCAGCACAGACCTAGCAGCTGTCCCTGTTACTCTGCGCTTAAGCGATCAATGAGAGCAGCTGAGTACAGAGTTAGCGCGGCTCAGTGGGGGCCAGGGTGGAGCTGCTCAGAGGTGAGGATGATCGCTGCCAGGGCCAGGGTTGAGAAGCACTGCTGTAGAGTACAATATTCAAGCCCCGTTTAGGGTAATACTGTTAAACACGATGCTTTACATTGCAGCTAATTCATAAAAACAGAACGACACCAAGCTAAAGAACACTGTGGTCTGGGAGGTTTATCGCAAAAAAGGCAAATACTGTTGTTTTTAATAAACATTAAGGTATTGCATTTAATAAAAATACTAAGCTTTGTGGATTGCACTGAACTCTGAAGTTCTGGTCTGATATGGTGTGATTTTCTGTGGGAAAGCCACACCTGACTCCACGAAGGGGAATAAACTGCAGGACAATAACAGCAATATGACCACATTTTGGATAAAGGGTTCCAGGGATGTTCTGTAGTGCCTCACACCATTGGTTAGGTTGTTCTGTAACTCCTCACACCATTGGTTAGGATGTTCTGTAACAGCCTCACACCATTGGTTAGGATGTTCTGTAACTCCTCACACCATTGGTTAGGATGTTCTGTAACGGCTCACGCCATTGGTTAGGGAGGCTGCCAAAACAACACAGACAGTGCTGTTCCCAGGGACAGGGGTTGGGTCACATGATTTCAGTGACACACACACACACACACACACACATCCTCTGGGAACAATGCATCAGTGATCAGTATGTCAGGAGCACAAGTCAGGCAAGCAGGCCTCAGCTGTAGACCTAAATTGGGAAAATACCCTCTTTCTCCTTCTGCTTTTCCATTCCACCTCTTCTTCCATTCCTCCTCTTTTCTCGGCCTCTGCCAGTCCATCCTCCTCTTCAGCACGGGGAGCACAGTAGTGTTGTGTGGCATGTGTGGCAGGTCGGACGTGGCGGGTAGTGCCACCAAGTGGTGTGTCAGGGAAGTGCAAGCGTAACGGGGGGTGGGGGGGAGGCAGGTTGTCTGATGAAGGGGTTGGAGTGAAAATATAAGGACATGTGACATCACAATAAAGACCTGTGACATCACTATTAGGACCTGTGACATCACACTTTCTTAGGGGGAGGAGCCAGCTTGATGATCTCATCTTCAGAGGGTTGTCGGATTATATCTGAAAAAAATGAAAAAAACCGTTAGAATAGAAAGAGAGAAGAGATAGAACGGCTCCATACTCAGACCCCCCCCACAATAGAGTTGCCCCCCCCCCCCCCCCCCCCCCCCCCCCCCCCCCCCGCTAAAGCAGCTCCATCCTCAGACCAGCCTGCTAGAGTGACTGGTCACTGGCACTAAATGCAGAAGTCTGAAATTTCACAGGAAATTCCTGTTTCAGGGGAATGCACTCTGGTAAACTATCTGTGCACCGACAGCAGTTACCACAGTGTCACAGAGTCTCAGAGTGCCTAATAAATGCACAGGTGCTTTCCACACCGTAAACAGAGGTAATCAACGCCTCCATTTAGCAAGACAAAAAAGAGAAGGAAAGGAGACGAGACCTTTGTACTTCTTCGCGGAGGGAATGCGTGTGAGTTTGGTGTCCATCTCGTAGTCCTCTGAGATCTTCAGCACAGTGGTGCGGTACTCGATGACTCGCGTCAGCAGGTCAGGCCGGCGCGAGATCTCGAAGATGTGCTCGATGTAGGACAGGTTATCTGAAGAAGACAGGGAAAGGGCGCTGACCTTCATCCCTCAAACAGCAACACAGCCGAGCTGAGCAGGCCAGAGACCCCAGCGCCAAGCACTGAGCATGAGAGGAAGGCCAGGAGTGACACAGGGAACTCACAGATATATCTCACAGAGATATCTCACAGGAATATCTCACAGGACTATATCACAGGAATATCGCACAGCAATATCTCACAGGAATATCTCACAGAGGTATCTCACAGGAATATCTCAGAGATATCTCACGGAAAAATCAATCTCACAGAAATATTTCACAGGACTATCTCACAGGAATATCTCACAGAGATATCTCACAGAAATATTTCCACAGGAATATCTCACAGGAATGACTCAGAAATATCTCACATGAATATCTCACAGGATTATCTCACAGGACTATCTATCTCTCAGGGATATCTCACAGGAATATCTCACAGAAATATCTCACAGGACTATCTCACACAGATGTCTCACAGAAATATCTCACAGGACTATCTATCTCTCAGAGATAGCTCACAGAAATATCTCACAGGACTATCTCTCAGGGATATCTATCTCTCAGAGATATCTCACAGAAATATCTCATAGGAATATCTCACAGGACTACCGATCTCTCAGGGATATCTCACAGAAATATCTCACAGGAATATCTCACAGGACTACCTATCTCTCAGGGATATCTCACAGAAATACCTCACAGGAATATCTCACAGGACTATCTCACACAGATATCTCACAGAAATATCTCACAGAACTATCTATCTCTCAGAGATATCTCACAGAAATATCTCACAGGAATATCTCACAGGACTACCTATCTCTCAGGGATATCTCAGAAATATCTCACAGGAATATTTCACAGGAATATCTCACAGAAATATCCCACAGGACCATCTCACACAGATAGCTCACAGAAATATCTCACAGGAATATCTCACAGGACTATCTCTCAGGGATATCTCACAGAAATATCTCACAGGACTATCTCACAGAGATATCTCACAGAAATATCTCACAGGACTATCTATCTCTCAGAGATATCTCACAGAAATATCTCACAGGACTATCTATCTCTCAGGGATATCTCACAAAAATATCTCACAGGAATATTTCACAGGAATATCAAAAATGAGCCACAGCAGCACCTAACCCTAACCCTAACCATAGACTGTTTCATGGTGCTGACTTAAACGGCCAAATCCCTCATGTCTTCATCGGAGCTCTGACTTCTCCTTCCTACTCTGCCTCTCCGTTCTCTCTTTCCCACCCTCCCACTCACTCACTCTCCTGCTCCCACTCTCTCCCTCCCTCTCTCCGTCCCACTCTCCGTCTCTCCCTCCCTCCCACTGTCCATCTATCTCTCCCTCCCTCCTTCCCTCTCTCCCTCCTTCCCCCCCCTCACCCTGTGCCAGTTTGTGGTTCTTCTCCAGGTAGCTGAACCAGTCATTGGAGCAGGTGATGGCGGTGCTCTGGTCCTCGGGGATGTCCTCCTTGCAGGCGCTCTTCAGCATCTCCAGGTCCTCCGCGGTGATGATCTCAGACAGGTCGCTCAGCATAGAGCTGTACTCTCCGACATGGCCTGCAGGGGGCGAGAGAGAGAGAGTCTCAGACAGGTCGCTCAGCATAGAGCTGTACTCCTGACATGGCCTGCAGGGGGCGAGAGAGAGAGAGTCTCAGACAGGTCGCTCAGCATAGAGCTGTACTCTGACATGGCCTGCAGGGGGAGAGAGAGAGAGAGAGTCTCAGACAGGTCGCTCAGCATAGAGCTGTACTCTGACATGGCCTGCAGGGGGCGAGAGAGAGACAGAGAGTCTCAGACAGGTCGCTCAGCATAGAGCTGTACTCCGACATGGCCTGCAGGGGGGCGAGAGAGAGAGAGAGTCTCAGACAGGTCGCTCAGCATAGAGCTGTACTCCGACATGGCCTGCAGGGGGCAAGAGAGAGAGAGAGAGTCTCAGACAGGTCGCTCAGCATAGAGCTGTACTCCGACATGGCCTGCAGGGGGCAAGAGAGAGAGAGAGAGTCTCAGACAGGTCGCTCAGCATAGAGCTGTACTCCGACATGGCCTGCAGGGGCGAGAGAGAGAGAGAGAGAGAGAGAGAGAGAGAGTGAGAGAGAGAGAGTGAGTGAGTGAGTGTGTGTGTGTGTGTGTGTGTAAATTCAAAATATCAAAGCTTTAAAAATAGAAAAGAACACACACACACACACACACACACACACTTGCGCACACAAGCACACACACACAGACGCACACACATTCGCACACACTCGCATTGTTTCTGAGGGGAGAGGTGTAGCTGCAGTCAGTGATAAGGCTAAGAGAAGACTCATCATATGACTGATGAATAGTGCTCTGTGATAACTGCATGCACAATCACTACAATCGCTACCAACACTACAATCACTACCAACACTACAATCACTACCAACACTACAATCGCTACCAACACTACAATCACTACCAACACTACATTCACTACCTACACTACAATCACTACCAACACTACAATCGCTACCAACACTACAATCACTACCAACACTACATTCACTACCAACACTACAATCACTACCAACACTACAATCGCTCTCTTCATTCCCAACGCTGTTTTAATGGCCCATCTTCTCCCCTCCTGCGAACAGACCCCAGTCCCCCCCCCCCCCCCCCCCCCCCACCCGACTCTAACTCACAAATAGGGCTTAAAACATCCCAGCCCATGGCTGATGCATCAATCCCCCATTTCACCCAAAAGCAGTCTTCAGGGGTTTTCCTGAACAAAGCTTCACACCATCCTCTATCAAATTGCAGATAATAATTATGTCTGCACTTAGATCAACTTCTTGCCCAAATAAAAATCTGGAAAAGCTTTAACAGCATTGAAAAATATTAAGAAAAGTAAAGAAAGTTATCAGCATTATTGGCCTGGGGTTTGGTTGTGTTTTCACAGCATGCAACAGGAAAACAGTCAAAAGCTGATACCACCCTGAATACAAACACTGCAGTTACACTGCACTGCCTGCAGGGGGAAGCCTTTCCCACAGAATTACAGTAAGCTCCACTCCAGCTTGAGTCAGCAAGAGGACTGAACCTCCAAAACACAGATCAAGCTAACAGCCTCATATAACACAACACAACTCATACTCTCACACACACATTCACACACACTCACACTCACACACGCACATGCGCACACGCACACACACTCACTCACACACACTCACACACACACCCCATGTATGCCATGTATGCATTATGTATTTATGTGTCTATTCAGCATTTCATAAACACATATTGTAGATTATTTCAATAAGGCATAAAATAAGAATGAAGTATGAACCATAACAAATCATATACTCACTCAATATGAGTTTAAAAAAACACGATTATTAACAGAGTACAAATAATTACTTACAACAGTAAAATTCAAAAAATACCATTCATATGCTTATAAATTAACTACATAAGTGTGATAAACCATGAAAACAATTGTAATTATAATGCTGATTATGAAGCAAAGACCCATCCAGTGCACTCCTACCCCCTGCTGGGGAAAGCTGGTCATAAAAACGCATCTCCATGGTGATCTGTCTCCTGTTTACACAACCTCAAACTGTCTCTGTCCACCTCTAAGCTTTCCATTCCCTGTCTCCTCTCGATTTTTCCGTACATATATTCTCTCTCTCTCTCTGCCCCACTTCTCTTTTCCCCCTTTAATCTCTCTCTTTTCAACTCAGACTTGGACTGTATAATTGACAGGAAATGTATTAACTGTATATGATTTTTCAGGGCTGAACTGTACAGTTAGAGATGACATCACTGATGACCACTGAAGAACAGTTCAGCGGCTGGCAGACATAAACACAATGGGGAACATGCTCAGTAAATAACAAAAGCTCTTGACTGGCAACAGAAATTGCTTTTATTAAAATTTTTAAATCTATAACTCCCACCTTCCTTCACCAATTTCCTCTTGTGTAGACCCACAGACAGACACACACATGCACATGTTCATATACACACACACACATACACACACACACCAAATATCCAGTACTGTCAGAAAAAAATGCAGAACTTATTGAAAACAGAGGTCTGCAGCGGCCCCAACCCTACTGTAGGGCAGCACACTGAGTACATTTAAACTGTTACAGTTATACACGGAGTACATTTAAACTGTTACAGTTATACACTGAGTACATTTAAACTGTTACAGTTACACACTGAGTACATTTAAACTGTTACAGTTACACACTGAGTACATTTAAACTGTTACTGTTACACACTGAGTACATTTAAACTGTTACAGTTACACACTGAGTACATTTAAACTGTTACTGTTACACACTGAGTACATTTAAACTGTTACTGTTACACACTGAGTACATTTAAACTGTTACTGTTACACACTGAGTACATTTAAACTGTTACTGTTACACACTGAGGACATTTACTGCTGTAAAATACGCTATACAAATAAAATTTAATTTGATGATTTGATTTAAACTGCTGCCATTAAAAACAGAATAGTCACCCTGTACTATGGAGCAATAATATGGAGTGCAGTCCATGTTGTAGGGTTACACAGGCAGTACCTGTCACAGTGGAACTTGTGTTTGGGGAGGCAGAAAAAGGCAGTGCCTGTGTTAATGCAGTTATAAAGGGCTCATTATGAGCCTCAGAGGTAGTGATTACATGAGAAATCACAGCAGATCATACACTGCAAGAGGCTCAAGCTTACACAGGGGAAACTGTGTGTGTGTGCGTTTGACCCTGCAGAGGGTGTGTGAGTGTGTGAGGTTGTGTGTGTGTGTGTGTGTGTGTGTGTGTGTGAGTGTGTGCATGCCGGCAGTTGACTCCATCAGTACAGTGGGGGTTCAGTGCATCAATCTCATGTTTGTTCAGTAAAGGGGGGGCTGTCTTAGAGGGTGATATTTTACAAAGATCATCTGACCAGCCCCCCCCCCCCCCATCCCCCCCACCACATACCCCTTCACCTAACTCCATTCACTCTTCACACTGCACGAGTTGTCATGGCAACCAGGCCCTCTTTCCTTTCAGGCAGGAGAAGGTCTCCTAGCAACGCAAGATTTCCACCCCCAAAAACTCCTGCTGCGAATGTGGGAGTGAGAAAGGGAGAGCGGAGGAGGTGTGTGGGAGTGGGGTGTGGGGAGGTTATGCTACTGCTGTCAGTCTGAACTTAACCCTTTCATAAAGCATTCTTTCCCCTCCATCCTTCATCCCTCTTTCCCTCTGTTCTCTCACTTCCACTCCATAGGTCTCTATTCTCCTCCCCATCCTCACCACCCTGTCTCCTCTCCACCCTCACCACCCTGTCTCCTCTTCACCTTCACCTCCCTGTCTCCTCCCCATCCTCACCTCCCTGTCTCCTCTCCACCTTCACCCCCCTGTCTCCTCTCCACCTTCACCTCCCTGTCTCCTCCCCATCCTCACCTCCCTGTCTCCTCTCGTTCTCTCTTTGGTGACTCAGTGTCCTGAAGGAATCAGCCATCGCACCTCTGATGAGTCACTCACAAATCTGCTCTCTTCATCTGTTCATCTGTGACAGAGCACGCCTTATCTGTGACCGTCTACTCCAGTCTGCAGCCTGATTCTTTATGTCTGTGAGCGTTTACTACGGTCTGCAGCCTGATTCTCTGTATCTGTGTGCATCTGCTATGGTCCGCAGCCTGATTCCCTGAATCTGTGAGCATCTGCTTTGGTCTGCAGTCTGACTCTGTGGGTTCAATTTGCAGCAATGTCAATTACACACGTGGCAGATGTGGAGAGGTGGATCCACAGGTGGATCACCTATACATCATGTGTTCTGAAAAAAGAAGTCCACAAAGGAGGTGATGAGTGGTGGTAATGAGTTTAGGAATGGGTATGGATTGGTAAGAGTGATGAGTTTAAGGTGGGGATAAGTTTAGGGGTGGGGAGAGTTTAGAGGTGGGGATGAGTTTAGGGATGGGGATAAGTTTAGGGGTGGGAATGATAGGTAAGAGTGATGAATTTAGGGTGGGGATGAGTTTAGGGGTGGGGATGAGTTTAGAGGTGGGGATGAGTTTAGGGATGGGTATGGATTGGTAAGAGTGATGAGTTTAGGGTGGGGATGAGTTTAGAGGTGGGGATGAGTTTAGGGTGGGGATGAGTTTAGAGGTGGAGATGAGTTTAGGGTGGGGATGAGTTTAGAGGTGGGGATGAGTTTAGGGATGGGTATGGATTGGTAAGAGTGATGAGACGGAGGCAGTGATCTATGATAAAAACAGATTAATCTCAGAGTGATCGCGGTCAGATTTATACCTGTCACCTAACACCAGCCACACCCACCCATGACCACGCCCCGTAATTAGCCACGCCCCCTTAATGTCTGGGAAAACCCTCTGCTCCTCTCCCCATGGCTGGGAACCCTTCTTCCCTTCCAGCAAGCTGTCAGAGTCCACTGTCAGACTCGGGTACCAAGCCAAAATGCCACCGTTATGTGTAACCATGGCAACACAGGATGGGTGAGGAAGGCTACAAAATCTCTTTGACATGCAAGCTTCTACGGGCCTCTCCCGCCCTCTCTCCGTCTTCTCCCATCTTTCTCTATGATGCTTTCACTCTCTCTCCCATCTCTTTCCCTCTCTCTCTCTCTCTGTCCCCATCTCTCCAGGCTTCTCATTAAATTAATTAAGTCTTTCCACTGCGAACATGACACCATCATCAACAATAAAAACACTCTGTGACAGACCTCAGGGAGATGGAGGGATGAGTGTGAGCAGGCAGATGGAGGGATTAGTGTGAGCAGAAGATGGAGGGATGAGTGTGAGCAGGAGATGGAGGGATGAGTGGGAGATGGAAGGAAAGCAGAATAACTGAAGAGTTTAGCTGTTATTTGTGTGATTTTGTTTTGTTTGTTTGTTTTATTAATGACACACACCATGGTCCCACAGCAAATATTAACATTTAGCCACACCCCCACACAGAGTGGGTGGGGCTAATTAATATACTACCACACCCCCACACAGAGTGGGTGGGGCTAATTAATATACTGCCACACCCCCACACAGAGTAGGTGGGGCTAATTAACATACTGCCACACCCCACACAGAGT
>CM045889.1:1077500-1100000 GCA_025169545.1 Anguilla japonica | reverse complement strand
TGTCACCATGGGAACACTTCCTGCTCAGGCTTTGGGGCAGAGGAAAAAACAGCAGCTGGATTTACCATCGGAATTAAGAGAAAAACTAATCTCTCTGTCGATCTGTTTTACTCTTTCATCATCCCTCTCTACCTACTCATCTCCCCATCCCTATTTAACACATACACACACGCACATATATACACACACATACACATACACATATACACACACACGCGCACACACACACACACACACATGCACACACACACATACATATACACATATACGCACACACACACACACACACACAGACATACACAGACACACACTCATACACACACATGCACACACACACAGACACACACGCACACTACTTTTAGCATTTCGTAATACTAAATATCAGTGGATGTGTGCTGGTTATGATGTATACACAACATTACAAACTCACAGAGGTGCATTATGACAGCCATGAGCCACAGCCAGGCACACACACACACACACACACACACACACACAAGGCCCTGCCTGCAGAGGGATTATTTCTTCAGTCCCTCCCTCAGAAAGGCACTGCAGCCTGTTTCACAGGAGCCAGGTGGCAGAAGGCAGTACTGCAGCCCACAGTCTGCACACCCTGCACACCCTACACATGCACTCACACCCTGCACAGCCTGCACACCCTGCACACCCTACACATGCACTCACACCCTGCACAGCCTGCACAGTCTGCACACCCTACACATGCACTCACACCCTGCACAGCCTGCACAGTCTGCACACCCTACACATGCACTCACACCCTGCACAGCCTGCACACCCTGCACAGCCAGCACCCTACACATGCACTCACACCCTGCACAGCCTGCACACCCTGCACACCCTACACATGCACTCACCCACCCTGCACAGTCTGCACACCCTGCACACCCTACACATGCACTCACACCCTGCACAGCCTGCACACCCTGCACACCCTACACATGCACTCACACCCTGCACAGCCTGCACACCCTGCACACCCTACACATGCACTCACACCCTGCACCCTGCACACCCTGCACACCCTGCACACCCTACACATGCACTCACACCCTGCACACCCTGCACAGTCTGCACACCCTACACATGCACTCACACCCTGCACAGTCTGCACACCCTGCACACCCTGCACATGCACTCACACCCTGCACAGCCTGCACAGTCTGCACACCCTGCACACCCTACACATGCACTCACACCCTGCACAGCCTGCACAGTCTGCACACCCTGCACACCCTACACATGCACTCACACCCTGCACAGCCTGCACAGTCTGCACACCCTACACATGCACTCACACCCTGCACAGTCTGCACACCCTGCACACCCTACACATGCACTCACACCCTGCACACCCTGCACAGTCTGCACACCCTACACATGCACTCACACCCTGCACAGCCTGCACAGTGCACTGCACACCCTACCCATGCACTCACACCCTGCACAGTCTGCACACCCTGCACACCCTACACATGCACTCACACCCTGCACAGCCTGCACACCCTGCACACCCTACACATGCACTCACACCCTGCACAGCCTGCACACCCTGCACACCCTACACATGCACTCACACCCTGCACAGCCTGCACAGTCTGCACACCCTACACATGCACTCACACCCTGCACACCCTGCACACCCTACACACCCTACACATGCACTCACACCCTGCACAGCCTGCACACCCTACAAATGCAGTCACACCCTGCACAGCCTGCACACCCTACACATGCACTCACACCCTGCACAGCCTGCACACCCTGCACACCCTACACATGCACTCACACCCTGCACAGCCTGCACAGTCTGCACACCCTGCACACCCTACACATGCACTCACACCCTGCACAGCCTGCACAGTCTGCACACCCTACACATGCACTCACACCCTGCACAGTCTGCACACCCTGCACACCCTACACATGCACTCACACCCTGCACAGCCTGCACAGCCTGCACACCCTACACATGCACTCACACCCTGCACACCCTACACATGCACTCACACCCTGCACAGTCTGCACACCCTACAAATGCAGTCACACCCTGCACAGCCTGCACACCCTGCACACCCTACACATGCACTCACACCCTGCACAGCCTGCACACCCTGCACACCCTACACATGCACTCACACCCTGCACAGCCTGCACAGTCTGCACACCCTGCACACCCTACACATGCACTCACACCCTGCACAGCCTGCACAGTCTGCACACCCTACACATGCACTCACACCCTGCACAGTCTGCACACCCTGCACACCCTACACATGCACTCACACCCTGCACAGCCTGCACAGTCTGCACACCCTACACATGTACTCACACCCTGCACACCCTGCACAGCCTGCACAGTCTGCACACCCTACACATGCACTAACATCCTGCACAGCCTTCACAGTATGCACACCCTGTACATGCAATCACACCCTGCAAAGCCTGCACAGTATGCACACCCTGTACATGCACTCACACCCTGCACAGCCTGCACACCCTGCACACCCTACCCATGCACTCACAGCCTGCACAGCCTTCACAGTATGCACACCCTACACATGCACTCACAGCCTTCACAGTATGCACACCCTACACATGCACTCACAGCCTTCACAGTATGCACACCCTACACATGCACTCACAGCCTTCACAGTATGCACACCCTGCACATGCACTCACACCCTGCACAGCGTGCACACCCTGCACAGCCAGCACATCCTACACATGCACTCACACCCTGCACACCCTACACATGCACTCACAGCCTTCACAGTATGCACACCCTGCACAGCCTGCACATGCACTCACAGCCTGCACAGCCTGCACATGCACTCACACCCTGCACAGTCTGCACACCCTACACAGCCTACACATGCACTCACACCCTGCACAGTCTGCACACCCTACACAGCCTACACATGCACTCACACCCTGCACAGTCTGCACACCCTACACAGCCTACACATGCACTCACACCCTGCACAGCCTGCACACCCTACACAGCCTACACATGCACTCACACCCTGCACACCCTACACATGCACTCACACCCTGCACAGCCTGCACAGTCTGCACACCCTACACATGCACTCACACCCTGCACAGCCTGCACAGTCTGCACACCCTGCACAGCCTGCACAGCCTGCACATGCACTCACACCCTGCACAACCTGCACAGTCTGCACACCCTGCACAGCCTGCACATGCACTCACACCCTGCACAGCCTGCACAGCCTGCACATGCACATATTCTCACACTGACCAATTAGCATGTAGTCTTTGCAGAGAAGCACAAGCTACACACAGAATGAATGGTAATCAGCACACGTGAACAGCAAGCATGCTTCAGTGCTTTTAGGAAAGAGACAATTCAAGTTTCCAAGATCACATTTCAGCATTTAGGTGACAAACTGAGTACCTGGATCATAATTTATAAGCTGGTGCTGTCGTAACATCTAATTTAATCTGTTTTTTATGTTAACACTTGTTAGAGTAAAACATCATTCATAAATACAACAGCTAACACAACAGTACACAAAATACATGACATGTATCAGTGGTGTGATTTAGTACCATTACGGGTGTCTTAGCCATAACAACATTTTTTGTGGCTGATAGCCATATTGTTTCAATTGTCTCTCTCTTCGTCTCTCTCTCCCTCTGACATCCTCCTTCTCTCTCTTCCCCTCTTATTTTCCATTCTTACGCTTTGCCTGAGAATCTGTGGAATAATTTATCGCCCACCTCCGGAATAGCTGCACGTGGTGGAAAGAGAATATTTGTGTGTGTGTGTGTGTGTGTGTGCACGTGTGTGTGAGTGTGTGTGTGGATCTCAGTGCCCGAGGGGTCTGCTGTGTTTGCTCACATTCTTACATCAGCGCTTTGAGCCCAAACACCTTCATATGGAAAGTGTGAAAATAAACAGCGTTGAGTCATTCAGAGAGAACGGGCAGTATGAGACCGCCCCATTGGGGAGTATGAGACCGCCCCATTGGGGAGTATGAGACCGCCCCATTGGGCAGGATGAGACCGCCCCATTGGGCAGGATGAGACCGCCCCATTGGGCAGGATGAGACCGCCCCATCGGGCAGGATGAGACCGCCCCATTGGGCAGTATGAGACCGCCCCATTGGGCAGTATGAGACCGCCCCATCGGGCAGTATGAGACCGCCCCATTGGACAGGATGAGACCGCCCCATTGGGCAGTATGAGACCATCCCATCAGGCAGGATGAGACCGCCCCATTGGGCAGGATGAGACCGCCCCATCGGGCAGTATGAGACCGCCCCATTGGGCAGGATGAGACCGCCCCATTGGGCAGGATGAGACCGCCCCATTGGACAGTATGAGACCACCCCATTGGGCAGGATGAGACCGCCCCATTGGACAGTATGAGGCCACCCCATTGGGCAGGATGAGACCGCCCCATTGGACAGTATGAGACCACCCCATTGGGCAGGATGAGACCGCCCCATTGGGCAGGATGAGACCGCCCCATTGGGCAGGATGAGACCGCCCCATTGGACAGGATGAGACCGCCCCATTGGGCAGTATGAGACCGCCCCATTGGACAGGATGAGACCGCCCCATTGGACAGGATGAGACCGCCCCATTGGGCAGGATGAGACCGCCCCATTGGACAGGATGAGACCGCCCCATTGGACAGGATGAGACCACCCCATTGGACAGCATGAGACTGCCCCATTGGACAGGATGAGACCGCCCCATTGGGCAGGATGAGACCGCCCCATTGGACAGGATGAGACCGCCCCATTGGGCAGGATGAGACCGCCCCATTGGGCAGTATGAGACCGCCCCATTGGAGTTTCTGCCTAACCACATGACACTTGGGCGGGAGGGGGGGGGGATTTCATCAGGTGACAAACTGGATAAAAAGAGAAACACCCAGTGTGGGTTCATTGTGCTACAGTCACTATCAGAGCTGCGGTGTAACTGTCAGTGCCACTATGTCACTGTGTCAGTAGTACTGAGTCACTGTCAGTGCTGCTCTGTAACAGTGTCAGTGTTATGACACTGTCAGCAGCGCTGTGTAACAGTGTCAGTGCTTCTATGTCACTGTGTCAGTGCTGCTGTGTCACTGTGTCAGTGTTTCTGTTTAACTGTGTAAGTGTAACTGTCAGTACTGCTGAGTCACTGAGTCAGAGCTGCTGAATCACTGTGTCAGTACTGCTGTGTAACTGTGTCAGTACTGCTATGTCACTGTGTCAGTGTTGCTGTGTAACTGTGTCGGTACTGCTGTGTAACTGTGTCGGTACTGCTATGTCACTGTGTCAGTGCTGCTGTGTACCTGTGTCAGTGCTCCTGTGCCACTTTCAGTGCTGCAGGGTGAATGTGTCAGTACTGCATGCCATGCAGGTAATTGTGCTTGCTTGCTTGTTGAGCAGCAGAACTGTAGGAAAATCAGCAACAGAGACCACAACCTGCGACCATAACCCCCGCAGAAAGGAGGGTAACTCTGCCAACCAGCACGGCAACCTTGGCTGTGCTTGGCAACCATGGACAAGGGGGTGCTTATGGAAACTGCATCCAAGGCAACCTTGCAAATAGACGGCTTTCATAGCCGTGGAAATAGCAGCAGCAGCACACAGATCTGTTACCCCCCCTCAGTGCCACCCCTCACTCCCCCACCAGGGCCAACCTTTAACCCCCCCCAGCCTAAAAACTGACACACCACAATTTACACAAACAGACAGATGCCCCCCCCCCCAAGACACTGACCTAACACAGAAGCTAAACGGAATCAGCTCACATCAAATCAAACTACAGCAAAGCACCCTTTTATTGAGATTGAACCCCCCCCCCCCCCCCCCCCCCCCCCCCCAGTGAGTGCCTGACTCCGCCTTGCCCCCCCCGCCCCGCCCTTCCACACACACACACACACACAGTTCCCTCCCCAGCAGAAGGCTGGATGTATTCACAGGAGAACGTGTTGTAGGCTGGCCTTTTCAAACCAGGAGAAAATAAACACCCAATGGATAAAAGCTGTTTTTTAAATAAATATATGTGTCATCCTCCCAAAATCCCACAATGCAGGGCCTACAGACTTTCTTCTCTCTACTGACACAGGCAGACACGCAGGCAGACAGAAAGACAGACAGACAGGCAGACAGGCAGTGTCTGTGTTGAGCTGTAGTGTAGCTGCGCTGTAGCTGTGCTGAGCTGTGTTACAGCTGTGCTGTGCTGTACTGTAGCTGTGCTGAGTTGTAGCTGTGCTGTAGCTGTTCAGTGCTATGCTGTTCTGTAGCTGTTCTATGCTGTAGCTGTGCTGTTCTGTGACTGAGCTGTGCTAAAGCTGTGCAGTGCTATGCTGTTCTGTAGCTGTTCTGTGCTGTACCGTGCTGTTCTGTGCTGTAGCTGAGTTGTGTTGTACTGTATCCGTTTTTAGCTGTGCTGAAGCTGTACTGTAGCTGTGCTGAGTTGTGCTGAGCTGTGCTGTACTGTGTTGTGCTGTAGCTGTGCTGAGATGTGCTGTTCTATGCTGTAGCTGAGTTGTGTTGTACTGTAGCTGTTCTTTAGCTGTGCTGAGCTGTGCTGTAGCTGTACTGTAGCTGTGCTGAGCTGTGCTGTAGCTGTGCTGAGTTGTGCTGAGCTGTGCTGTAGCTGTATTGAATTGTGCTGAGCTGTGCTGTACTGTAGCTGTGCTGAGCTGTGCTGTAGCTGTAGTGTAGCTGTGCTGTAGCTGTGCCGTGCTGTACAGTGCTGAGCTGTGCTGTAGCTGTAGTGTAGCTGTGCTGAGCTGTGCCGTGCTGTGTTGTGCTGTAGCTGTGCTGTAACTGTGCTAAGTTGTGCTGTACTGTGCTGAGCTGTAGCTGTTGTGTAGCTGTGTTGAGCTGTAGCTGTGCTGTGTGTTGTGCTGTAGCTGTCCTGAGCTATAGCTGTACTGTAGCTGTGCTGAGCTGTGTTGTGCTGTAGCAGTGCTGAACTGTGCTGTAGCTGTGCCGTGCCGTACTGTGCACACCACACCTCCCTTAAACTGTGTTTCAGCTTCTCCAGAGGAGCTGCCTTTGGGCCTGAGCCCCAGAGAATCAGAGCACTTCCTGTGGCTGGCTGTGTACAGGCAGCCTGCTCAGAAACGCACATACACAGAAACAGGAAGTGGTCAGGGGAAGCACAGCTGGCTGGGGGGGGGGGGGGGGGGGGGTACAATCCAACAATATCCAGTAAAATGCTTTGTCATTGGTCAACTCTGCAGTCACACACATTTACTGCAGTCAGTCCACAGGCACCCGGCCCCCAGGGAAGTAAGCTGTGGAAGGAATGTGTTTAAAGTTTTAATCTAATATATTCAGATTCTCTGTTAACACTGCATTCTTGCAACAAGATCTCTTGAAAAGGGGAGGATTTTTTGTCAATAATAATAGCAGCTTGGCTTAAAAATTACTATTCCTGTATTTTAATTCTTCACTCCACAGATGGACAGCTTGCTTTCTCTCTCTTTCTCTCTCTCACGCATACACACACACCGATGTGTCAGCAGTGACCGGGGCATGTAGAGTAGGTAATCAAAAATCAGTCCCAAAGCACTTTACCAAAATGGCAAACGGCACCTTTGTTTTTCATGATTTCATTTAACCTTTATTTAGCCAGGAAAGCTACACCTTCTCTTACCTACCGCGCCGCGCGGCTCACAGAGATGACATATGTCAATCACTCTCTGGCTGAGCACGCGCCGGTTAACAGTAGAGTAGTTAAATAGGTCACAGACGGGGAAGCGCGCCCTCACCGTTTCAAATGAATCCCCCGGTTTCATTTCTCTCTTTCGAAATGAACCGTCTCAAACAGTGGAGTGTTGGGGGAAATCGTCCTTTTTAGAAGTTCTATCTCTAAAAAACTATTTGGAGACCGTTTGCTATGTTTTCATTTTTAAGGCAGTTGTGAAAATGAAGTAGTCCTTTAAAAACAGAAGACCCTCAATCATACAGCTAATAAAATAACTTGCTGATTTATAATGTTTCCGCGAAGACTTAAGTGTTTAATTAATACCTTCACCTCAAAATGAGCTCAATATCAACACAAATCATTGTTTTTCTGTGTTAGTGAATACTATTCCCTTGCTAAGAAAGCACATCCAGTAAAGCATAACGTATATTGTAGCGAAGCTCGACGTCTAACGGTGCTCGGTACGAAAGATATGTAGAGATAAGTTAGCGTGTGATTTTCCTTGTTTTCATTTCGGAAGTTGCAAATCCAAACTGCAAACACGCGGTATGAGAACTGTTGTTGTTAAACAGTAGGGGTCTAATGCCACCGAATACCATCTAGCGTGCAGGACCGATTGGTACAGCGTGTACGGGAATGTACCGACATGGTTTTCTTAAAGACATTTAGGCGCGTGTCATAAAGCAAAGAAAGAAAGTCATACACCGGAAACGGAAAATAAAGAACAAGGACAAGTCACTTAATTAAACGCATGAAATGAAAGAAGACGGGTTGACTGGGTTACTTACTCCAGGCGGGTGTATGGGAGAACGAGACGGAGAGATGCTCTACACAGCACGCGGGATGATTTTCTTTATCCAGGGATACCTGTATGCGTTTGTTTTGAGTTTTTGTTCTGATGCAGACAAATCCACTTGCAAAACCCTCTCGTGACTAACACGTTAGGTTCTAAATGTATAGGTTAGCTAACTATTCCCTCGGCTGAATTCTATTGATGAATAATTGTGTTTGATAATGCTTATTGCTGATGGAATGCGATGTATTTCGGCAGTTTGTTTCCAGACAGGTCGCTCGGTCCATCCACTGAAGAGTTCTTGTGTACAGTCTCGCCGGTTTGAGAATGGAAACGCCTTTTCCCTCTCCCCCGGCTCGACGATTCCGCCGCTAGACACACACAAAACACACTCGCAGATACACGCGCACACACATTTTTCTGAGCTGATGTCACCGCACTATCCGGTCTGTAAATCCCTCCTCCTTTCCTTGTCCTCTCCTCTCTCTCTCTCTCTCTCTCTCTCTCTCTCTCTCTCTCTCTCTCTCTCTCTCTCTCTCTCTCTCTCTCTCTCTCTCTCTCTCTCTCTCTCTCTCTCTCTCTCTCTCTCATTTTATTCCCGGCGCGATCTGACCAGTGCGCGGAAGTGCGAGATGTCGCGGAGAAGCAGCTCATGATGTGGCACCATATGGGGCTATTGTGACCGGAACGATACAGTTTTTTCAGTACTGTTGTAGTGTGTTTGTGAATAAACTGAAGGAGTCGTGATGATGATGATGATGATAATGATGAGCAGTGTAGCAGTGTTTCTGATTCTGTTTCTGTGCTGAGTATGGCACACACATACAGGCAGAATGAAATGTGGTGTGGAAAGTGACAGGCTGTGTGTGTGTGTGTGTGCGTGCGTTCGCCCCTATGTGTGTGTCGGTATGTCTGTTTACCATCTGCAGACAGAGCTGCCAAGAGCAATTCAGAGCACAAGGAATGAGTGTTCCTGCTTTATCACAAGATCTGCTGTTTGAGCACAAAGACATCAGGCTGGTGTGCAGGGGCCACTGGGATAAAGTTAATAATTAATCATTCTGATAAAGTCACATAACAATAGAGAAATAATGTTTCTGAATTTTGGCTAGTACATTTGATCATATTAAATAAAACACAATTACTGTTATGTAGAACAGAATAAAATGAGAGCAGTTAAAGTGTGAGGTTGTATTTTACATGCACTGCTAGAGCAGTGCTGTGTGACCTGGGCCCTGTCAGCAATACTGCATGATCATCCAAAAACTTCCTGATCTCCTGTAGTTTGGCTACAGTAAAGTCAGTCTGTGGTCACAGTGTTTGTGAAGCAGCTGCTTAGTTTGGCTACAGTAAAGTCAGTCTGTGGTCACAGTGTTTGTGAAGCAGACTATAACCCTGACTGGGGCAGAGAGGAACTACTCTAAAATTATTGGGCAGCAGCTGAATGCTGAAAGTCAGCCAGATGCAACACCTCATCATAACATATTACCAGCAGCTCCCTAATTAGCCCCACCCCCTAGGACTGGATTAGCCCCTCCCCCTAGGTCTGGATTAGCCCCTTCCCCGATGTCTGGATTAGCCCCTCCCCCTAGGTCTGGATTTGCCCCTCCCACTAGGTCTGGATTTGCCCCTTCCCCCGAGGCTGGATTAGCCCCTCCCCCCTAGGTCTGGATTTGCCCCTCCCCCTAGGTCTGGATTAGCCCCTCCCCCCAGGCTGGATTAGCCCCTCCCCCTAGGTCTGGATTAGCCCCTCCCCCCAGGCTGGATTAGCCCCTCCCCTGATGTCTGGATTAGCCCCTCCCCCCTAGGTCTGGATTTGCCCCTCCCCCTAGGTCTGGATTAGCCCCTTCCCCCAGGCTGGATTAGCCCCTCCCCTGATGTCTGGATTAGCCCCTCCCCCCCGGGTCTGGGTGAATACAGGCCTGTTTATCCACAATCTGGGTGTCTGGTCCTCTGGTTAGACTGTAAATGAAGCACAGAAACATAATACAGTTTACCTCTTCTGATTCATATACCAGATCACAAGGAAAAAATGTGTGTGTGTGTGCGGGTGTGTGTGTGTATGTGTGCGGGTGTGTGTATGTGTATGAAAGTACTCACATCCTGTGTGTGTGTGTGTGTTAGTGAATGTATCACAGCCTGTGTGTGTGTGTGTGTGTGTGTGTGTGTGTGTGTGCGTGTGTGCGTGTGTGTGTGTGTGTATGTGCGTGCGTGTGTTAGGGGAATTTGGTGGAACAGAGGGGTACAGCTATTGGAAAAAATTGAAGGCACAGCATGTAGTGAGAAAGGTCAAAAGTCATTGTGTGCATGTGAGTGAGTGTGTGTGCGTGCGCATGCATGTGCATGTGTGTGTGTGTACATGTGTGTGAATGTGTGTATGTGTGCATGTGTGCGTGCATGTGAGTGAGTGTGTGTGTGTGTGCGCATACATGTGCATGTGTGTGTGTGTGTGTGTGTGTGTGATATACAGGCACTTTAATCAATGACCCTGGTTGTGTCCGGAGTTATCACTGCTCTCCTGCAGGCAAATCAATACCTGTCGGCCATGTTCAAAGAGGAGACAAGAAGTCTACATTTCCTCTGGTCTGAGTGTAAACATGACCTTCATTTTCATCATCATCATCATCACCATCATCACCTCTACCATTATATCCACCATCAACACCATCATAACCTTCATTATCATCATTAATATCACATCCATCATCATCACATCATCATCATCATCATCATCATCATCATCATCATCATCATTATAACCATCATCACCTCCACCATTATCAACACCAACATAACCTTCATTATCATCACCAATATCATGTCCATCATCATCACCTACATCACCATCTTCACCTCCACCATCATTATCTTCATTATCACCACCATCATCACCTACATTATCACCACCATCACCTGTATCATTATGATCTTCATCATCAGCTCTATCATCACCTTCATTATCACCACCATCACCTCCATCATCACCAACATCATCATCATAATCCCTCAGTATCTGCAGGCATGTGCAGTGTGTGGGGAATATTGTAATATAAATAAAATTCACAGATTTATTATTCATCCAGGTGAGTAAACCAATCACACGGGTATAGTATTCATGCAGGTGAGTGAACCAATCGCACGGGTACATTATTCATACAGGTGAGTGAACCAATCACAAGGTTATATTATTCATACAGGTGAGTGAACCAATCACACGGTTATATTATTCATCCAGGTGAGTAAACCATTCACATAGGTATATTATTCATACAGGTGAGTGAACCAATCACATTGGTTTATTATTCATACAGGTGAGTGAACCAATCACACGGGTATATTATTCATACAGGTGAGTGAACCAATCACACGGGTATATTATTCATACAGGTGAGTGAACCAATCACACAGGTGAATAATATTTTCAGATAATTTAACCTCACAGAGCATCTCTTTCCAGCAGAGGGCACTGTCGCCTGGAGAAAGCTGCATTGGTAGCATTGGGTGGGGGGGGGGGGGGGGGGGGGGGGGGGGGGGGGGGGATGGGCTTTGTGGGAGTTTGATCAGGCCAATACAGCCAAACTGTGGATGACTCTGGTTCGCTTCTAATACAGACATACCCACAGGTTCTAAAGTGAACAATCACAGAAAACATTTGTATGTATATGCATAACTTTATATGTGTGTGTGTGTGTGTGTATGTGTGTGTGTGTGTGTGTGTGTGTGCATATTTGTATGTATGTGTGTGTGTGTGTGTGTGTGTGTGCATATTTGTATGTATGTGTGTGTGTGGGTGTGTGTGTGCATGTTTGTGTGCGTGTGTGTGTGTGTGTGTAACTGTGTGTGCGCATTCCCTATGATACTGTGGGGGGTTGCCACAGAGCAGAGCCAGCCCAGATCACCTCCACTGAGCTGGGACAGACCTGAGGCCACACCCCCCCCCATACCCCACCCCCAGCTGGAGACTAAATAGGCATTAACTGTTAAAACCAGTACTGAAGTAGTGGATCATATTCCTGACTCATATTAATAACTCAGCTCTCCTCTTTCACCTTGTAAACTAATAGCTGTCAGACTCTCTTCCTTGAAACTCTGAATATAACTCTCTCTCTCTCTCTCTCTCTCTCTCTCTCTCTCTCTCTGTCTATACACTCTGTGACACATACCCGTAATATTATCTCTGATCGCTGATGTCATATTCAGAACTGCTCTAATACTTGGATCTTGAAACAGCAAATATATTGAAAAGCATCCAATCACAGGCAGTACCTGCTATGCCATGACAGCCCAAATTTATACAAATGGATACTAAGAGACAATTTAATCTGCATAATAAATGAAGAAATATACTTAACCCCTAACACCTAAAGAATATGATTATTGAGCAAATGAGAATCACCAACACAGGCGGCCATTCCAGAAAATTTCCAACCTGGAAATTGGCAACACCTGGGTGTTGTTATCCAAAGTGGATATCTGGCTCACTTTCCAAACTGTTGAACCTGAAAAAATGTTTATAGATGTTATCCATTGCCATATATAAATGGACAGTGGGGCGGCGCTATTTTCAGCAGGGAGATTGGAGGGCAATCCTGTCATTTCCTGATTGGCCTCTCCTACAATGCATACTGGGAACGCACAAGATTGTGCAGGCGCCAAGTCTCCGGTTTGTGTTACTACATATCTACTCCTTGTAGTAGCTGCACTGTTGAATTAGATTACAGCATTGAGGTTAGAACGCAAAATCATCACATTTCAGAAATCATCCTAGACATTCTGATGTATGAAATTATTCCTCATATTCTCAAAATAACTCGCTATAATATGTAGTGTGGATGATGGCTTCCCACTTTGCAGTTTCAGGATTTTTAGTTTTATTCAAACATTACAGCACAGTCCTTTGAGGTTGCAGGTCTATGATGTCATTATTTGTGCTGAGAAGCCCCAAAAATCGCTACTTCTGCAGGCATTCGCTAGGAGAACAATCCTGGTCCCCTGATTTTCCCCCAATTAAAAGTGTTCAGCCAGCCTCTGTCCTGCTCCGTTTGTCTCTCTCACACCTGCTCCTCCTCCTGGCTCTGCCCTTATTGGGCTATCTCCATGGTTACAGATGTGAGTCTTACTTTCACACTCCAAATATCTTCTTTCTCAATGATGCTGATCTTTACACACCTTTACTGGATGGACGGTCAGAGTCACAGCATTTGACTCCTGTCCATAAGCAAAGCAAAGGTTAAATCAGTAACTGAGAGTCAGTTACCTATACAAACTTCCTAAATATGAGAGTTAGTTACCTATGCAAACTTTCTAAATGTGAGAGTTAGTTACTGATCCAAACTTCCTAAATGTGAGAGTTAGTTACTGATCCAAACTTCCTAAATATGAGAGTTAGTTACCTATACAAACTTCCTTAATGTGAGAGTTAGTTACCTATACAAACTTCCTAAATGCGAGAGTCAGTTACACTGTACTGAACACTGGGCGTGAATCTCAGTGTGTGCTGAGGGTTCAGGGTTCAGGGCTAAGGGCTCAGGGCTCAGGGCTCAGGGCTCAGGGCTCAGGGTTCAGGGTTCAGGGTTCAGGGCTGAGGGCTGAGGGCTGAGGGCTGAGGGCTCAGGGCTGAGGGCTCAGGGCTCAGGGCTCAGGGCTCAGGGCTCAGGGCTCAGGGCTCAGGGCTCAGGGCTCAGGGCTCAGGGGGCTCAGGGCTGAGGGCTGAGGGCTGAGGGCTGAGGGCTCAGGGCTCAGGGCTCAGGGCTCAGGGTTCAGGGCTCAGGGTTCAGGGCTCAGGCTCAGGCTCAGGGTTCAGGGCTCAGGGCTGAGGGCTCAGGGCTCAGGGCTCAGGGCTCAGGGCTCAGGGTTCAGGGCTCAGGGCTCAGGGCTCAGGGCTCAGGGCTCAGGGCTCAGGGTTCAGGGCTTAGGGCTCAGGGCTCAGGGTTCAGAGCTGAGGGCTGAGGGCTTAGGGTTCAGGGTTCAGGGCTGAGGGCTGAGGGCTGAGGGCTCAGGGCTCAGGGCTCAGGGCTGAGGGCTGAGGGCTCAGGGCTCAGGGCTCAGGGCTCAGGGCTCAGGGCTGAGGGCTTAGGGCTTGGAGTTCCAGGTCAGGATCACACCTGGCTGTGAGGACCCAGGGGAGTGATTCTGAGAAAGGAAGGCCTGGCAGGGTTGGGGAATGTGGTGATTTTTACGCAAGCCGGAGCACAGGTATAGCAGTGGAGTGTAAGGGGCTGTATGCAAATGAATCTCTCAATATTTTAAATGTAGAACCATCACCATCCCCTTGATAACCATCATCATCATCATCATTGTTTGATGGTCTCAGAGATTCCAGAACGGTTTAGTTCTGCACGCCCCCCCCCCCCCCCCCCCCCCGCCCCATTCTGTATGGCTCTTATTTTTAGATGGTGTCAGAGACCCCTCAAAACTCAATATGGCAAAGGAATCTTGCCCCTCCCTCTCTCTCTCTCTCTCTCTTCCACTCTCTGCGCATGGTCTCCCACGGCCCCCCCCCCACCCGGTGCGTACTTTTGACCGGCCCCCCAGCAGAGACCACAGCCTGTTCTCTCCTGCTGCTGCTTGCTGTCACACCCCCTCCTGGCGCTCTCCTCTGTGCACCTGCTTTTTTAAAAAGGGGGGTTTGTGACCACTGTCTGATCTGGGACCTCCCTGCCATTGAGGGGGTCCTGCTCTTTCCTTTAGGGGTGCGTTTTACTGCAGGTGAGGAGCCATGAAGTGGAGCTGGGTGCTTTTGGGGGTTCTGCTCTCTTTTGGGGGGCTGTCCTGGGGGGAGATGGGGCTGGATTTCCCCGAATATGATGGAAAGGACCGGGTCCATGACCTTAACTCCAAGAACTACAAGTCAGTGATGAAGAAGTACGATGTGATGGTCATCTACTACCACCAGCACGTGGGAGAGAGCCGGCTGGCCAAGAAGCAGTTTGAGATGGAGGAGCTGGCCTTGGAGGTGGGTGCAGCGGGGGGCTGCAGTGCGGGGGGGGGGGGGGGGGGGGGCATGCAAGTGGGGGGGGGGGGCAGCGAAGGGGGCAGTGTGGGTGGGTAAATAGGCTGGTGCGTAAGGGGTTACAGTGTACGGAGCTGACACTGCATCACACAGGGGAAATGGGGTGCCTGGGCAGCCATTTTGGGAGTGAAGGTCAGGGGTAGAAAGAAAGTGTGTGGGGTCATAGAGGGGCAGAATGGGGGGGGGGGGGGGGGGGGTTCTGGAGAGAGACAGAGGGGCAGGTACATTTGGGGGACTTTTAAACAGGAAGCCATCAAAATTACAGGAGCTGTACATGCTCCACTCAACAAATCAACTTCCTACTCTGTCCTAAAAAAACCCAATTTTAAAGTTTTTAAACAAGATCTAAAATTCACATAAATTCTTTGACCTAAATTGAAAGAAATGACTGAGAACAGAAACCATGTTAAACTTGGAGTGGGATAGCTGGATAGGCTGCACATTGTGATTACTGCCATGGTAATTATTACTTTTTAAAATATGCATTCTCCTTATTGATTGTGGAGGTATACTCATTTATTTGTGGATCATTTGTGTTTGTCATGGCGGAAGATTTGAATTTTAGAGAGAGAGTGAAATGAGGAAGCATATTGCACAGGCCTATGAAGAGGGTTATGGGGTTATGAGGCTATAACTGTGAGCTTCAACAGCACACCAGGAGCATGCTGCTCTGCTCTAGACCTTGGGGTTAAGATATTAAGATATGGAACTTGTTCTGAAACTGCTTTTATGAGCCGGGCTGGGAATGAGCCCAATGATTCTGATTGGCTCTGAGTGAGGACAGGAGGAGCAAAGCGATCCAAATCTATCACACAGCTTGGACACACACACACACACACATACTCATATGTTTGTGTGCAGTTGTGATGTGTGTGTTTGTGTGTGTTTGTGTGCAGTTGTGATGTGTGCGTTTGTGTGTGTTTGTGTGTAGTTGTGATGTGTGTGTTTGTGTGTGTTTGTGTGTAGTTGTGATGTGTGTGTTTGTGTGCAGTTGTGATGTGTGTGTTTGTGTGTGTTTGTGTGTAGTTGTGATGTGTGTGTTTGTGTGTAGTGTGATGTGTGTGTTTGTGTGTAGTGGATTATTGCTAAAATGTAGATATTAGCTGGTTTAGGATGAGGGGAGGCAGGGGAATGTGTATTTTCAGTTGTGCATGAAATCATGATCCCACCCTCCACCCCATAAATCTCTCTGCTGTCCAACCACTGCTGATGCTGCGAAGGAGCTGACCTTTCACCTTTGACTTTTCACTTTTCGGTGCGGCTGTCTCCTCTTCGGTCACTCAGTTAAGAGTGACTCTCTTATGCTGTTAATTTATGAGGGGTTCTCCAAAAATGTAATTCTACACCCTCACCCCTGCCCCGCCCCTCACCCCCGCCCCGCCCCTCACCCCTGCCCCGCCCCTCACCCTACTGTATCACTGTTCCTTCCAATCCTGCTGCCCCCCCCCCCACAGCATGCCACTTTACACATGGTACTGATCATGTACATTGTGCCCTCAAGGACTACGGTTCCCAGAATTCTTCAAGACCAATGGCCAGTTGCACAGAAAAATGTCTCAAGACCTTTAGAGGCACCTGTGGCAGAATAGTCAGAGCTGCAGAAATGCTTCCTGTCTGTCCAGGAATTGTGGGATTTGTAGTGTGGAGAAGGTGAGAGAGTGCAGAGGAGTGTGCATGAGCTGACAGATGGGACTCAATGGATGAATGTGGGCAGCGCTGGAGTAATCCCTGGCAGAGACACACTTATGAAGTCTGCCAGTCATTCCATTTATACACAAGCCTCCCCTCCCCTCTGGATCCTCTCCTGTCCTCCCACCCTCCCCTTCCCTCTGGATCCTCCCCTGTCCTCCCACCCTCCCCTCCCCTCCCTTCCTCTCCTCTCCCCTCCCCTCCTCTACCCCTCTCCCCACCCCTCTGGATCCTTCCCTCCTCTCCCCACCTCTCCCCTCACTTCCCCTCTGGATCCTCCCCTCCCCTCCCCTCCCCTCTGGATCCTTTCCTCCTCCCCCCCCCCCCCCCCCCCGCCCTCTGGATCCTCTCCTCTCCCCTCCCCTCCTTTCCCCTGCCCTCTGGAACCTCCCCTCTGCTCCCCTCCCCTCCCCTCCCCCTCACTCCCCTCTGGATCCTCCCCTCCCCACTCCCTGCCCCTCCTCTCCTCTCCCCTCCCCTCCCCTCTCTCCACCTCTCCTCTCCCCTCCCCTGTGGACCCTCCTCTCTCCTCCTCTCTGGATCCTCTCCTCCCCTCTCCCCCCTTCCCCCCTCCCCACCCCCCGCTCTGTCTCTGCCACCTGCCTGTGCTTGTCTCTGATCGTCAGTGCTGAACACCAGTACTTCACTGCACTGCCAGAATATCGGGGGGGTGGGCACGCAGCCAAGGGGAAGTAGCCGTGTCTGTACAGGCCAGCAAATCAGGTTATGGAAACACAGACCTGCCAGCCAATCAGGGCACAGAAACATACTGGACTGGGTAACATAACTGGGCTAAACTGGGCTGGGTTACATAACCAGGCTGAACTGGACTGGGTAACATAACCAGGCTAAACTGGACAGGGTAAGATAACCAGGCTAAACTGGACTGGGTTACATAACCAGGCTAAACTGGACTGGGTAACATAACCAGGCTAAGCTGGACTGGGTAATATAGCCGGGCTAAAGTGGACTGGGTAACATAACCAGGCTAAACTGGACTGGGTAACATAACCAGGCTAAACTAAACTGAGATACATAACCAGGCTAAACTGGACTGGGTAACATAACCAGGCTAAACTGGACTGGGTAACATAACCAGGCTAAACTGGACTGGGTAACATAACCAGGCTAAACTAAACTGAGATATATAACCAGGCTAAACTGGACTGGGTAGCATAACCAGGCTAAACTGGACTGGGTAATATAACCAGGCTAAACTAAACTGGATACATAACCAGGCTAAACTCGACTGGGTAACATAACCAGGCTAAACTGGACTGGGTAATATAACCAGGCTAAACTAAACTGTATTACATAACCAGGCTAAACTGGACTGGGTACCATAACCAGGCTAAACTGGACTGGGTAACACAACCAGGCTAAACTGGACTAGGTAACACAACCAGGCTAAACTGGACCAGGTAAGATAACCAGGCTAAACTGGACTGGGCAGCATTTGGCTATCAGTTATCACTGAGTGATCCTTGTACCAAAGATTCCATAACCGCTTACTTTTTGTAAAAAGAACAGGTGCAGCCAGATTATTATGGCATGTGCTTAGAGGAATAAACAGAGAATAAACCATTAAAAATATCAAAATTCCAATTTTGAAGAGTTGATAGAGAACCTCCAATCGAGCATCTAAACTCTTGTGGTTCTGATGTAATCAGAGGGAACTGACTAACTGCTGCTGAAATTCTTCAACCATGCAACATTTCTGGGATGCTTTCCTGACATCTGGCTTGTACAGATGTACATTTGTGCATTTGTGTTAACTGTTATCTAGATGAGGTTAATTCATGAGAACAGAAGTCAGAACTCAAATCAACATTATTCCAAATGACTGCAGTACAAATCATGTTTACACTCTACATGGCTCAATTAATAAAAATGTTCACCAATTATGTTGCATGCCTTGTTAAATCCAATAGGAAATTTTACAGGAGTGGTGTAGCTATGTGCATGCTTATGACACAGTTAATCAGAATCAATCAGTAATGAAAACCAGTATTGGCAGCCGACAAGCAGATTTCATCCCACAGAACCGTTGGGCAGAGGGGCTGTAGCTGGATATTTTCAATATTAATTGCTGCATATTTATGAATGAGTTAGCAATGCATTTGGGATGGTCTGTGGGCTCAGAATTCCTTCTGCATGACCTGGAGGCTTTTTTTTGTACACAGTGAAGATGGCCTGCTGTGGTCTTATTCCACTGGAAAAGGTCTACAGCAGAATCTCTAGTCAACAATGCTACCAGAAATGGACATTGGAATAAGCTTAAAAAAGACACAGACTCATGATCTTCCAAAAAAAAACAACAGTCTGATGTCAGAACAACCGGTTGCAGTTTTCTAAGCAGTTCTATTCTTAATTATTCTCACAGATTCAGAGAACTTCAGCATAATGACCATTAAAAGAAGACTAAAAGAAACAGCTTGCAGAGATGCAAAAGTAAAAAAGTAATTTGAATTTGGTAACAGTTTTTGACAGTTGCCCAGTCTCTTACTGTGTGTGGGATTCACTCGGTCAGCAGAACTGCTCTAAAAAGACCAACGTCTAACATCCACTCTGCTTGGGGTTCTACCAGTATGCAGGAAAACACCAAAAATAGGACATACTTAGCCTGTTAAGAAATGACAAATAATAGCAACACGCATCTCAGAACAAACCTTCCAAAGATACTGTAATTCAAGCCAAGGAGGGAAAATGCATCCTCTCCGGGCTACTGATGCCCGCCTGGAATCTGCCTAGCTCAGAAAAATCTTTTTTTGGAGGCTGTAGCATGAACCACATGTGTGTGAAACGTCCCACACTGACTCGGGCAGTTCAGATGCAGTGAAGCCTGTGGTCATGGAGACGTCCTGTTTCTGTGGGGTGATGGATATGAGGGGGAGATACCCTGTTACTGTGGGGTGATGGGTATGAGGAAGAGATGCCCTGTTTCTGTGGGGTGATGGGTATGAGGGGGAGATACCCTGTTACTGTGGGGTGATGGGAATGAGGGGGAGATGCCCTGTTACTGTGGGGTGATGGGTATGAGGGGGAGATGCCCTGTTACTGTGGGGTGATGGGTATGAGGGGGAGATGCCCTGTTTCTGTGGGGTGATGGGTATGAGGGGGAGATGCCCTGTTTCTGTGGGGTGATGGGTATGAGGGGGAGATGCCCTGTTTCTGTGGGGTGATGGGAATGAGGGGGAGATGCCCTGTTTCTGTGGGGTGATGGGTATGAGGGGGAGATGCCCTGTTTCTGTGGGGTGATGGGTATGAGGGGGAGATGCCCTGTTTCTGTGGGGTGATGGGTATGAGGGGGAGATGCCCTGTTTCTGTGGGGTGACGGGTATGAGAGAGGTTGCCTGTGTTTGTGGGGTCGACCGCTGTTGGGGGGGGGCATGGCTGTTAAGTTGAGGAGTAGTCACCTGTGTTAAAGATACAGGTACCTGTTATAAGCACAGATAGCTCTCCCTTTGTAATCCCATTCATGTTTTTTTCTATTTCTGTTATCTAGGGCGCAATTGTAAATTCATGTAATGTTGCATCATTTTTAACCTCAAGTTTATATAATACCATGTTGATGTAATCTTATATCTGTGTGTCAATGTGTATAAGTATGTGTGTATGTGTGTGTGTGTGTGTGTGTGCATGTGATTGATTGTGCGAGTGTGTGTGTGTGTGTGTGTGTGTGTGCATGTGATTGATTGTGCGAGTGTGTGTGTGTGCGTGTGTGTGTGCATGTGATTGATTGTGCGAGTGTGTGTGTGTGTGTGTGTGTGTGCATGTGATTGATTGTGCGAGTGTGTGTGTGTGTGTGTGTGTGTGTGTGCATGTGATTGATTGTGCGAGTGTGTGTGTGTGTGTGTGTGCATGTGATTGATTGTGCGAGTGTGTGTGTGTGTGTGTGTGTGTGTGCATGTGATTGATTGTGCGAGTGTGTGTGTGTGCGTGTTTGTTCTCTGCACATGTCAGCGAATCATAGATGGGCCTCCGTGCCAAAATAGTTGGGGCGCCTGTGGGGTGAGAGCCCTCTGTTTGGGGATCATTTTAAACCCCCCCCCCCCCCCCCCCCGTGCCTGGATCGTCTTTCTGCTCAGAGGCACACAGGACGCAATCCTTTCCTCCCTCCCTCCCTCCTTCCTTCTCTGCTTGTCTGCTTGTCCGTCGCTCTCCTTCTTTCCTCTCTCCCTCCCCACTGATTGGGCTGAGTGAATGAGCAGCATGTGTGTGATTGGCTGAGTGAATGAGCAGCATGTGTGTGATTGGCTGAGTGAATGAGGAGCATGTGTGTGATTGACTGAGTGAATGAGGAGCATGTGTGTAATTGGCTGAGTGAATGGGCAGCATGTGTGTGACTGGCTGAGTGAATGGGCAGCATGTGTGTGATTGGCTGAGTGAATGGGCAGCATGTGTGTAATTGGCTGAGTGAATGGGCAGCATGTGTGTGACTGGCTGAGTGAATGGGCAGCATGTGTGTGATTGGCTGAGTGAATGAGGAGCATGTGTGTGATTGGCTGAGTGAATGAGGAGCATGTGTGTGATTGGCTGCGTGAATGAGGAGCATGTGTGTGATTGGCTGAGTGAATGTGGGTGAATGTGTGATTAGCAGGTGGGGGGTTAGACTGGCAGGCGGGGGGGAGATGATTTGTCTCACACATGGCCAAGGTGCAGTGGGGGGGGGCATTTTAAAGGGGGGGGGGGGGGGGGGGGGTTAGATTGGCAGATTGAGGTTAGGGAGTCAGACTGGGGGCTTTGCCAGGAGACAGGGCATACCCCCCGCTCAGACTTATGTGAGTCATCTCATATGGCACAGTGTCACCATCAGCCAAAGGTCTGTCCTTAGAGTTTGCAGCAATGCATCCAGGTGCTCGGTCCACACATACACCTGCACCTGCCCAGGTGAGGCTCATCTGTAGGGAAGCTACGCTGGAGAAGGTGTACAGAGATGCAGGACAGGAGACACAAGTAACACCCATAGGTGGAGGATACAGGTGGAGGTAGATCAGTGGGACAGATGGAGGTAGAACACTGGGATTGGTGGAGGTAGTGCACTGGGAAAGGTGGAGGTGGATCACTGTGACAGGTGGAGGTAGAGCACTGGGACAGGTGGAGGTAGATCACTGGGACAGGTGGAGGTAGAGCACTGGGACAGGTGGAGGTAGAGCACTGGGACCGGTGGAGGTAGATCACTGGGACAGGTGGAGGTAGAGCACTGGGAAAGGTGGAGGTAGAGCACTGGGAGATAGGGTGCTTGGAGTTTTTAAGCAAAGCTAGTAGTTCAGTCAGTTTTATGAAACCGTAAAAATAATTTCAA
>CM045889.1:1065000-1070000 GCA_025169545.1 Anguilla japonica | reverse complement strand
TTGAGGATGCAGCTGAGGAGTTCCACCCCTTCATTAAGTTCTTCGTCACTTTCGACTCCAAGGTACGGCTGCAGAGAGTCAGAGAATCACAGTGAATCACACTACCTGAGTATCACAGTATCAGAGAATCACAGTGAATCACACTGCCTGAGTATCACAGTATCAGAGAATCACAGTGAATCACACTACCTGAGTATCACAGGGTCAGTGAATCACAATATTAGAGAATCCCTGAATCACTGAATCACATGCTGCAGGTAGGTTGAACAATAACAATGACCGATGCACACACCATTTAGGGGGTGTATGCTTAAAATAACAGGGCACCTGTGGTACATTTTTTTGTTGTTTCTGTAGCTAAAGGGCACTTTTGCTGTCACAGGACAGGGGCATGCAATTCAGCCTATGTTGGTGTCCATCTATGTATAGATCACCAGCAGAACAAGTCTTCTCTTATAGTGATAAAGATTTACATGTCCTCCATAATGTACTGTTGCCACCATACTCACTCGTACTAACTCTAACCTCTGACCTCACTCTGACTTGACCCCTGACCTCCAGATTGCTAAGAAGTTAAAGTTGAAGATCAATGAGGTGGACTTCTATGAGCCCTTCATGGACGAACCTGTCGCAATCCCTGGAAGACCCTACACTGAGGCAGAGCTGGTTGATTTTATTGAAGAACATGACAGGTGAGCTGTGAGACACACACAGGTGTGCTGTGAGACACACACAGGTGTGCTATGAGACACACACAGGTGAGCTGTGAGACACACACAGGTGAGCTATGAGATACACAGGTGAGCTGTGAGACACACACAGGTGAGCTGTGAGACACACACATTTTGAATGAGGGGTGGCAGCCAGACCCCACAAGGCATGTTGGGATTGCCGGCGGCGCGGCGAGAGGCGGCCAGGCCGCGGGGGAGATGGCAAAAAAATTCAACTTTGACCCCCTCGCCGCGTCGCGGTAACCAATCTGATTTGATCCAATGATCCGTCAAGTAAATTGTCCCTATTTTTTTCTAATTTTAGTTCCACGTTCTATCGTTCCACAATGGAGGACCTAATTTCCGTATCGGGCTTCCCAACTTAATAAAATCTCCTACAGAGACATTGATAAGAGGAACTAGCCTGGAGAAAAGTCTCTGAAATTGTCGGTGGCTCTACAATGTAGTTATCGCCGTTAGCGACAATCACTGTCCAGTCTGAATAAAAATCATTTTTGCAGTAACCTAGTTCTGAAAAATGTTAATAAGCTGCCTAGCTAGGCTGTCTAATGTCTAGCTATAGTGAGTAACAACAAACAGTAACAAACAAACAAAAAATCTTCCTAATGTATGAGTTGCTAGTTGTTCGTTTCTACCAGCCACCTAGCTAGCTAACCAGATATAACTTTGAAGGCATTATCTGGCTAATTAGCCAGACAATGTTTTTGTTGTTGGTTGTTACTCACCAGCTAGACATTAAACAGCCTAGCTAGGCAGCAGACTAACATCTTTCAGATCTAGGTTACTGCAAAAATGTCTGTCAAAAATAGGTGACGTCCACAAACAGCTGATTGTGGGGAGCCTGTCGCCGCGTATAGTGTGGCTTTACTGTGAGACACACACAGGTGTGCTATGAGATACACACAGGTGAGCTGAGAGACACACACAGGTGTGCTATGAGACACACAGGTGAGCTGTGAGACACACACAGGTGACCT
Organism: Anguilla japonica; assembly: GCA_025169545.1. NCBI lineage: Eukaryota > Metazoa > Chordata > Actinopteri > Anguilliformes > Anguillidae > Anguilla > Anguilla japonica. The sequence continues at coordinate 1,068,292 of CM045889.1, read as the reverse complement.
GTGAGATACACAGGTGAGCTGTGAGATACACACAGGTGAGCAGTGAGACACACACAGGTGTGCTATGAGACACACACAGGTGACCTGTGAGATACACAGGTGAGCTGTGAGACACACACAGGTGTGCTATAAGATACACACAGGTGACCTGTGAGATACACAGGTGAGCTGTGAGACACACACAGGTGTGCTATGAGACACACAGGTGAGCTGTGAGATACACAGATGAGCTGTGAAATATATGGATCTCTGCATCATCCCAGACATGTGCTCACCTGTTAGTCCCAGAGATTCCTAATATTCCCATGGCTAACGCTACAGAGCAGGAGATTCCTAATATTCCCACAGCTAATGCTACAGAGCACGAGATTCCTATTAGTCCCACAGCTAATGCTACTGAGCAGGAGATTCCTAATATTCCCACAGCTAATGCTACAGAGCTTGAGATTCCTATTATTCCCACAGCTAATGCTACTGAGCAGGAGATTCCTAATATTATTACAGCTAATGCTACAGAGCAGGAGATTCCTATTTATAATGCTACACAGAGATTCCTAATATTATTACAGCTAATGCTACAGAGCAGGAGATTCCTAATATTCCCACAGCTAATGCAACAGAGCAGGAGATTCCTAATATTCCCATAGCTAATGCAACAGAGCAGGAGGTTCTTAATATTCCCACAGCTAATGCTACAGAGCAGGGGATGGCTAATATCCCCATGGCTAATACTACTGAGCAGGAGATTCCTAATATTCCCCCAGCTAATGCTACAGAGCAGGAGATTCCTAATATTCCCACAGCTAATGCTACAGAGCAAGGGATGGCTAATATTCCCATGCCTAATACAACAGAGCAAACTGTGCTTTGCATTTTGGCACAATATACAGTCTGGAATTTTAACAAAAGCATATTTTGTTTAATTTCAGACCAACTCTGAGGAAACTGGAGCCTCACAGCATGTATGAGACATGGGTAAGTTTAGCAACCTGCACCCACCATAGATATCAAACCCATCATTTAGCATCTATTAACCACCACAGAAATAAGCTTTTTTTTAACCAATATTACCATCACAGGTACTACTTATTTACAATATCTATCACCCGTCATAAATATGCAAATTAATGCTGGAATTGTAAAATAATTCAAATATTATATGCTCCCTCAGGAGGATGACATTGATGGACAGCACATTGTTGCCTTTGCAGAGGAGGATGACCCAGGTAATGCAATGCAGGAAATACATCTGCACACACCTGTGCCCTTATGTGACCTTGACCTTGACCTTGATTTTCTGCAGTTGGCCAATGTGGAAACAAGACTTCAGTTCAGTTTTATCGTGTTCAGCCAAACACAATATTAATCGCACCTATTATATCAAATCTAGCACATCAACATTTATTTCATGTTTCACCAAATATAGCCCAATAAATTGATTAAAATAAAAAGTACACATCAGATATGTACGTTTAACTTATGTTTTATACATTCAGTAAATATTTACTTTGCTACATAAATATGAATATACCTACTTTGGGTCTGGCTGCAGATAGTGCAGCTTTGTCGTTGTTTTCAGGTCTAAATGGTAAGACCAAGCCAACTGCTACATGTCCTGTGACCTTTCAACTCTGATCTCTCCCAGATGGTTATGAATTTCTAGAGATTCTGAAGGAAGTGGCTCAGGAAAACACAGACAACCCTGATCTCAGTATCATCTGGATTGATCCGGATGATTTCCCCCTGGTAAGGGTTCCACCAAGCATGCTTCCCTCTGTCCTGCTCAGCGTTCTGCAGAAGGATGCTAGTGCACTGGCAGGACCTGGGACCTGTAGTCAGGTACTGCAGGACTTCTGGGACCTGTAGTCAGTTACTGCAGGACTTCTGGAACCTGTAGTCAGGTACTGCAGGACTTCTGGGACCTGTAGTCAGGTACTGCAGGACTTCTGGGACCTGCAGTCAGGTACTGCAGGACTTCTGGGACCTGTAGTTAGGTACTGCAGGACTTCTGGGACCTGTAGTAAGTTACTGCAGGACTTCTGGGACCTGCAGTCAGGTACTGCAATACTTCTGGGACCTGTAGTCAGGTACTGCAGGACTTCTGGGACCTGTAGTAAGTTACTGCAGGACTTCTGGGACCTGCAGTCAGGTACTGCAGGACTTCTGGGACCTGTAGTCAGGTACTGCAGGACTTCTGGGACCTGTAGTAAGTTACTGCAGGACTTCTGGGACCTGTAGTCAGGTACTGCAGGACTTCTGGGACCTGCAGTCAGGTACTGCAGGACTTCTGGGGCCTCTAGTCAGGTGCTGCAGGACGTCTGGGACCTGTAGTCAGTTACTGCAAGAACTCTGGGACCTGTTGGCAGGTACTGTAGAACTTCTGGGACCTGCAGTCAGGTACTGTTGGACTTCTGGGACCTGCAATCAGGTACTGCAGGACTTCTGGGACCTGTAGTCAGGTACTGCAGGACTTCTGGGACCTGCAGTCAGGTACTGTAGAACTTCTGGGACCTGCAGTCAGGTACTGTTGGACTTCTGGGACCTGCAATCAGGTACTGCAGGACTTCTGGGACCTGTAGTCAGGTACTGCAGGACTTCTGGGACCTGTAGTCAGGTACTGCAGGACTTCTGGGACCTGCAGTCAGGTACTGTAGAACTTCTGGGACCTGCAGTCAGGTACTGTTGGACTTCTGGGACCTGCAATCAGGTACTGCAGGACTTCTGGGACCTGCAGTCAGGTACTGTAGGACTTCTGGGACCTGTAGTCAGGTACTGCAGGACTTCTGGGACCTGCAGTCAGGTACTGTTGGACTTCTGGGACCTGCAATCAGGTACTGCAGGACTTCTGGGACCTGTAGTCAGGTACTGTAGAACTTCTGGGACCTGCAGTCAGGTACTGTAGAACTTCTGGGACCTACAGTCAGGTACTGTAGGACTTCTGGGACCTATTGTCAGCTACTAAAAAAATCATGGGCCCTTTCCAATCACTTATTTTACCTCCTTGCATCCATTCCTCACTTTTTTAGTTTCACATAATGGAGGATACAAGGATAGGACTCGAGAAAAAGATGCAAGGACAGAGGAATTGAGGAAATTGTACAAGGCAAATGAAATTTCCTTGTTCAGTCTAGCATCAGTTTGAAACTACAATTACAGACATAGCAGATGGGCAGAGGTGGATCCACAGGTTGATCGTATATTTGTCACGCATTTTGAGAAAAATACTTTTGCAAAGGTAGCCTCCTTGCTCCTAGCTCCTTCAAGGAGCACTTTCACGAGTTGGAATGTCCTT
>CM045889.1:992500-1060000 GCA_025169545.1 Anguilla japonica | reverse complement strand
TACAGTCGGTGAAGCAGAGTTGGTGAGTCAGTGAGCAGGCTGGGTGATTCAGTTATTCAGGGAGTCAGTGAAAAGCTCTACCACTTGGGGGGCTTATTCCAGTCCCAGCAGAGCATAATTGATAAGTGAATCAGTGAAGCAGCCAGAGTTGATGAGTCAGAGAGTGATTCTGTGATTCAGAATATTATTCCAGTCCCATCAGAATTATTCTGAACAGCTGAGCATCTCGTCTCAGTTTATTTTATGACGAGATTCAGACATGATTAAAATTGGACCATTTTATCGAATGATGCAAAGGTACTTACTTTTTCCCCGTTGAATGGTACTCCTTTAAAAGAGCAGAAAGAGCAGGGATAAGATTAACATATTAACAAAACAAAAAATAACATCCACTCTTCAAAAACTATAATGATATAAAGCAATAATACAACTATGACATAAAACAGTGACAGTACGAGCACAGTAATTCTGTAACACAGTCAGAGTAACAACTGTAATTCTGTAACACAGTCACAGTAAGAGCACAGTAATACTGCAGCACATTCAGACACATCACAGTAGTGATATAAAATAGTAACAGCACAGTAATGCCGTAACACAGTCACAGTAACAGTAAGGTTACAGTATTGTAACAGCACAGTATGTTTGCAGTAAGGTTACAGTAAGGTTACAGTATTGTAACAGCACAGTAAGGTTACAGTATTGTAACAGCACAGTAAGGTTACAGTATTGTAACGGCACAGTAAGGTTACAGTACTGTAACAGCACAGTAAGGTTACAGTATTGTAACGGCACAGTAAGGTTACAGTATTGTAACGGCACAGTAAGGTTACAGTATTGTAACAGCACAGTAAGGTTACAGTACTGTAACAGCACAGTAAGGTTACAGTATTGTAACAGCACAGTATGTTTGCAGTAAGGTTACAGTAAGGTTACAGTATTGTAACAGCACAGTAAGGTTACAGTAAGGTTACAGTACTGTAACAGCACAGTAAGGTTACAGTATTGGAACAGCACAGTATGTTTGCAGTAAGGTTACAGTATTGTAACAGCACAGTATGTTTGCAGTAAGGTTACAGTATTGTAACAGCACAGTACAGTAAGGTTACAGTACTGTAACAGCACAGTATAGTTAACAGCACAGTATGTTTGGTAAGGTTACAGTATTGCAGGTTACAGTAATGTAAGTGTGCAGTAAGGTTACAGTAAGGTTACAGTATTGTAACAGCACAGTAAGGTTACAGTAAGGTTACAGTACTGTAACAGCACAGTAAGGTTACAGTATTGGAACAGCACAGTATGTTTGCAGTAAGGTTACAGTATTGTAACAGCACAGTATGTTTGCAGTAAGGTTACAGTATTGTAACAGCACAGTATGTTTGCAGTAAGGTTACAGTATTGTAACAGCACAGTAAGGTTATAGTACTGTAACAGCACAGTATGTTTGCAGTAAGGTTACAGTATTGTAAGAGCGCAGTAAGGTTACAGTAATGTAAGTGTGCAGTAAGGTTACAGTAAGGTTACAGTATTGTAACAGCACAGTAAGGTTACAGTAATGTAAGAGCAGTGCTTCAGCACGGTAGGACACACCTGCAGGAAGTGGAAGGGGTCGTTCTCCTGCAGGAGGGCCTGCAGGCTGGTCTGAGCCTGCTGTAGATGGGCCCGGTCCTCAGTGATCCTGCTGAAACTCAGCTGAAGCTCCGCCCCCGGCCCCGCCCCGCTGTGGGCCCGCACACACTCCTGCAGAGCTGAGAGAAACCCACCCAGCTGCACCTGCAGCTGCTCCCCCACCACTCTCAAATGCTGCTCCGCACCCTCCACAAATCGCTGCACAGGAAGCAGGAAAACACAGACAGGAAATGAGATCACAGGATGAGAGGGGGGAGAGGAAAAGCAGATGCACACTCACCTGGCTGTCACGCTCAGCATCGGCACGCTGCTGCAGAAATCTCTCTGTGCGAGAAACCTTCCTGCTCAACCTCTGCCCCTGCACCTGCAGAGACTCCTAAGAGGGAGGGAGGGAGGGGGGAGAAGGAGAGAGAGACAGAGAGCAGAAACAGACACAAAGAGAAAGAGAGAAAGAGAGAAAGATTATCAAAAGAAAACCCCCCACAGGAGCCCAATCCTGATCTCTCTCTCTGCGAACTGTGGCAGGAGAGTGCATATATGTGCTGCACTAATGAACAGTGGGTTATGTATGCTGCACTTGATGCATTGTGGGTTACGTATGCCGCACTAATGCATTGTGGGTTATGGGTCCCGTACTAATGCATTATGGGTTATGTATGCTGCACTAATGCATTATGTGTTAGGTGTGCTGCACTAATGCATTATGGGTCATGGGTGCTGCACTAATGTATTGTGGGTATGTGTCCTCAGGAGAGGAGCCAGCCAATCAAAGAGCCAGGCCAAGCAGGTGGGCGTGGCTGCAGCTGGCTCACCTTCAGGTCTTTCATGGTGTTCTTCAGGGTCTTGATGGTGTGCCCGGCGTGCTGGCCCTCGATGGTGCAGGCGTTGCACACGAACACGCGCTGGTCCAGGCAGTAGTAGCGGTACGCCTCGTCGTGCGCCGCGCACTTGCGCTCGCGCACGTCGCCCAGCGGCTCGGTCAGCGGGTGCTCGCGGAAGGCGGGCCGCTCCAGGTGAGGCCGGACGTGCTCGGCGCACATGGACACCTCGCACTGCAGGCAGGTCTTGACGGCGGGGGCGGCGGCCCCCGGGGAGCAGTAGTCACAGTGCACGGGGGGCGGGGGCGGGGCCTGGCGGCAGGGGCGGCCCCGGCGCCGGTAGTCCTCGGCGATGTTGGCCAGCCGGTAGTTCTTCTGCAGGGGGCCGCCGCAGCGCAGGCTCTCCCGGCACTCCGGGCACCGGAACCTTCCGCGCTCCGCCCGCCGCCGCAGCCCCCGCACGCACGCCAGGCACAGGTTGTGCCCGCACGCCAGCAGGTGCGGGTCGCTGAACAGGTCCAGGCACACAGGACAGGTCAGCTCCCCCTCCAGCACACTCTCCTCTACCGGACCTGCCATGGAGCCACTGATCCTCCCTCTCTCCCCCTCTCTCCCTCTCTCTCTGTCTGCCTCTGTCTCTCTCTGCCTATCTCTGTCTATCTGTCTCTCTCTCTCTCTCTCTCTCTCTCTCTGTCTGCCTCTGTCTCTCTCTGCCTATCTCTGTCTATCTGTCTCTCTCTCTCCCTCTCTCTCTCCCTCTCTCTCTGTCTGCCTCTGTCTCTCTCTGCCTATCTCTGTCTATCTGTCTCTCTCTCCCTCTCTCTCTCTCTCTCTCTCTGTCTGTCTGTCTGTCTATCTGTCTCTCTCTCTCTGTCTCTCTCTCTCTCTGTCTGTCTCTGTCTCTCTCTCTCTCTCCTAACAGGAAAGAGGCTGTAAATCGATCAGCAGTGTGAGAGTGGTGAGGAGATCAGTGTTCATAAAGGCAGGCGTGGTAGAGATCAGTTTTTCTGAACCGAAAGAAAAAAGAGGGGGAGAAGAGTCATATGAGATCATTTAATTTACAAAGGTGCACACACACACACACACACACACACATACACACACTCTCACACACACACACACACACACACACACACACAGACATGCACGCACGCACGCACACACACTCTCACACACACACAAGAGGAAAGCTGCTGACTGGGGGAAAGGGGTCAAAGGTTCAGCGTGTTTGTGTTCCCAAAAAGAGTAGAGTCCACACAACCCGTTTGACTGAATGACTCTCACATTTCCAGAGTACAGCCACGCACACACTCACATGCACACACACACACACTCACACACACACACACACACTACTCACTAACACACACACACACACACACACTCACACGCACACACACTACTCACTAACACACACACACGCACACACTCACATGCACACACACACACACACACACACACACACACACAGACTCACACAAACACACACTCATACATAGGTTATACACACACACACACACACTAACACACACACACACATACACGCTCACACAGCCACACACACACACACACACTGTCTCTGTTTCACAGCTATGATTTACCATTCACATACTGCAGGCACAGCTCTTTGTCTATATGATCCCCCCCCCCCCCCCCCCCCCCCCCCCCCCCCCCCCCCCCCCCCCCCACACACACACACACACACACTAACACACACATGAATGCAACACACACACACACACACAATACGGACAATGTTTTATTTTATTAAGATAAAAATACAACATTTTAATTTAGACTTTAATCCAATAAAAATCAAAACGTTCGGATTAAATCACTTTTGAAACGACTACTCCAGTGCCCGGCTCTACCTTTCCAGCATTCATACCAAAAATAGACTAGTAATCAGGATGCATATGTGTGATTAGCAACAAGTATCTTTTCTGCGATATAACAGGCATAGCTTCCAACCAACGCAACCGTCCTAAAACAGTGGAGCGGGTTGTTCCTTACCGTCCGTGGTAATGCCAAACTGTGTTCCTCTTTCTCCTTTCGCGACGGACATCAGCGCTGCGGATCAGTGTTTACACTCGGTCCAGGCTGAGGATGATCTCCTCTGCCCAAAAACTACAGGTGAGCGTGGCTGTCATCACGCATCACGCAACGCCGAATCACGCAATAACCGCAGAGTGCAGGCTGTAGCTCCCGCCGCTGATCCTGGTTCGCTATCCAGCATTCCCAGAAAAAGCAAATAGCCGGGATTACGGACGTCTGAGCTGACTTCGGATCGTTTGTTGGGGGCGCTACTCCGGGGAGGGGCGCAGGCAGGCGGAGCGGAAGGTGCGCATGCGGCTTCACGGTGGTTGCTGGTTGCATACATTACAAACTGGAGGCGCAACACACGAGCTAGGTGCATGTATTTCAAACAGTAGTTAGTGAAGCGCAGATTGAGTTAAGGAAGGTTTCCGAAGGCATTCAGCTGGAAGACAGACGTTCTTCGACACAAACCTACCTCTACCGCGTGGAGGGCTGAGGTCCAGGACGGTTTCTGTCGGATTTGAGACAGCGGGCATAGACTGTACATCCGATTAAAGGGGACGAAGATGGCCACGCCTGACAGCTAGATAAACAAATTGTTCTCACTGGTCAGTTAGCCTATAATAACGGCGAATGCGAGCAAGTACCTCTGTTTGAAATAAGAGAGAACGAGTGGCTAATATGACGGTTCAGTTTTAGCTTCCCCTTTTTCAATGTGAAAAATGATTATTCTAGACTATACAACCAGTATGGAATCACGTAGGCCTTACAGAAAAAAGAAAATAAGCCCAGCATCTTGCAAAGCTGTTCTAGCTAATTATCGTTTTATCGCCCAGCCCTACAGTAGCCTGCCTACCATCAATTTAAATGACTGACGTCCGTACGTACCAATCAGTTCCACTCTATAGCCTAATACTTACATTCTTACACTTGAAGGAACGATTGGCTTCGGGTTGTGGTTCCCTTGGGGGGGGGGGGGGGGGGGGGGGGGGGGGGGGGGGGGGGTGCTGAATCAAACATAGCAGCGTTCTAATTTTTATAAGAACTCCCTCACTGTTATTCTGGATGCATTTATTATGTACAACATGCCGTTCGGCTGCTTTTTATTTCATACCTTCATTGTGTGTATCAGTGCTCAGTACTGCCACAGTATACGACACGAGTTAATTAGACAAGCATTTCCTCAAGTGCAGACATTCAGTAAATAGGATATACAGCAGACGCCTCAGTGATCGGTGATTGTGGATGAGGCACCATTCAGTATAATATATATAATGCTAGCTACATTGTTATTTACTGCCATTTAGCAGACCCTCTTATCCAGAGGGACTTACGCAAACAGAGGTGCACAGACAGTAAAACTGCAGTAATTCCACAAAGAGAAGGAAAGACTTCCCTAATAAGCACAAAATTACATTAAATAAACAACAAAGACCCACAGACTCTGAAAAAAAGAAAAAAATTAACACCTAATCAGGACAGTGTTAATGCAGTACAGGGACTGATGGATTATTACACTGGTCAGTGTTAATGCACTATAGGGGCTGATGCTATATTACACTGGTCAGTGTTAATGCAGTATATGGATTATTACACTGGTCAGTGTTAATGCAGTATAGGGGCTGGTGGATTATTACATTGGTCAGTGTTAATGCAGTATAGAGACTGATGCTATATTACACTGGTCAATGTTAATGCAGTATAGGGGCTGATGCTATATTACACTGGTCAGTGTTGATGCAGTATAGAGACTGATGCTATATTACACTGGTCAGTGTTAATGCAGTATAGAGACATGCTATATTACAATGGTCAGTGTTAAAGCATTATAGGGACTGATGGATTATTACACTGGTCAGTGTGAATGCAGTATAGAGACTGATGCTATATTACACTGGTCAGTGTTAATGTAGTATATAGACTGGTGCTATATTACACTGGTCAGTGTTAATGCAGTATAGAGACTGATGCTATAATACACTGGTCAATGTTAATGCAGTATAGAGACTGATGGTATATTACACTGGTCAGTGTTAATGCAGTATAGAGACTGATGGATTATTACACTGGTCAGTGTTAATGCAGTATAATGGCTGATACTATATCACACTGGTTAGTTTTAAGCATCAGCAGCCCCACAATGTTCCAGTTCCTTGTCTATTCCTGTGATGTCAGAGATCTCTGTGTTGCTCATTTCAGAATTTGTTTCATATCCAGATGCAGCAGCAGAATTCCCAGAATGCTTTTCACTCATCCAGTCACACACCTTCATACATGTCTTTGCAAGACGAGAGGTGTCTGGTTCAGAGGACGTGTCTTCCCTCACTGTGAAAGGAAATAGACTGCGTCAGTGATGTGGTCCCCGGAAAATGCACGGAAGCATGATCATGTGATCAAAACATCACTAAGGCAACCATCGTTACCTGTGCATTGCACTGCAGAATGCTAGGGTACTAGGGTTTGTTCTACAGCCTTTCAGCTATATGAGCGGATTTCTTTCACATTATTTTAACATTGGATGTGATGTCACATTTCCAAAGTGCTCCTGCCTCAGGCAGTGCTACTGTGCTTTTCTGATCTTCACTGTTGGTGGTGAGTACATGTGTGTGAAGTTAATTTGGGACTAATAACATAAGAATACATGATCATAAAACACTAGTCTGAAATGTTAATTACGTAAATCTATATAATGTTAAATAAAGATTGGGTTCCGTATGTTAAATGATATTTTCTATACTGGTTTGGTAATGAAACCTTAAGCAAACTCACTGTAGGGATGGACCAATTGATTACTTGCTGCTCCCCTCACAGGCAAGGTGGCCAAATCCTGAATCATTCTTTTGAAGTGCAGGTACATCTCCCATTCTCTCCTATCCCACTCCTTTTCAAAAACAGCATCCTCTCTCTCTATCCACTGCTGGGTCTGTGTCTTGCTGGCTGCTTCCTTAAGAGCATTCCCCTCTTCCTCTGTAGAGTCAGCCGCTTCTACCGAACTCCCTGATTCACAGAGTGTGTTTCCCCCTGGAAAACAGCACAGAGCAGTTAGCCTGTAGTCTAAAGATTATGTAGACTGAGCTTAAACCAACCCTAAGAAGAACAGAATGAACCAAACTCACCATAGAGAGGGGTTTCCATACTGCCTCCCCTGCTTGTTTGGGTGGTACGTTCTTGAATCATCTTCTTTAGCTTTAGGCCTATTTCGATTCTGCTCCATTCCTTTTCAAACACTTTTTGTAATTCAGCAGGAGGAAGAAATGTGCTTTTTCCTGTGCAATCCAAACCCAGTTTCCCCAACAGATGCTCTTCTCTCCTGATCCAGAGTTCATCAATAATTTGCATCAGCTCTGGAACTTTCTGCTTCTCTGTACTGATATCAGTCCCCCTGGTCTCTCTGTCCATCTCGTCTATCTCCTCCACCACCTCACCTTGTGTCTCAGTCAGGAGATGAAAGACATTTTTACCTGCTACCATCTCCTCAATCTTCTCCAGCAGCTCTGTGACTTGGGTGCGATCCTCCTTTTTCATATTGCAGAGAACATGGTACCTGTTCCCACATTTCTCAATGAGCCACTGGAGGGCGTGTCCTTCTCTCTCTATGTGCTGCTCGATGGAGATGTTTCCTAGGCATTCTCCCCAGGTGAACAGCACTAGAGTGTGTCTCCATATTCCCTCTCCAAGGTGCTTCATGTTGTCTCTAATTATTTTTCTTTGCTCTTCTTTAAATGTTGTGTCTGCAGGAATGACCAATAGGATCGCATGGGGACCAGGGTGACACAGCGCCAAACTCTTCACCACTTGCTCTTTTATCCAATCGGGTGTGAGATGAGCCGGGATAAACTTCCACCAGCCAGGTGTGTCGACCACAGTGACCTGCCTCCCAGCGACTTCACCTTGCTTCTTCTCACACTGCGCAGTTCTTCTCCAAACTCCAAACTCCTGTCTGCCCAGGATTGTATTCCCAGCTGAGCTCTTGCCCCCAACCACCCACCCCAGTAGCACCACCCTCAACTCGAATGGACGGTTTGTTCCCCCTGTCAGAGAGAAAGAACATCACTCTCAGCAAACTAGATTAACCTGACCAAACTGGCATCATCATTCAGAGAAAAGACTAAAACAGAAAACAAATGAAATTAATATCAGGTTTTGACCATACCTTTAAGAAGGTGTCTGAGGGTCTCTCTGTGTTCCCTCACCTTCCTCATTCTCTGATTGGCTCGTTCTTCTGTAATCCTACTCTTCTCCTCCATGTCCTGTCGAACTTTCCTCTCCATGTGAAAATGACGGCCACCATTACCCACCAGCATCTTCTCTATCATCTCCAGCAGCTCTGAGACCTCACTGCTGTTCTTACTGCTGAGAACATGGTACCTGTTCCCACATTTCTCTATGACCCATTGGAGGGCCTGATCTTCTCTCTCTATGTGCTGCTCAATGGTCATTTCCCTCAAAGTGTCCCCAAAGGTGAACAGCAGTATCGTGTGTCTCCACACTGAGTCACTGAGAAGCTCCAGGTGTTCCTGCACTGTTCTCCTGTGTTTCTCTTGGAAAGATGTGCTCAAATTAATGACCAGCAGGACAGCATGGGGCCCAGGGGGGCACAGAGACACACTGCACACAAGCTGGTCTTTCAGCAGTTCTGGAGAATCTTCAACAGGAAAATAAGTGAACCAGCCAGGTGTGTCCACCACAGTGACCTGCCTCCGACGTACATCCCCCTGCCCTTTCTTACACACTGCAGTTTGTACTCCAGGTGTAAACTCCTGTTTGCCCAGGATGGCGTTTCCTGCTGAACTCTTTCCTCCCTCCTTTGCTCCCAGCAGCACAATCCTCAGCTCTGAGACATGCTGTGTCTCCCCTGTCAGAGAGAATGAACACCCTTTATTGCTATTTACCAGGACACAAACTCTTGCATATTCATAAACACTGATGCATCTTGGGAGTATCTCATCAACTGTGTCAGTTTAGAAATGGCTTTTTTCAGTAACAGTTCATAATAATAACCAATTAAACTGCAAACTGCTTTTCAGCCAAATTAGGAACTGGTCATTTTTTTCATTTAATTAATTGATTATTTAAATTCACAGGATTTAATTCACACATTTATTTGAAGTTTTTTTTTTTTTTTTAATTTGAAAGCGTGTCATTTATAGCAGAAACATTTCAAAAATTACGAAATGACTGATTAAATCTGGCAAAATTGTGGAAATGTTTTAATGGCTTACTTTTGGTTTCCAATAAAGAATCCCAGACTGAAGGAAAAAATGTTGTTGATCATTGTTTTCTTTCTGTTCATAACTATAATGTAAATTTAAATGTTATTCATAAATAAAACCAGAATGCGTTTACATTATCATTCCTGTTGATATTTTACATTGAATATCATTTGATAATTTGATTCTTTAAACAGATTTAATTTTGTTTTACCCATTGAAAGGTCATAACATTTTTGTCAAACGGTCATAGCCTGTGCCAAAAGATAAAATTGTAGGCCTATGATGTTTGAAAAAATGTCCTCTGAATACTGTAAAGATCTCTCTATGATCCCTAATCAAATTAGTAGGCTTATCGAAAGCAAAACCAATATTCTCTTAAACTGAACAAACCAAATTTCACTAACGTTACCATAAACGGTCATACCACTGTTACATCGTTTGTGATTCGTTAAACTGTCTTGTTTATACTTTTTCAATGATACAGATGAACAAAACTGCCTCTACCGATTAAATGTTAGTCTAGTAGAACTCCATACTTTCTTCAATTTCAAAATTGCCAGTTAACCAAACCAGTAAACAGTTACCATAGTAACTGAGAATGGGGCTTAAACCTAGAGCGAGAGCACCCAAGGGGGGGACGTGTATCAACCACCCTAACCGCTAGTGTATTTACTTCGTAGGCTACTTATTAGAGAGAACTGGACATCGTTACCTATTAAAATGTAAGTCCTGTAAAATACACAAAATAAATTGTCTAAATGTAAAAAAAAAAAAAAACAACTTCATACATTTAGTTATATTAATACAGCCTTATTTACAATATCAACTTTTAAGACAAGCAACACGCTCAAAATTATCTCATCGTGACCCATTAAATACAATAGTGCAGAGGTTGCTTCATAATTTCAAACTGCTTTCCTAATGGCTATTTTGAGTCCTGCGACTTGGGTTACAACAGTGAGTACGGATTCCTAGACGTGCTGATAGCGACCACCCTTTCTCATATTAATCTCAATGCGCAAGATAGGACACTTCTACAGTATGCTAGCAAATATATGTCAAGTTCCATTAATTTATGGGGTGGTCAATACACATCCCTTTAGCAACCAAAATCTAGCGCTGGACCACATCTGACTTATTTGCCGGCACAGAAGAAAATAGCAAAAGTACTGAAAAAATAACCACTGGAGGATAACAAGGACATTTTTTCTTAAATAACTAGGTATAGGTGGTTACCGATATTTCGCCTATTTCATATATAGTTGCAAATCTGTTTACGTTTCGCCTATTTCATATATAGTTGCAAATCTGTTTACGTTTTCTTGACTGTCGAACGAAGGTGGTGGATAATAGGTGCTCTCACTCTAATGACAATACGCATTACTCACAACACTCAGTAGCTAGCGAGCTACCAAGCTAATATACAATCCCTGTCTATTTTGTCTTGACAACGAACTACAAACAAAATCTGAGGCGAACTACCTCTAACGCCGGAGTTTAAAGCTGTAAAAGCTGTCGGATCGTAACTACAGCTAATAGATTAGATCATCTAGCTAGCCACCGGCTAGGTCTAGTAGCAACCTGCTACCATTGAGCGACAATCTGCAAAAATAGCTATCGATAGCCTACTTATGGAGCAGTTTGTCAGCGCAAGAGTACTGGATCCAGCCAGCAAACTCGCGGAATTTCTTTCATTAGTGGTTAAACCTTCATACCGCATGATCATGGTCAGACAAAAATAGAAGGAAAACTCACCAACATGCCCAGATGACCCACCAACATGCCCAGATGACCCACCTGTATCCATTTCTTCTCCTCTCTTTATCTCTCTCCTGCTGTGTGGTGATCAGATCTGACTGTACTTTCTCAGAAAACAGTAACGACCTGCTGTGCAGCCTCATTCCAGGAGATCAGCATGCAGATTATACCACGCCCACTTTCAGGTGTGTCACAATACCAGGAACATCGAACCCTGAAACTGGCCTGCCTGCATGTTTGTAGCTCACTCTACCTGGCTGTAGATTAAAAATTAGAAGTAAACATACTTCACCCTTAGCAGATTAAAGGTAAAGAGATGTCAGGTGGAAAGACGTGTGGCACAGTCTGTGGGGCAGGTGACCCCATGACGTGCGCAACCTTCACAACATTTAGACCTTAGAGATTAAATTTGAGGGAGTGTGCCTGTCTGATACAGGGTTTTGACAGACTCTTTCTGTCTGTCTGTAGAAAAGACATTCATTAATAGTGTGAATGCAAATCTGTCTAAAAACAGTCAGAAAGCATTATTGTCCGTGGAGCTCCCCTGTTTATCAGGTGAAAGAGCGTCATTATGGTATGTAGACAGTGGAGACTGCAGGCTGCTCAATCCTGTGAGTTTTGCTAAGAATTCAAAAGGCGGGGAAAACAAAATGGTTGCTGATGTTGCTTCTTGAGGCAATGTTTTTCAACTGAAGGAGTCGTTGGTACTGTTATAATTTATAGGATTTTCCCATAATCATAACCAAAGATATGCTATTTGAAAACATGCGTATTTGCCATAGCGCTCCCCAATGGCAGACTGATCCAAAATTTTACAAGGTATTACCAAGTCAAGAGGTCAATACATTCACCAAAGTTCATGATGATCATGCATTGCTAAGCAAATGGCTGCTGATAGCTGATTGGCTGATGGCGGCCATGTTTTTTTAAATTATCTTTGGTCATTAGAAAGACTGGTGGGGGCTTTCAAAGAGATCCCCACCAGCATCCAAAATTCAGCCTGATTGGTCAAATGGTTGAAGAGTGATTGGCATTTAAATTAATTTTTCCTTATAGCGCCACCTATTGACAGAGATGCACCAAAATTGGCATGCTCTCAGAATCATATGTGGTACTTATGACCCAAATTTCATAAGGATCGGACATAGTGTTTATGAGTTAGGGATAGGACACATAGTGTTTACCTGCTTTGAGTAGGGATAGCCTCACAGTGACAGACACACACACATCACATACAGACCAGCTCTGAGTCTAGAGGGATAGAGGGATTCACAGTGACAGACACACATATACAGACCTGCTTTGAAGGTAGAGGGATAGCCTCTGAGTCTAGAGGGATAGATTCACAGTGACAGACACACATATACAGACCGGCTCTGAGTCTAGAGGGATAGATTCACAGTGACAGACACACATATACAGACCAGCTCTGAGTCTAGAGGGATAGATTCACAGTGCAGTGGATGGTCACAGTCTGAAAGGAGAGCTACAGCCGTGTGGCCCGTGTGTCACTCAGCTCAGTCACGTCCGTTTCACCCGTTATCTCCGTGCACTGGTCAGCATCATGCTGGAGTACATTCCTCTGTCTGACATTCAAATTAGCAAACCAATATATCACAGCAAAACTTAAACAGGCTCAATAAAAGACTCATAAAGCACTATCATTAGGGACTTGTGAATATTAAATGATCTGAAATAGTTTAGCAGAATAGCCGTTGTTCCTTCTTCGGTAGTGCATCAGAGTTTACATCGAAAGACCACTTACAATCAACAATCGTGCCCAGATACTTGTCATACTCTTGACTACTTCCTGGCTCTTAACTGTTTTTTGAGTTGTGTCACAGGGTTTGCATCTAAAAACAATGGTCATGTCTGTAGTTTTTGAGATTTTAAGCTTTAGAAAGGCATCACACTACTGTACTGATCATCTGAGTGAGAGAGACAACTGTAGTCACAACAAAACACAGAAAGCTCACACCCTATACTCACCCCAAAACAGATAGCCCACACCTTATACGTACCCCAAAACAGATACCCCACACCTTATACGTACCCCAAAACAGATACCCCACACCCTACACACACCCAAAACAGATACCCCATACCTTACATCGAACCCAAAACACAGATACCCCACACCCGACACATACCCCAAAACACAAATACCCCACACCCTACTCACCCCAAAACACAGATACCCCACACCCTACACTCACCCCAAAACAGATACCCCACACCCTACACGTACCCCAAAACACAAATACCCTACACCACACGAACCTCAAAACACAGATACCCCACACCCTACACGTACCCCAAAACACAGATACCCCACACCCTACACTCACCCCAAAACAGAAACCCCACACTCTACACTCACCCCAAAACAGAAACCCACACCCTACACTCACCCCAAAACACGAAACCCCACACCCTACTCTCACCCCAAATCAGATACCCCACACCCTCCACTTACCCCAAAACAGATACCCCACACCCTACACGCACCCCAAAACCCGGATAGCCCACACACTACATGAACCCCAAAACTCAGGTATTCCACAGCCTACACTCTCCCCAAAACCATACTGTACCAAACACTCTGCACTCACCCCAAAACTATGACATAATGAGTAATAAGGAGGTATGGTTCATTTTTGGCTTTCCCCATTATAGTTTGAGCAATTTCCCTATTAATTACACAGAGGTGCTATATGGCATGAAATATGATTAGGAAAAAAAGGAAAATAAACCCAATATCTGTCATAGCTATGTTAATCATTTTTGGCTCAAAGTGTTTCCAAAAGGCCTAATTATCATTTAGCCCAGCCCTACAGTAGCCTGCCTACTGTCCATTGAAATTAATGACTTCTCTGACTGTAGCCGAATTTCGCACCCAGTTCCATTTCAGTGGTTTTTTCTTCCATTTGATGAAGGAAAGATTAAATTCTGCTTTGCTTTAATTCCGGTTATTCCCAATATTCCGGATATTAGGGCTAATGATAGGGAGGCATCAGCTGGAATACCCTCCCCAGCGTAGACGCCTGTGTGTTTGGAAGATGGCAGCCCGGGTTAAGTATTACTGCCGGTCTCTGATGAGCAGTCCCAGCCTCACTGCACACTCACTGCAGAGGGCTCCAGGTCAGCATTCTGGGCATGCACAGGGCATGATTGACAGTTTGACAGTCATTGATGCGAACACTCCAGCATCTGAGAAGATACAAGACCTCACCAGGTTTTTTTTGGCGTCAAGTACAATAAATACAACATAGGAATATAGTGTGTTAACATACACAGAGCTCAGTGCCCATTACTTCCACAGTTTACTCCACAAGTTTATTAGACAAGCATTTCTCCTCCGAGCACATATTCATTCAGCTTTAAGTACCAACACATCCATTCTGAAGCAACAGGACATACATCAGAATACTCAGTTCAGCACAGAAGAGTGAAAGAGGTGGTTGTGCATGTGGCACTGTTGAGGATTAAAGATATTTAATGTTTGGTAGTTTATTACATTACTGGTATTTAGCAGCCTCTCTTATTCAGAGAGACTTGCAATGTAAACACAAGTGCCAAGATCCCCAAAATGGGGTGTGGTGAGGGGTGTTGGAGCATCTCAAAAGAAACAGCAAGTGTGAGAATTGCAGATTCCACTGGAAAGTTGTCAACTACCCTGCTGAACATTAGACAATAAACAAGAAGGAGAAACAATGGAGGGGAGTCCACTCCTTTGAAGGCTACAAATTGTTTTCTGTGTTCCACATAATTGGTGAACCACAACAATGCCTGATCACCCAGTTCCAGATATTTTAATTTTTGTATTAATATATAATGATCTACTGTGTCAAAAGCTTTTGACAAGTCTAGAAGAATACATATGGTGTATTCTTTATTATCATTTGCTTTATGTAACTCATTGATAAGATGGGTAATAGCCATGTAAGTAGAGCGGGATTTCCTGAATCCATATTGGTGTTTATATAATATTTCGTTCTCATCAAGATAGTTCAACAATCTGTAGACTAGTTTTTCGAGAATCTTTGAGATAGTGGGTAAAATGGATATGGGTTTATAGTGAGTAAAGATTGCAGGATCATCAACTTTGTGTACGGGGATAATTTTGGCAGTTTTTAATTCCTGTGGCACAATTCCTTTGATAAAAGATTAATTAAATATGTGTGTCAATGGTCTGGCAACAGCATTAGAAACCACTTTAAGTAGTTCTGCATCAACATTGTCATAACCTGGAGCAGAATTCTTTAGAGAGCCTAATATCTTACAAACCTCACTGACAGTGACCGGGCTGAGATGAAATCCACCAGTAGGGGGAGATGTTATATATTGGAGGGGGCTTTCATTAACCACAGCGATTTTGGAGGCCAGTGTTGGTCCAGTATCAGTAAAGAACCGGTTGAAGTTGTAGGCTATTGTTGCAGGATCCTTGATGAGTGATCCATCAACTTTAAATTCATTAGGAAGGGATTTATGTTTTTTCCTTTTGTTGAGAATATGATTAATGATACTCCAGAGTGTCCTCATATTATTTTTACACTTAGACCGTTCAGTACTAAAGTAGTGCTTCTTAGCCCTTCTAATAATATGATTTAATTTATTTCTATATTGTTTAAATTGCTTGAGGTAAAATGGTGTGGGATTTGAAAAATATTTTTTGTACAACTTGTGCTTGTTTCTAAGGGACTTGATCATCCCTTGGGTCACCCAAGGCTTTCTTGGTTTGGAGTGAGATTTGGAAAACTTTCTCTTCTCTGGAAAAGCAACATTGTAGATTTTGGATATTTCATTTATGAGCAAGGTATAGGCCTGCTGTGGGTCGTCATGGTCCAGAACAGTATCACATGAGAGATGTTCAACCAACTCTTTAAATTTGTTAATGGTGGATGGCTTTATTACTCTGTAGGTTGTTGGATTAGAATCAATACTCATAATAGTTGCATGTATGGATGTCATGAGGAAAATTGGAAAATTATCTGAAATGTCCATACAAAGGATCCCTGAGTTCATCTTTTTATCAAGTATATTAGTGAATACATTGTCAATCAAGGTGGCTGAAGTTTCAGTCACTCTGGTTGGCTTGGAAATCACAGGATGAAAACAATGTGAAAATATGATATCCAAGAATGAATTAATCTGATTACAGATTCTGTAAAAAAATAATCAGATTAATTCATTCTTGGATATCCCAGATATTTTATATTAAAATCTCCCATTTTGTAGCAATTTTTCCTCTCTTTGGATATGATGTCAAACGCATCTGCCAAATGAGAGTTTAAGTCACTTATACTAGACCTTGGTGATTTATAAATACATCCAATGATAGCATGGTTGTATGTTTCAACGAAAACACTCTCTTCAGAGAACATAAAGCATTTTTCTATATCTTTTCTTTCTATAAACTCCAGACAGGTGTTTACATACAATCAAACTCCTCCGCCCACTTTATCCTCTCTGAATCTATATCCATGATTAAAATTCTCAATACTATACATTTCGGCATTGTCCAAGTCTTAACCAAGTCTCAGATATCCCGATCGCAGAGAAGGTGTAGTTTAGATTAGAGAGGCAGAGAGTGAGTAAATCAAAGTTTTTTGGCATACTGCGTGCAATAATGTTCAAAAAAGAGAGGTCACCTTTTTTTAAAAATTGGTCACTGATAGATTTAAAGTCATCTTCTAGGAGATAACTACAATCAGACGTAAGGATTTGCTTCATATCAGAAAAACAATTCAGATCAGGGTCATTGCCACACAATATATCACTTGAGGGTGAATCACCTCTAAACTACATTAAACTACAAATAAGGAGAAACTACCCTGCTGAACATTAAACTATAAACAAGAAGAAAAAACTACCCTGCAGAACATTAAACTAGAAATAAGAAGGAAAAACTACCCTGATGAACACTAAACTATAAACAAGGAGAAACTACCCTGCTGAACATTAAACTATAAACAAGAAGGAAAAACTACCCTGATGAACATTAAACTATAAACAAGGAGAAACTACCCTGCAGAACATTAAACTAGAAACAAGAAGGAAAAACTACCCTGATGAATATTAAACTATGAACAAGGAGAAACTACCCTGCTGAACATTAAACTATAAACAAGAAGGAGAAACTACCCTGCTGAACATTAAACTATAAACAAGAAGGAGAAACTATCCTGCAGAACATTAAACTATAAACCAGAAGAAGAAATTACACTGCAGAACATTACATTTCAGTAAATAAACAACAGAAAAGATCCTGCTGATCTGACTGTTGTGGGAAGCTTATTCCATCACATTATTAAACTGTTCAGGGCTTTAAGTAATAAAAGATTAGGTATATGATATGTCACATGGGTAGATTTAAACATAGGTTGCTTTTTACATCAATATAAAAGGCATAATAATTGATCTTATATTACACTGGTCAGTGTTAATGCAGTATAGAGGCTGATGGTATAATACACTGGTCACTGTTAATGCAGTATAGAGACTGATGCTGTATTACACTGGTCAGTGTTAATGCAGTATAGAGACTGATGGATTATTGCACTGGTCAGTGTTAATGCAGTATAGAGACTGATGGATTATTACACTGGTCAGTGTTAATGCAGTATAGAGACTGATGCTATATTACACTGGTCAGTGTTAATGCAGTATAGAGACTGGTGCTATATTACACTGATCAGTGTTAATGCAGTATAGAGACTGGTGCTATATTACACTGATCAGTGTTAATGCAGTATAGAGACTGGTGCTATATTAGACTGGTCAGTGTCAATGCAGTATAGAGACTGATGGATTATTACACTGGTCAGTGTTAATGCAGTATAGAGACTGATGGATTATTACACTGGTCAGTGTTAATGCAGTATAGAGACTGATGCTATATTACACTGGTCAGTGTTAATGCAGTATAGAGACTGGTGCTATATTACACTGATCAGTGTTAATGCAGTATAGAGACTGGTGCTATATTACACTGATCAGTGTTAATGCAGTATAGAGACTGGTGCTATATTACACTGGTCAGTGTCAATGCAGTATAGAGACTGATGGATTATTACACTGGTCAGTGTTAATGCAGTATAGGGGCTGATACTATATCACACTGGTTAGTTTTAAGCATCAGCAGCCCCACAATGTTCCAGTTCCTCGTCTCTTCCTGTGATGTCAGAGGTCTCTGTGTTGCTCATTTCAGAATTTGTTTCATATCCAGATGCAGCAGCAGAATTCCCAGAATGCTTTTCTGTCATCCACTCACACACCTTCCTACATGTCTTTGCAAGATGAGAGGTCTCTGGTTCAGAGGACATGTCTTCCCTTACTGTGAAAGGAAATAG
Organism: Anguilla japonica; assembly: GCA_025169545.1. Lineage (NCBI taxonomy): Eukaryota > Metazoa > Chordata > Actinopteri > Anguilliformes > Anguillidae > Anguilla > Anguilla japonica. The sequence continues at coordinate 1,041,193 of CM045889.1, read as the reverse complement.
ACTGCGTCAGTGATGTGGTCCCCGGAAAATGCACGGAAGCATGATCATGTGATCGAAACATCACTAAGGCAACCATCATTACCCGTGCATTGCACTGCAGAATGCTCATACTAGGGTTTGTTCTACAGCCTTTCAGCTATATGAGCGGATTTCTTTCACATTATTTTAAATCTATAAATGTAAATCTATGTAATGTTAAATAAAGATTGGGTTCCGTATGTTAAATTATATTTTCTATACTGGTTTGGTAATGAAACCTTAAGCAAACTCACTGAAGGGACGTCCCAATGAATTGCTTGCTGCTCCCCTCACAGGCAAGGTGGCACAGTCCTGAATCATCCTTTTGAAGTGCAGGTACATCTCCCATTCTCTCCTATCCCATTCCTTTTCAAAAATAGGATCCTCTCTCCCTGTCCACTGCTGGGTCTGTGTCTTGCTGGCTGCTTCCTTAAGAGCATTCCCCTCTTCCTCTGTAGAGTCAGACGCTTCTACCGAACTCCCTGATTCACAGAGTATGTTTCCCCCTGGAAAACAGCACAGAGCAGTTAGCCTGTAGTCTAAAGATTATGTAGACTGAGCTTAAACCAACCCTAAGAAGAACAGAATGAACCAAACTCACCATAGAGAGGGGTTTCCATACTGCCTCCCCTGCTGGTTTGGGTGGTACGTTCCTGAATCATCTTCAGCTTTATGCCTCTTTCGATTCTGCTCCATTCCTTTTCAAACACTTTTTGCAATTCAGCAGAATTACGATCCAAACCCAGTTTCTCCAACAGACGCTCTTCCCTCCTGATCCAGAGTTCATCAATAATATGCATCAGCTCTGGATCTTTCTGCTTCTCTATGCTGAGATCAGCCCCCCTGGTCTCTCTGTCCATCTCCTCTATCTCCTCCACCACCTCACCTTGTGTCTCAGTCAGGAGATGAAAGACACTTTTATCTGCTACTGTCTCCTCAATCTTCTCCAGCAGCTCTGTGACTTGGGTGCGATCCTCCTTTTTCATATTGCAGAGAACGTGGTACCTGTTCCCACATTTCTCAATGAGCCACTGGAGGGCATGTCCTTCTCTCTCTATGTGCTGCTCGATGGAGATGTTTCCTAGGCATTCTCCCCAGGTGAACAGCACTAGAGTGTGTCTCCATATTCCCTCTCCGAGGTGCTTCATGTTGTCTCTAATTATTTTCCTTTGCTCTTCTTTAAATGCTGTGTCTGCAGGAATGACCAGTAGGATCGCATGGGGTCCAGGGTGACACAGCGCCAAACTCTTCACCACTTCCTCTTTTATCCAATCGGGTGTGAGATGAGCCGGGATAAACTTCCACCAGCCAGGTGTGTCGACCACAGTGACCTGCCTCCCAGCGACTTCACCTTGCTTCTTCTCACACTGTGCAGTTCTTCTCCAAAATCCAAACTCCTGTCTGCCCAGGATGGTATTCCCAGCTGAGCTCTTTCCCCCAACCACCCACCCCAGTAGCACCACCCTCAACCTTGAAGGACGGCTTGTTTCCCCTGTCAGAGAGAAAGAACATCACTTTCAGAAAACTAGGTTAACCTGATAACAAACTGGCATCATCATTCTGAGAATAGACTAAAACACAAAATAAGTGAAAGTAATAACAAGTTTTGACCGTACCTTTAAGAAGGTCTCTGAGGGTCTCTCTGTGTTCCCTCACCTTCCTCACTCTCTGATTGGCTCGTTCTTCTGTAATCCTCCTCTTCTCCTCCATGTCCTGTAGAACTTTCCTCTCCATGTGAAAATGACGGCCACCATTACCCACCACCATCTTCTCTATCATCTCCAGCAGCTCTGAGACCTCACTGCTGTTCTTACTGCTGAGAACATGGTACCTGTTCCCACATTTCTCTATGACCCATTGGAGGGCCTGACCTTCTCTCTCTATGTGCTGCTCAATGGTCATTTCCCTCAAAGTGTCCTCAAAGGTGAACAGCAATATCGTGTGTCTCCACACTGAGTCACTGAGAAGCTCCAGGTGTTCCTGCACTGTTCTCCTGTGTTTCTCTTGGAAAGATGAGCTCAAATTAATGATCAGCAGGACAGCATGGGGCCCAGGGGGACAGAGAGACACACTGCACACAATCTGGTCTTTCAGCAGTTCTGGAGAATCTTCAACAGGAAAATAATATACCCAACCAGGTGTGTCCACCACAGTGACCTGCCTCCGACGTACATCCCCCTGCCCTTTCTTACACACTGCAGTTTTTACTCCAGGTGTAAACTCCTGTTTGCCCAGGATGGCGTTTCCTGCTGAACTCTTTCCTCCCTCCTTTGCTCCCAGCAGCACAATCCTCAGCTCTGAGACATGCTGTGTCTCCCCTGTCAGAGAGAATGAACACTCTTTATTGCTATTTAACAGGACACAAACTCTTGCATATTCATAAACACTGATGCATCTTGGGAGTATCTCATCAACCGTGTCAGTTTAGAAATGCCTTTTTTCAATAACAGTTCATAATAATAACCAATTAAACTGCAAACTGCTTTTCAGCCAAATTAGGAACTGGTCATTTTTTTCATTTAATTAATTGATTATTTAAATTCACAGGATTTAATTCACACATTTATTTGAAGTTTTTTTTTTTTTTTCATTTGAAAGCGTGTCATTTATAGCAGAAACATTTCAAAAATTACGAAATTGATTAAATCTGGCAAAAATGTGGAAATGTTTTAATGGCTTACTTTTGGTTTCCAATAAAGAATCCCGGACTGAAGGAAAAAATGTTGTTGATCATTGTTTTCTTTCTGTTCATAACTATAATGTAAATTTAAATGTTATTCATAAATAAAACCAGAATGTGTTTACATTATCATTCCTGTTGATATTTTACATTGAATATCATTTGATAATTTGATTCTTTAAACAGATTTAATTTTGTTTTCCCCATTGAAAGATCATAAAATTTTTGTCAAACGGTCATAGCCTGTGCCAAAAGATAAAAATGTAGGCCTATGATGTTTGAAAAAATGTCCTCTGAATACTGTAAAGATCTCTCTATGATCCATAATCAAATTAGTAGGCTTACCGAAAGCAAAACCAATATTCTCTTAAACTGAACAAACCAAATTTCACTAACGTTACCATAAACGGTCATACCACTGTTACATCGTTTGTGATTCGTTAAACTGTCTTGTTTATACTTTTTCAATGATACAGATGAACAAAACTGCCTCTACCGATTAAACATTAGTCTAGTAGAACTCCATACTTTCTTCAATTTCAAAATGGCCAGTTAACCAAACCAGTAAACAATTACCATGGTAACTGAGAATGGGAATTAAACCTAGAGCGAGAGCACCCAAGGGGGGGACGTGTATCAACCACCCTAACCGCTAGTGTATTTACTTCGTAGGCTACTTATTAGAGAGAACTGGACATCGTTACCTATTAAAATGTAAGTCCTGTAAAATACACAAAATAAATTGTCTAAATGTAAAAAACAAAACAAAACAACTTCATACATTTAGTTATATTAATACAGCCTTATTTACAATATCAACTTTTAAGACAAGCAATACGCTCGAAATTATCTCATCGCGACCCATTAAATACAATGGTGCAGAGGTTGCTTCATAATATCAAACTGCTTTCCTAACGGCTATTTTGAGTCCTGCGATTTGGGTTACAACAGTGAGTACGGATTCCTAGACGTGCTGATAGCGACCACCCTTTCTCATATTAATCTCAATGCGAAAGATAGGACACTTCTACAGTATGCTAGCAAATATATGTCAAGTTCCATTAATTTATGGGGTGGTCAATACACATCCCTTTAGCAACCAAAATCTAGCGCTGGACCACGTCTGACTTATTTGCCGGCACAGAAGAAAATAGCAAAAGTACTGAAAAAATAACCACTGGAGGATAACAAGGACATTTTTTCTTACATAACTAGGTATAGGTGGTTACCGATATTTCGCCTATTTCATATATAGTTGCAAATCTGTTTACGTTTCGCCTATTTCATATATAGTTGCAAATCTGTTTACGTTTTCTTGACTGTCGAACGAAGGTGGTGGATAATAGGTGCTCTCACTCTAATGACAATACGCATTACTCACAACACTCAGTAGCTAGCAAGCTACCAAGCTAATATACAATCCCTGTCTATTTTGTCTTGACAATGAACTACAAACAAAATCTGAGGCGAACTACCTCTAACGCCGGAGTTTAAAGCTGTAAAAGCTGTCGGATCGTAACTACAGCTAATAGACTAGATCATCTAGCTAGTCACCAGCTAGGTCTAGTAGCAACCTGCTACCATTGAGCGACAATCTGCAAAAATAGCTATCGATAGCCTACTTATGGAGCAGCTTGTCAGCGCAAGAGTACTGGATCCAGCCAGCAAACTCGCGGAATTTCTTTCATTAGTGGCTAAACCTTCATACCGCATGATAATGGTCAGACAAAAATAGAAGGAAAACTCACCAACATGCCCAGATGACCCACCTGTATCCATTTCTTCTCCTCTCTTTATCTTTCTCCTGCTGTGTGGTGATCAGATCTGACTGTACTTTTTCAGAAAACAGTAACGACCTGCTGTGCAGCCTCATTCCAGGAGATCAGCATGCAGATTATACCACGCCCACTTTCAGGTGTGTCACAATACCAGGAACATCGAACCCTGAAACTGGCCTGCCTGCATGTTTGTAGCTCACTCTACCTGGCTGTAGATTAAAAATTAGAGGTAAACATACTTCACCCTTAGCAGATTAAAGGTAAAGAGATGTCAGGTGGAAAGACGTGTGGCACAGTCTGTGGGGCAGGTGACCCCATGACGTGCGCAACCTTCACAACATTTAGACCTTAGAGATTAAATTTGAGGGAGCAGTAAGAGTGTGCCTGTCTGATACAGGGTTTTGACAGGCTCTTTTTGTCTGTCTGTTTTTAGACAGATTTGCATTCACACTATTAATGAATGTCTTTTCTACAGTCAGAAAGCATGATTGTCCGTGGAGCTCCCCTGTTTATCAGGTGAAAGAGCGTCATTATGGTATGTAGACAGTGGAGACTGCAGGCTGCTCAATCCTGTGAGTTTTGCTAAGAATTCAAAAGGCGGGGAAAACAAAATGGTTGCTGATGTTGCTTCCTGAGGCAAAGTTTTTCAACTGAAGGAGCCGTTGCTACTGTTATAATTTATAGGGTTTTCCCATAATCATAACCAAAGATATGCTATTTGAAAACATGCGTATTTGCCATAGCGCTCCCCAATGGCAGACTGATCCAAAATTTTACAAGGTATTACCAAGTCAAGAGGTCAATACATTCACCAAAGTTCATGATGATCATGCATTGCTAAGCAAATGGCTGCTGATAGCTGATTGGCTGATGGCGGCCATGTTTTTTTTAATTATCTTTGGTCATTAGAACAACAGGTGGGGGCTTTCAAAGACATCCCCACCAGCATCCAAAATTCAGTCTGATTGGTCAAATGGTTGAAGAGTGATTGGCATTTAAATTAATTTTCTTCTTATAGCGCCACCTATTGACAGAGATGCACCAAAATTGGCATGCTCTCAGAATCATATGTGGTACTTATGACCCAAATTTCACAAGGATCGGACATAGTGTTTATGAGTTAGGGATAGATTCACAGTGACAGACACACATATACAGACCTGCTTTGAAGGTAGAGGGATAGCCTCACAGTGACAGACACACATATACAGACCAGCTCTGAGTCTAGAGGGATAGATTCACAGTGACAGACACACATATACAGACCAGCTCTGAGTCTAGAGGGATAGATTCACAGTGACAGACACACATATACAGACCAGCTCTGAGTCTAGAGGGATAGATTCACAGTGCAGTGGATGGTCACAGTCTGAAAGGAGAGCTACAGCCGTGTGGCCCGTGTGTCACTCAGCTCAGTCACGTCCGTTTCACCCGTTATCTCCGTGCACTGGTCAGCATCATGCTGGAGTACATTCCTCTGTCTGACATTCAAATTAGCAAACCAACATATCACAGCAAAACTTAAACAGGCTCAATAAAAGACTCATAAAGCACTATCATTAGGGACTTGTGAATATTAAATGATCTGAAATAGTTTAGCAGAATAGCCGTTGCTCCTTCTTTGGTAGTGCATCAGAGTTTACATCGAAAGACCACTTACAATCAACAATCGTGCCCAGATACTTGTCATACTCTTGACTACTTCCTGGCTCTTAACTGTTTTTTGAGTTGTGTCACAGGGTTTGCATCTAAAAACAATGGTCATGTCTGTAGTTTTTGAGATTTTAAGCTTTAGAAAGGCATCACACTACTGTACTGATCATCTGAGTGAGAGAGACAACTGTAGTCACAACAAAACACAGAAAGCTCACACCCTATACTCACCCCAAAACAGATAGCCCACACCTTATACGTACCCCAAAACAGATACCCCACACCTTATACATACCCCAAAACAGATACCCCACACCCTACACACACCAAAAACAGATACCCCATACCTTACACCGAACCCAAAACACAGTTACCCCACACCCGACACATACCCCAGAACACAGATACCCCACACCCTACACTCACCCCAAAACAGATACCCCACACCCTACACGTACCCCAAAACACAAATACCCTACACCACACGCACCTCAAAACACAGATACCCCACACCCTACACGTACCCCAAAACGCAGATACCCCACACCCTACACTCACCCCAAAACAGAAACCCCACACTCTACACTCACCCATTACATTACATTACATTTATTTCGCAGACGCTTTTATCCAAAGCGACGTACAAAAGTGCATATCATGGTCGTAGGCAACTGCTGAACACAAGTTCAGAAAGGTATAATACTTATTTTGTACAGCTATTTCTAGCTAAGAACACAGTTCACACAGTGAACACTATTCTAACCTAACCTCTGCAAAGCCAACTAGGCAGAAGAGTAAGCTACAGTATTAGGACAAAGACAAATACAAGTGACATGAAAAAGGGGGGGGGGGTTTTTTTTTTTTTTTTTTTTTTTTTTTTTTTTTTTTTTTTTAAATTAAAGAGTGAAATATACAGAATGGTGGTGGTTAATCTAGGTATAGTCTGAAGAGATGAGTCTTCAGGCCACGGCGGAAGATGGGTAGTGAGGGGGAGGTTCGGAGAGGGACGGGAAGTTCGTTCCACCACTGGGGAGCTAGGGTGGAGAAGCTCTGTGATCCCTTTGGGCGGGTGGGAGGGGTTACTAGGCGCCCTGCTTCCGCAGAGCGGAGTGGTCGAGCAGGCACGTAGAAGCGAATCATGTCCTGCAAGTAGATGGGGGCTGTCCTGTTGGCAGCAGTGTAGGCAAGGGTCAGGGTTTTGAACCGGATCCTGGCGGCGACAGGTAGCCAGTGGAGTGATCGCAGCAGAGGAGTGACGTGGGAGAATTTGGGAAGGTTGTAGATGAGTCGGGCAGCGGCATTCTGGATCATCTGAAGTGGCTGTATGGCACAAGCTGGCAGGCTTGCAAGGAGAGAGTTGCAGTAATCAAGGCGAGAGGTCACCGTAGCCTGGACGAGCAGCTGGGTGGAGTGCGTCGTCAGGTATGGTCGAATCCTTCTGATGTTGTACAGAAGGAATCTGCAGGACCGTGATGTTGCCTTGATGTGCTCCTTGAGGTCCAGTTGGTCATCCAGGACCACCCCCAAGCTCTTGGCAGAGTGAGAGGCAGTCACTGTGGTGCCATCAACCGTGATTGAGAGCTCACGAAGTAAGGAGGTCTTGCACGGGAGGAAGAGCAGCTCAGTTTTGTTGAGGTTGAGCTTCAGATGGTGGCTGGCCATCCAGGTGGAGATGTCAGCCAGGCAGGAAGAGATCTTATCATTGACCTGTGTGACCGAGGGGGGGAAAGAAAAGAAGAGTTGTGTGTTGTCTGCATAACAATGATAGGAGAAGCCATGTGAATTAATTACTGAACCAAGAGATCTGGTGTATAAGGAGAACAGCAGAGGACCCAGTACAGATCCCTGCGGCACTCCCGTAACAAGTGGATGAGACGCAGAGGCAGACCCCTTCCAGGTGACCTGGTAGGTCCTATCTGCAAGATAGGAAGCGAACCAAGACAGGGCAGTCCCGGCGATTCCCATCCCAGCCAAGGTGGAGAGGAGTATTTTATGGTTGACCGTGTCGAAAGCTGCAGACAGGTCAAGAAGGATCAGGACAGAGGAGAGGCGTGAGGCTCTTGCAGTGGCAAGTGCCTCCGTCACACCTAGGAGCGCAGTCTCTGTTGAGTGCCCGGATCGGAAGCCAGACTGGTGAGGGTCTAGCAGGTTGTTCTGATGGAGAAAAGAGGTTAGTTGTTTAAGAACTGCTCGTTCAAGGGTTTTGGACAGAAAGGGTAGAAGCGATACGGGACGATAATTTGTTACATCGGAGGGGTCTGAGGTGGGTTTTTTTAGAAGTGGGGTAACACGAGCCATCTTGAAATCAGAGGGAACGTGACCAGAGGAGAGAGAGGAATTAACAATAGAGGACAGATAGGGAAGGAACTCGCTGGAAATGGATTGGAGAACTTTAGATGGGATGGGGTCAAGTGGACAGGTGGTTGCACGGTGAGAGGTGATGAGTTGTAATACATCGGAGTCCTCCAGCATCTCGAAGGAGGTCAGTGTGGCTGTGGGTTTGTCCCGGGGGGGGTGGGGGGCTCACTGGATGGGCGAAGGAGTTCCGGATTGTAGCCACCTTTCCTTCAAAGGCGGCCAGAAAGTCATCTGCGGAGAGGGAAGAAGGAGGTGGGGGTGGAGGAGGAGTGAGGAGGGAAGAGAAGGTGGAGAATAGTTTCCGTGGATTAGAGACACATGCACTGATCTTGGATTGGAAAAATGAGGCTTTCGCTGAGGTGAGGGCAGATGTGAAAGCCGCCAGCAGGGTATGATATGCGGTCAGGTCATCAGAGGATCGGGATTTCCTCCACTTCCTCTCTGCAGCCCGCAGTGATGTTCTGCTGGAGCGTAGTGACTCAGTCAGCCATGGGCAGGGGGGTGAGGAGCGTGCTGGTTTGGAGACAAGGGGACAAAGTGAGTCGAGGGACTGGGAGAGGCAGGAGTTGAAGGTGGAGGTGGCAAGATCAACTGGCAGGTTAGAGAAAGACGCAGGAGGGGGAAGTGTAGACAGAGCAGTGGAGATGAGGGAGGATTGTGACAGATTAGAGAGATTTCTCCTGAAAGTTACTGTGGGTGAGCTGTTGGATGAGTTGAGGGGGTGTAGATAGGAGAAGGGGAAAGAAAGAAAGAAGTGGTCCGAGACATGGAGGGGAGTTACTGTAAGTTGGGGAATGGAGCAGCTTCTGGTGAATACAAGGTCTAGTTGGTTACCAGCCTTGTGTGTGGGAGGGGAAGAGGACAGGGATAGGCCGAAAGACTGGAGGAGTGAGGCAACCCTGGACAGTTGGGAGGTCTCTGGTGGGAGGTTGAAGTCTCCCAGAAGAATAGCAGGAGTGCCATCCTCAGGGAGGGAGCTCAGGAGAGTGTCCAGCTCGTCCAGGAAAGAGCCGAGTGGACCTGGAGGACGGTATAGAACACCCCAAAACAGAAACCCCACACCCTACACTCACCCCAAAAACACGGAAACCCCACACCCTACTCTCACCCCAAATCAGATACCCCACACCCTCCACTTACCCCAAAACAGATACCCCACACCCTACACGCACCCCAAAACCCGGATAGCCCACACACTACATGAACCCCAAAACTCAGGTATTCCACAGCCTACACTCTCCCCAAAACCATACTGTACCAAACACTCTGCACTCACCCCAAAACTATGACATAATGAGTAATAAGGAGGTATGGTTCATTTTTGGCTTTCCCCATTATAGTTTGAGCAATTTCCCTATTAATTACACAGAGGTGCTATATGGCATGAAATATGATTAGGAAAAAAAGGAAAATAAACCCAATATCTGTCATAGCTATGTTAATCATTTTTGGCTCAAAGTGTTTCCAAAAGGCCTAATTATCATTTAGCCCAGCCCTACAGTAGCCTGCCTACTGTCCATTGAAATTAATGACTTCTCTGACTGTAGCCGAATTTCGCACCCAGTTCCATTTCAGTGGTTTTTTCTTCCATTTGATGAAGGAAAGATTAAATTCTGCTTTGCTTTAATTCCGGTTATTCCCAATATTCCGGATATTAGGGCTAATGATAGGGAGGCATCAGCTGGAATACCCTCCCCAGCGTAGACGCCTGTGTGTTTGGAAGATGGCAGCCCCGGTTAAGTATTACTGCCGGTCTCTGATGAGCAGTCCCAGCCTCACTGCACACTCACTGCAGAGGGCTCCAGGTCAGCATTCTGGGCATGCACAGGGCATGATTGACAGTTTGACAGTCATTGATGCGAACACTCCAGCATCTGAGAAGATACTAGACCTCACCAGGTTTTTTTTGGCGTCAAGTACAATAAATACAACATAGGAATATAGTGTGTTAACATACACAGAGCTCAGTGCCCATTACTTCCACAGTTTACTCCACAAGTTTATTAGACAAGCATTTCTCCTCCGAGCACATATTCATTCAGCTTTAAGTACCAACACATCCATTCTGAAGCAACAGGACATACATAAGAATACTCAGTTCAGCACAGAAGAGTGAAAGAGGTGGTTATGCATGTGGCACTGTTGAGGATTAAAGATATTTAATGTTTGGTAGTTTATTACATTACTGGTATTTAGCAGCCTCTCTTATTCAGAGAGACTTGCAATGTAAACACAAGTGCCAAGATCCCCAAAATGGGGTGTGGTGGGGGGTGTTGGAGCATCTCAAAAGAAACAGCAAGTGTGAGAATTGCAGATTCCACTGGAAAGTTGTCAACTACCCTGCTGAACATTAGACAATAAACAAGAAGGAGAAACAATGGAGGGGAGTCCACTCCTTTGAAGGCTACAAATTGTTTTCTGTGTTCCACATAACTGGTGAACCACAACAATGCCTGATCACCCAGTTCCAGATATTTTAATTTTTGTATTAATATATAATGATCTACTGTGTCAAAAGCTTTTGACAAGTCTAGAAGAATACATATGGTGTATTCTTTATTATCATTTGCTTTATGTAACTCATTGATAAGATGGGTAATAGCCATGTAAGTAGAGCGGGATTTCCTGAATCCATATTGGTGTTTATATAATATTTCGTTCTCATCAAGATAGTTCAACAATCTGTAGACTAGTTTTTTTTTTCGAGAATCTTTGAGATAGTGGGTAAAATGGATATGGGTTTATAGTGAGTAAAGATTGCAGGATCATCAACTTTGTGTACGGGGATAATTTTGGCAGTTTTTAATTCCTGTGGCACAATTCCTTTGATAAAAGATTAATTAAATATGTGTGTCAATGGTCTGGCAACAGCATTAGAAACCACTTTAAGTAGTTCTGCATCAACATTGTCATAACCTGGAGCAGAATTCTTTAGAGAGCCTAATATCTTACAAACCTCACTGACAGTGACCGGGCTGAGATGAAATCCACCAGTAGGGGGAGATGTTATATATTGGAGGGGGCTTTCATTAACCACAGCGATTTTGGAGGCCAGTGTTGGTCCAGTATCAGTAAAGAACCGGTTGAAGTTGTAGGCTATTGTTGCAGGATCCTTGATGAGTGATCCATCAACTTTAAATTCATTAGGAAGGGATTTATGTTTTTTCCTTTTGTTGAGAATATGATTAATGATACTCCAGAGTGTCCTCATATTATTTTTACACTTAGACCGTTCAGTACTAAAGTAGTGCTTCTTAGCCCTTCTAATAATATGATTTAATTTATTTCTATATTGTTTAAATTGCTTGAGGTAAAATGGTGTGGGATTTGAAAAATATTTTTTGTACAACTTGTGCTTGTTTCTAAGGGACTTGATCATTCCTTGGGTTACCCAAGGCTTTGTTGGTTTGGAGTGAGATTTGGAAAACTTTCTCTTCTCTGGAAAAGCAACATTGTAGATTTTGGATATTTCATTTATGAGCAAGGTATAGGCCTGCTGTGGGTCGTCATGGTCCAGAACAGTATCCCATGAGAGATGTTCAACCAACTCTTTAAATTTGTTAATGGTGGATGGCTTTATTACTCTGTAGGTTGTTGGATTAGAATCAATGTTCATAATAGTTGCATGTATGGATGTCATGAGGAAAATTGGAAAATTATCTGAAATGTCCATACAAAGGATCCCTGAGTTCATCTTTTTATCAAGTATATTAGTGAATACATTGTCAATCAAGGTGGCTGAAGTTTCAGTCACTCTGGTTGGCTTGGAAATCACAGGATGAAAACAATGTGAAAACATGATATCCAAGAATGAATTAATCTGATTACAGATTCTGTAAAAAAATAATCAGATTAATTCATTCTTGGATATCCCAGATATTTTATATTAAAATCTCCCATTTTGTAGCAATTTTTCCTCTCTTTGGATATGATGTCAAACGCATCTGCCAAATGAGAGTTTAAGTCACTTATACTAGACCTTGGTGATTTATAAATACATCCAATGATAGCATGGTTGCATGTTTCAATAAAAACACTCTCTCCAGAGAACATAAAGCATTGTTCTATATCTTTTCTTTCTATAAACTCTAGACAGGTGTTTACATACAATCAAACTCCTCCGCCCACTTTATCCTCTCTGAATCTATATCCATGATTAAAATTCTCAATACTATACATTTCGGCATTGTCCAAGTCTTAACCAAGTCTCAGATATCCAAATCGCAGAGAAGGTGTAGTTTAGATTAGAGAGGCAGAGAGTGAGTAAATCAAAGTTTTTTGGCATACTGTGTGCATTAATGTGCAAAAAGGAGAGGTCACCTTTTTTTAAAAAAATTGGTCACTGATAGATTTAAAGTCATCTTCTAGGAGATAACTACAATCAGACATAAGGGGTTGCTTCATATCAGAAAAACAATTCAGATCAGGGTCATTGCCACACAATATATCACTTGAGGGTGAATCACCTCTAAACTACAAATTAAACTACATTAAACTACAAATAAGGAGAAACTACCCTGCTGAACATTAAACTGTAAACAAGAAGAAAAAACTACCCTACAGAACATTAAACTAGAAACAAGAAGGAAAAACTACCCTGCTGAACATTAAACTAGAAACAAGAAGGAAGAACTACCTTGATGAACATTAAACTATAAACAAGGAGAAACTACCCTGCTGAACATTAAACTATAAACAAGGAGAAACTACCCTGATGAACATTAAACTATAAACAAGGAGAAACTACCCTGCTGAACATTAAACTATAAACAAGAAGGAGAAACTACCCTGCGGAACATTAAACTATAAACAAGGAGAAACTATCCTGCAGAACATTACACTATAAACCAGAAGAAGAAATTACACTGCAGAACATTACATTTCAGTAAATAAACAACAGAAAAGATCCTGCTGATCTGACTGTTGTGGGAAGCTTATTCCATCACATTATTAAACTGTTCAGGGCTTTAAGTAATAAAAGATTAGGTATATGATATGTCACATGGGTAGATTTAAACATAGGTTGCTTTTTACATCAATATAATAGGCATAATAATTGATATTATATTACACTGGTCAGTGTTAATGCAGTATAGAGACTGATGCTATAATACACTGGTCACTGTTAATGCAGTATAGAGACTGATGCTATATTACACTGGTCAGTGTCAATGCAGTATAGAGACTGATGGATTATTACACTGGTCAGTGTTAATGCAGTATAGAGACTGATGGATTATTACACTGGTCGGTGTTAATGCAGTATAGAGACTGATGCTATATTACACTGGTCAGTGTCAATGCAGTATAGAGACTGATGGATTATTACACTGGTCAGTGTTAATGCAGTATAGAGACTGATGGATTATTGCACTGGTCAGTGTTAATGCAGTATAGAGACTGATGAATTATTACACTGGTCAGTGTTAATGCAGTATAGAGACTGATGCTATATTACACTGGTCAGTGTTAATGCAGTATAGAGACTGGTGCTATATTACACTGGTCAGTGTTAATGCAGTATAGAGACTGATGCTATATTACACTGGTCAGTGTTAATGAAGTATAGAGACTGGTGCTATATTACACTGGTCAGTGTTAATGCAGTATAGAGACTGATGGATTATTACACTGGTCAGTGTTAATGCAGTATAGGGGCTGATACTATATCACATTGGTTAGTTTTAAGCATCAGCAGTCCCACAGTGTCCCAGTTCCTCGTCTCTTCCTGTGATGTCAGAGGTCTCTGTGTTGCTCATTTCAGAATTTGTTTCATATCCAGATGCAGCAGCAGAATTCCCAGAATGCTTTTCACTCATCCAGTCACACACCTTCATACATGTCTTTGCAAGACGAGAGGTCTCTGGTTCAGAGGACGTGTCTTCCTTCACTGTGAAAGGAAATAGACTGCGTCAGTGATGTGGTCCCCGGAAAATGCATGGAAGCATGATCATGTGATCAAAACATCACTAAGGCAACCATCGTTACCCGTGCATTGCACTGCAGAATGCTCATACTAGGGTTTGTTCTACAGCCTTTCAGCTATATGAGCGGATTTCTTTCACATTATTTTAACATTGGATGTGATGTCACATTTCCAAAGTGCTCCTGCCTCAGGCAGTGCTACTGTGCTTTTCTGATCTTCACTGTTGGTGGTGAGTACATGTGTGTGAAGTTCATTTGGGACTAATAACATAAGAATACATGATCATAAAACACTAGTCTGAACTGAAATTTCAGGAAATGTTCATTACGTAAATCTATATAATGTTAAATAAAGATTGGGTTCCGTATGTTAAATGATATTTTCTATACTGGTTTGGTAATGAAACCTTAAGCAAACTCACTGTAGGGATGGACCAATTGATTACTTGCTGCTCCCCTCACAGGCAAGGTGGCCAAGTCCTGAATCATCCTTTTGAAGTGCAGGTACATCTCCCATTCTCTCCTATCCCACTCCTTTTCAAAAACAGCATCCTCTCTCTCTATCCACTGCTGGGTCTGTGTCTTGCTGGCTGCTTCCTTAAGAGCATTCCCCTCTTCCTCTGTAGAGTCAGCCGCTTCTACCAAACTCCCTGATTCACAGAGTGTGTTTCCCCCTGGAAAACAGCACAGAGCAGTTAGCCTGTAGTCTAAAGATTATGTAGACTGAGCTTAAACCAACCCTAAGAAGAACAGAATGAACCAAACTCACCATAGAGAGGGGTTTCCATACTGCCTCCCCTGCTGGTTTGGGTGGTACGTTCTTGAATCATCTTCTTCAGCTTTAGGCCTATTTCGATTCTGCTCCATTCCTTTTCAAACACTTTTTGTATTTCAGCAGGAGGAAGAAATGTGCTTTTTCCTGTGCAATCCAAACCCAGTTTCCCCAACAGATGCTCTTCTCTCCTGATCCAGAGTTCATCAATAATTTGCATCAGCTCTGGAACTTTCTGCTTCTCTGTACTGATATCAGTCCCCCTGGTCTCTCTGTCCATCTCGTCTATCTCCTCCACCACCTCACCTTGTGTCTCAGTCAGGAGATGAAAGACACTTTTGCCTGCTACCATCTCCTCAATTTCTCCAGCAACTCTGTGACTTGGGTGCGATCCTCCTTTTTCATATTGCAGAGAACGTGGTATCTGTTCCCACATTTCTCAATGAGCCACTGGAGGGCGTGTCCTTCTCTCTCTATGTGCTGCTCGATGGATATGTTTCCTAGGCATTCTCCCCAGGTGAACAGCACTAGAGTGTATCTCCATATTCCCTCTCCAAGGTGCTTCATGTTGTCTCTAATTATTTTTCTTTGCTCTTCTTTAAATGTTGTGTCTGCAGGAATGACCAATAGGATCGAATGGGGACCAGGGTGACACAACGCCAAACTCTTCACCACTTGCTCTTTTATCCAATCGGGTGTGAGATGAGCCGGGATAAACTTCCACCAGCCAGGTGTGTCGACCACAGTGACCTGCCTCCCAGCGACTTCACCTTGCTTCTTCGCACACTGCGCAGTTCTTCTCCAAACTCCAAACTCCTCCCTGCCCAGGATTGTATTCCCAGCTGAGCTCTTTCCCCCGACCACCCACCCCAGTAGCACCACCCTCAACTCGAATGGACGGTTTGTTCCCCCTGTCAGAGAGAAAGAACATCACTCTCAGCAAACTAGATTAACCTGACCAAACTGGCATCATCATTCAGAGAAAAGACTAAAACAGAAAACAAATGAAATTTATATCAGGTTTTGACCATACCTTTAAGAAGGTGTCTGAGGGTCTCTCTGTGTTCCCTCACCTTCCTCATTCTCTGATTGGCTCGTTCTTCTGTAATCCTACTCTTCTCCTCGATGTCCTGTCGAACTTTCCTCTCCATGTGAAAATGACGGCCACCATTACCCACCACCATCTTCTCTATCATCTCCAGCAGCTCTGAGACCTCACTGCTGTTCTTACTGCTGAGAACATGGTACCTGTTCCCACATTTCTCTATGACCCATTGGAGGGCCTGACCTTCTCTCTCTATGTGCTGCTCAATGGTCATTTCCCTCAAAGTGTCCCCAAAGGTGAACAGCAGTATCGTGTGTCTCCACACTGAGTCACTGAGAAGCTCCAGGTGTTCCTGCACTGTTCTCCTGTGTTTCTCTTGGAAAGATGTGCTCAAATTAATGACCAGCAGGACAGCATGGGGCCCAGGGGGGCACAGAGACACACTGCACACAATCTGGTCTTTCAGCAGTTCTGGAGAATCTTCAATAGGAAAATAAGTGAACCAGCCAGGCGTGTCCACCACAGTGACCTGCCTCCGACGTACATCCCCCTGCCCTTTCTTACACACTGCAGTTTTTACTCCAGGTGTAAACTCCTGTTTGCCCAGGATGGCGTTTCCTGCTGAACTCTTTCCTCCCTCCTTTGCTCCCAGCAGCACAATCCTCAGCTCTGAGACATGCTGTGTCTCCCCTGTCAGAGAGAATGAACACTCTTTATTTCTATTATTTTGAATTCACAGAATTGCATTTGTATAATTATTTCAAATATTATTTTTAATTTTCTTAATTCTGCAAAGTATGCAATTTATAGCAGAAACAGTTCACAAAGTAAGAAATGGCTGAGTAAATCTGGCAAAATAATACAATTATTGCAATGGTTTATTTTTGGTTTCCAATAAAGAATCCCAGACTGAAGATAAACTTTTTTGTTACTGCTCATTGTTTGTTACTCGCTCGCGTTACCCCACTCCTCAAGAAACCCACCTCAGACCTCTCTGATGTAATGAATTATCGACCGTATCGCTTCTACCTTTTCTGTCCAAAACCCTTGAGCGAGCAGTGCTTAAACAACTATCTTCTTTTCTCCATCAGAATGACCTGCTAGACCCTCACCAGTCTGGCTTCCGATTCGGGCACTCAACAGAGACTGCGCTCCTAGCTGTGACGGAGGCACTTGCCACTGCAAGAGCCTCACGCCTCTCCTCTGCCCTGATCCTCCTTGACCTGTCTGCAGCATTCAACATAGTCAACCACAAACTAATCCTCTCCACCTTGGCTGAGATGGGCATTGCTGGGACTGCCCTGTCTTGGTTCGCTTCCTATCTTGCAGATAGGTCCTACCAGGTCACCTGGAAGGGGTCTGCCTCTGCTTCTCATCCCCTTGTTACAGGAGTGCTGCAGGGATCTGTACTGGGTCCTCTGCTGTTCTCCATATACACCAAATCTCTTGGTTCAGTTATTAATTCACACGGCTTCTCCTATCATTGTTATGCGGACGACACGCAACTCTTCTTTTCTTTCCCCCCCTCTGCCTCACAGGTCGGTGATAAGATATCTTCCTGCCTGGATGACATCTCCACCTGGATGGCCAGCCACCACCTGAAGCTCAACCTCAACAAAACTGAGCTGCTCGTCTCCCCGTACAAGACCTCCCTAATACGTGAGCTCTCCACAGTGAATGCCTCTCACTCTGAAAAGAGCCTGGGGGTGGTCCTGTATGACCAGCTGGACCTCAAGGAGCACATCAAGGCAACATCATGGTCCTGCAGATTCCTTCTGTACAACATCAGAAGGATTCGACCATACTTGACTATGCACTCCACCCAGCTGCTCGTCCAGGCTACGGTGACCTCCCGCCTTGATTACTAAAACTCTCTCCTTGCTAGCCTGCCACCTTGTGCCATACAGCCACTACAGATGATTCAAAATGCCGCTGCCAGACTCATCTACAACCTTCCCAACTTCTCCCACCTCACTCCTCTGCTGTGACCACTCCACTGGCTACCGGTCTCTGCCAGGATCCGGTTTAAAGCACTGACCCTTGCCTACACTGCAGCCAACAGGATGGCCCCTATCTACTTGCAGGACATGGTTTGATTCTATATGCCTGCTCGACCACTCCGCTCTGCAGCAGCAGGGCGCCTTGTACCCCCTCCCACCCGAGTAAAGGGATCACAGAGCTTCTCCACCCTAGCTCCCCAGTGGTGGAACAAACTTCCTGTCCCTCTTCGAACCTCTTCCTCACTACCCATCTTCTGCCATGGTCTGAAGACACATCTCTTCAGACTATACCTGGACTAACTACCACCATTCTGTATATAATTTCACTTTAAATTCCCCCTTTCATGCCACTCATGTTACATGTACCCCCATTCCAGCACTTTTGGTAATATGTATTTGTCCTAATATTGTAGCTTGTTCTTCTGCCTAGTTGGCTTGGCAGAGGTTAGGTCAGAATAGTGTTCACTGTGTGAACTAAACTGTGTTCTTGGCTAGAAATAGCTGTATAAAATAAGTATTGTATCTTATTGAACCTGTGTTTTTGATTTTCCCAGACTTGCCAAATCTAATTTTGTATGAAGTTGAAATTTTATCTTTAGGTTCATATCATCTGTTAATTGTATCCTACAGCTTAAAGCTTTCAAAAGTAGCATGATGCAAGCCAGCTGATGCTTGTGCTGCAAAGTTTTAATTTTAAATAATTATTTAAGAACATTATAGTAGAAAATGAAAATAACTTTCTGGAGAGAAAATCTGAGTGAGTGTTCATGTTCTGTCATAAAATGCTTATATTCCTACAAGAAGTGTGTGTTTGATATGTATGATGATGGTCAGACAGAAATTGAAGGAAGACTCACCAAGATGCCAAGATGACTCACCTTTATCCATTTCTTCTCCTCTCTTTATCTTTCTCTCTCACTCTCTCTCCCCCTCTTTTGGGTGTGTTTATTCCAGTTTTGGGTTTAAAGATTTCCACAGGACCGTAGTGTCCCCAGTGCTGGTCCTCTCCTGCTGTGTGGTGATCAGA
This sequence comes from Anguilla japonica, assembly GCA_025169545.1. Taxonomy (NCBI): domain Eukaryota; kingdom Metazoa; phylum Chordata; class Actinopteri; order Anguilliformes; family Anguillidae; genus Anguilla; species Anguilla japonica. The sequence continues at coordinate 1,021,937 of CM045889.1, read as the reverse complement.
TCTGACTGCACTTTCTCAGAAAACAGGGACTGGACCATCCTGACCAGACTCGTTCCAGGAAATCATCAGGCTTCAGGCGAAAGATCAGACCACGCCCACTTTCATTTGAACATCGAACCCTGAAACTGGCCTGACTGCATGTTTGTAGCTCACTCTACCTGGCTGTAGATTAAAGATTAGACGTAAACATACTTCACCTTTAGCAGATTAAAGGTAAAGAGAGGTAAGGTGTGGTGGAGTCTGTGGGGTAGGTGACTCTGGGCTAAATGAGGTTATTTGGGGTTATTTTACATATTTTAAATGTACTTTCTTGCTTCAGATTACAAACCCCCGAATACCAGTATACCTGCCACTGTAAATACGCCCAGGTCATCAGAAGATGCTGTAAAGACCCCCAGGTAATAAGCTTCCATAAATACCCCCAGGTCATCAGAAGCTTCTTTAAATATCCTAGAAAGTGGACTATCTTTTAAGGGCAGTGTGTTCTTGTTTTTCACATCCAGTTCACCTCACATTTGACCTCAATATAAATACTTTCTTCAAGAGTTTAATCACTGTGACTATTGGCTGGGTTTAAGTTCTTAAACCATACAACAGCACTGACAGAAATGATCACAACTGAATCCTAACAGTGACTGTGACTCTAATCCTGTGTCAGTACTGACTGTAACTGTAATCCTGCATCAGTGCTGACTGTCTCTAATCCTGTGTCAGTGCTGACTGTGACTCTAATCCTGTGTCAGTGCTGACTATGACTCTAATACTGTGTCAGTGCTGACTGTCTCTAATCCTGTGTCAGTGCTGACTGTGACTCTAATCCTGTGTCAGTGCTGACTGTGACTTTAGTCCTGTGTCAGTACTGACTGTGACTCTAGTCCTGTGTCAGTGCTGACTGTGACTCTAATCCTGTGTCAGTGCTGACTGTCTCTAATCCTGTGTCAGTGCTGACTGTAACTCTAGTCCTGTGTCAGTGCTGACTGTGACTCTAGTCCTGTGTCCGTGCTGACTGTGACTCTAATCCTGTGTCAGTGCTGACTGTAACTCTAGTCCTGTGTCAGTGCTGACTGTGACTCTAATCCTGGGTCAGTGCTGACTGTGACTCTAATCCTGGGTCAGTGCTGACTGTGACTCTAGTCCTGTGTCTGTGCTGACTGTGACTCTAGTCCTGTGTCAGTGCTGACTGTGACTCTAATCCTGTGTCAGTGCTGACTGTGACTCTAATCCCAGCTAATTAATCACTTTGTTTTGTTTCCTGTTCTGTGCACACGCCAATTCTGGAGGAACATTTCTGGCATTCTGCCCCCTGGTGGTTAGGGACAACACACCCGTTTATGTTTTTTTTTTTCCTCATTCTTTTTCCCAAGAAGGAGCAGAACAACTCTATCCAATCAGCAACCAGCATCGTGGCCTCACCTGTCACCTATATTTGAGCATTACAGCAGTGTGCCACGCCTGGATATCAGCTACAGAACTTACGCCACCTTCACGACATTTAGACCTTACCGTTAGAGATTAAACTGGAGAGAGCAGTAAGAGTGTGCCTGTCTGATACAGGGTTCTGCCAGGCTCTTCCTGTCTGTCTGTTTTAAGACAGACTTGCATTCACACTATTAATGAATGTCTTTCCTACAGTCAGAAAGCATCAATGTCCATAAAGGTCCACTGTACTTAAGGTGAAAGTGTCCTTATGTGGCATGTAGACAGTGGAGACTGCAGTGTAAACCACCGACCACCAGGTGACACTGCCCTTCCTGAGCTGCAGATATCTGTTCAGATCAGGGAGTTTATTCATATCCTGTTAGCCGTGGTGGAAACAAACCGTAAATGAAAAATCCCTAAAATCAGTGGTTCAACATCACTGAACTGACTATGAGAAGCCCCTGATCTTTTGCTATGAGAATAGATTATATGACTGTATAATGTGTGCGTTCATGAAAGAGGAAACAAAGTTTAAACTTTTATAGGAAACATGGCTTCCTTTCCACCCTGTACTGGGAGAGAGACGTGGTAGCAGCTAACCTTTCCAATTTGGACTCATCCAAAGCCATCATGCATGAATGTGTGTGCAGTAAACCAGTCTTTATTGTAGAAAAAAAAACAGAGCATAAGGCCGGAGGGAGGGAGGGGGGGAGGCAGGAAAGTATAAGGAGCAGGTAGGGGGTATGAGATGGAAGAGTGAGGGAGAAAGGGAGGGAACGAGAGGCCGCTGGGGAGAGAGGGAGAGAGAGTGCGTTTGAACAGTGAGGCGTGTTCTGGTGGAGACTCGAGGACCAGTCAGTCACTCTCTCAGGGAAACAGCAGGCTTCTGATGCCCTGAAGAAAAGAAGGAGCCTCATCGAGTTTGAAAGAGGTGAGATCAGAAAAGCTTTTTAACCTTCTCGTTTGTTTTAGCTTTGTTAGGTCCTTATTGTGCATAGAAGGCAAATTACTGTTCCTGTAATAATAATAATAATAATAATAATAATAATAATAATAATATGTTACAATTAACATTATTTTTTTAATTCACCATTATGCTGTTCATCCATTTGGGTAACATTTTTGTTTATCATGCTGTGTATATATTAGATGAATGTTTTTGTTAAACATAATATGCATATTTCAGATTGGGTTTATAATAAGGTTGTGTATATGTTGGATGAATGTTTTATTAAATGTATTTAAGATCTAATGTATGAATAATTTAAGAAAAGTTTTATGAATTGTGTGAATGTTTTTTTTTAAGGTAATATTCATACGTCAGATTGTTTATTAGTTTATTGTAAGTTTGTGTAAGTTAGATTCATTTTTTATTAAATGTAACATTGATATGTCAGATTGTTTATTTGTTTATTATAAGTTTGTGTATGTTCAATTAATGTTTTATTAAATGTAACATGCATCAGATTGTTTATTTATTATAAATTTGTGTATGTTAGATTAGTGTTGTATTAAATGTGACATGCTTATGTCAGATTGTTTATTTGTTTATTATAAATTTGTGTATGTTAGATTAATGTTTTATTAAATGTAACATGCATATGTCAGATTGTTTATTATAAATTTATGTATGTCAGATTAATTTTTCGAAACGGCAGCAAGGTGCATTTGGATGCTTTGTTGTGTAGTTTTGAGGAGATAAAGAGGAAGCTGTTGCAAACAGGACAGAGAGTCGGGATGAAGAGGGGATGTGTGGGAATGCGATGGGGAAGGTGCAAAAAGAGAGGGAGCGTGTAAAGGACAGATGGTCTCCCAGTGGAGTTCCTGCTCTCGTCCTCCTGGACCCAGCTGGGCCTGGCAATCTCTCAGAACTCTGTGTCCAAACATTACCTCATCTCCACCCCCACACCGTCACCCAAACACTACCTCATCTCCACCCCCACACCGTCACCCAAACACTACCTCATCTCCACCCCCACACCGTCACCCAAACATTACCTCATCTCCACCCCCACACCCTCCACCCAAACACTACCTCATCTCCACCCCCACACTCTCCACCCCCACACTCTCCACCCAAACATTACCTCACCTCCACCCCCACACTCTCCACCCAAACATTACCTCATCTCCACCCCCACACCCTCCACCCAAACACTACCTCATCTCCACCCCCACACTCTCCACCCAAACATTACCTCATCTCCCCCCCACACCCTCAACCCAAACACTACCTCATCTCCACCCCCACACTCTCCACCCAAACATTACCTCATCTCCACCCCCACACCCTCAACCCAAACACTACCTCATCTCCACCCCCACACCCTCCACCCAAACGTTACCTCATTTCCACCCCCCACACCGTCACCCAAACACTACCTCATCTCCACCCCCACACTCTCCACCCAAACGTTACCTCATCTCCACCCCCACACTCTCCACCCAAACATTACCTCATCTCCACCCCCACACCCTCCACCCAAACACTACCTCATCTCCACCCCCACACTCTCCACCCAAACATTACCTCATCTCCACCCCCACACTCTCCACCCAAACATTACCTCATCTCCACCCCCTCCACCCAAACACTACCTCATCTCCACCCCCGCACCCTCAACCTAAACATTACCTCATCTCCACACCCTCCACCCAAACATTGCCTCATCTCCACACCCTCCACCCAAACATTACCTCATCTCCACCCCAACACCCTCCACTCAAACATTATCTCATCTCCCCCCCACACTCTCCACCCAAACATTACCTCATCTCCACCCAAACACTACCTCATCTCCACCCCCGCACCCTCAACCTAAACATTACCTCATCTCCACACCCTCCACCCAAACATTACCTCATCTCCACACCCTCAACCTAAACATTACCTCATCTCCACACCCTCCACCCAAACATTACCTCATGTCTATATACATACAGCCTCCCTGACTGGCTGTTCCTCTCACACACAGCCTCTCTGACTGGCTGTTCCTCTCACACAGCCTCCCTGACTGGCTGTTTCTCTCACACCCTGTCCCTGACTGGCTGTTTCTCTCACACACTGTCCCTGACTGGCTGTTTCTCTCACACAGTATCCCTGACTGGCTGTTTCTCTCACACACTGTCCCTGACTGGCTGTTTCTCTCACACACTGTCCCTGACTGGCTGTTTTTCTCACACACTGTCCCTGACTGGATGTTTCTCTCACACACTGTCCCTGACTGGCTGTTTCTCTCACACAGTGTCCCTGACTGGCTGTTTCTCTCACACACTGTCCCTGACTGGCTGTTTCTCTCACACACTGTCCCTGACTGGCTGTCCCTGTCACTCCTCTGTATTTCTGGGATTGGTTGTGTGAGGCTATGATGGACTTTCTGCTGCTGGCACCACTGTAAATGTGTCTTTCCTGCTCTCCCACCCAGGATACATATCCCTGAGAGCCAGACCAGTCAGAAGCATGCCCTGGTCTGCAGTGCCCCAGGGCTGTGCCCTGCTGTTTGGGTTGCTGCTGGCCCTGCGTGGCCCCCTGGTGGCTGGAGGGCAGAATGACACAGAGCCCATCGTGCTGGAGGGGAAGTGTTTGGTGGTGTGCGACTCCACGCCCTCCTCCGAGCCGACGGGGAACGCTCTGGGCATGTCCGTGCGCTCAGGAACCGGCCGCGTCGCCTTCTCTGCCTCCCGCAACACCAACCATGAGCCCTCCGAGATGAGCAACCGCACCATGACCATCTACTTCGACCAGGTCAGCCGCCACTGTGCCCATGAGCATAAATCAGCACCGCAACCACAGAATGCCACCACATCCGCACAACACCACCCCAGTATCAATGCCACATGAGCACATCCGCACACCACCACCCCAGTATCAATGCCACATGAGCACATCCGCACACCACCACCCCAGTATCAATGCCACATGACCACAATGGCCATGCAACACTACAGCACCATTACAGCATCACATCACCTCCGCAGCACCCTGCAGCGGCCATGTTGAGCCCTCTCTGCAGCGGCCATGTTGGGCCCTCTCTGCAGCGGCCATGTTGGGCCCTCTCTGCAGCGGCCATGTTGGGCCCTCTCTGCAGCGGCCATGTTGAGCCCTCTCTGCAGCGGCCATGTTAGGCCCTCTCTGCAGCGGCCATGTTAGGCCCTCTCTGCAGCGGCCATGTTGAGCCCTCTCTGCAGCGGCCATGTTGGGCCCTCTCTGCAGCGGCCATGTTGAGCCCTCTCTGCAGCGGCCATGTTGAGCCCTCTCTGCAGCGGCCATGTTGGGCCCTCTCTGCAGTGGCCGTGTTAGGCCCTCTCTGCAGCGGCCATGTTGGGCCCACTCTGCAGCGGCCATGTTGGGCCCTCTCTGCAGCGACCATGTTGTTGACCATGTTGTTTTTTGGACTGTGTGCTGTGCAGATCCTGGTGAATGTGGGGGGGCACTTTGACCCCGCCCGCAGCATTTTCCTGGCCCCCAGGAAGGGAGTCTACAGCTTCAGCTTCCATGTAGTCAAGGTGTACAACAGGCAGACCATACAGGTGAGCCTACCAACGACACTGACCCACACACCTGTGTGTATTAAAATGTTTTTTGAACAGGCAGGTGTTACGACCCCTGTTGTAAGTTTTTTTTTTACATTAGTCTCTGTTTCGCTCTTCCGGTTTGTCATCTGATCGGCTGTTTCTGTCTCCAGTTACTCGGTTTGAAAAAGTTGTCATTTGCCACTTACCAGGGAAAACAAGCTCTTCAAAATTATGCTTGGTGGTTCTGGTCTCTCTCTGATCTCAGGTCAGTCTGGAGCTGAACGGCTCTCTCTCACTGATCTCAGGTCAGTCTGGAGCTGATTGGCTCTCTCTCTGATCTCAGGTCAGTCTGGAGCTGAACGGCTCTCTCTCACTGATCTCAGGTCAGTCTGGAGCTGATTGGCTCTCTCACTGATCTCAGGTCAGTCTGGAGCTGATTGGCTCTCTCTCTGATCTCAGATCAGTCTGGAGCTGATTGGCTCTCTCTCTGATCTCAGGTCAGTCTGGAGCTGATTGGCTCTCTCTCTGATCTCAGATCAGTCTGGAGCTGATTGGCTCTCTCTCTGATCTCAGGTCAGTCTGGAGCTGATTGGCTCTCTCTCTGATCTCAGATCAGTCTGGAGCTGATTGGCTCTCTCTCTGATCTCAGATCAGTCTGGAGCTGATTGGCTCTCTCTCTGATCTCAGGTCAGTCTGGTGCTGATTGGCTCTCTCTCTGATCTCAGGTCAGGCTGGAGCTGATTGGCTCTCTCTCTGATCTCAGGTCAGTCTGGTGCTGATTGGCTCTCTCACTGATCTCAGGTCAGTCTGGTGCTGAACGGGTGGCCGGTGATCTCGGCCTTCGCCGGGGACCAGGACGTGACCCGAGAGGCGGCGACCAACGCGGGGCTGGTTACCATGGAGAAGGGCGACAAGGCCTACCTGAAGCTGGAGAGGGGGAACCTGATGGGGGGGTGGAAGTACTCCACCTTCTCAGGCTTCCTGGTCTTCCCCTTATAGGGGGGTACAGGGGTACAGGGGAGCACAAGGAAAGAGAACATGATATGGTGAGACCAACAAGAGTGTGTGTGGTGTGTGTGTGTGTGTGTGTGTGTGTGTGTGTGCTGTGTGCATGTATGTGTGTGTGGTGTGTGCATGTGTGTGTGTGCGTGTATGTGTGTGTGTGTGTGTATGCGTGTGTGCATGTATGTATGTGGGGGCATGTGTGTGTGTGTGTGTGTGTGTGTGTATGTATATATGAGTGAGCGTGTGCATGTGCCAGTGTGTAAGAGAGAGAGCTTTTTGAGTCATTGGGTTGCATTGCACTTCTGAGCTGAATGAATGTTGATATACTAAATCTACTGATGTGGCAATGACTGTTAATTTTATAGAAATGGTTCAACAATGATCATCATAATTACTAATCAGTTACTCTAAATAATTAAATATGCATTTTAGTAGTAATTGTAGATTCAGTTTTTTAATTATATTGGATCCTATGTGAGAACAGGAGGGTGGAAATTTGGAGGCTAGCCCAGGTTGGTTTTATTCATTTGTGCTTTGTTTTAGTTTTGATGGGCTTCTTTCTTATTTTATACATTTTCATTTTCAGGGTAAAGTCTCCACTGTGTGCTGCCCTGGCCTGTGGAAGCGCCTGTCTCATCTGATCCCTCTTCCCTTCTGACGCAGATAGGGAAGTGCTAATAAAAGAGTGCATCACACTGTGCGTTTGGAGTCTCTGATTTAGAGCCCTATATGTATACCTGCATAAGTATTCACACTGCATATGTACTGTGTATGTTCAGACGGGTGACAAATTAAAGGAAAAACCAACATAAAATGTCTTAGAAAGATTCAACACCTTTCTAAGAGTTGGAGTTTTGTTGTAAGTTAGCATTAGGAAGTCAGATGTAAGTTAGAATAAAGAACAACGATGCTCTACGGATAAGCTACAAGGTAACACCTAACGTACAGCATAGATATAACAGTGGGCTAAATACATCAGCTAAGAAGCTAACATTTTCTAGCTGGGCTACACAGTTTGGGGCTATGACAAATTCCTGCAGAAATGGAACAAGCAAGATATTGGGGGTGAACTCAGAGCTCAGTGGCTGATTTCAGAGCCTGGGGCAGTCAGAGAGACCTTAGAGATAATAATTTATTGATATCTGTTGGAATGTGAAGGAAATTAATCAAATATTACAACAAAAAAAGTGTTCTATGCCTTTAAAGGAGCAAAAGATGAAGGTTTAAGGTTTTGGAATGGTCCTCATGGTCCCCAGACTTGAATATTATTGAAATATTTCTGAACTAGAAGGGTTCTGTGGGGAAGAGAGTGGAAAACTCTTGAAGCAAGAATAGAAAGACTTTTTACAAGAACTGAGCATAACCTGTGAATTCTGCCAAAGGAGTTGTTACCAAGGACTGAATGACAGGGTGTACAAACTTTTGCACATGCCACATTTACAGTTTTATTTCTTCAGTTAAATTCAGCCAAAATTGAAATATGCTATATTTAAATTTGTTCTTTGTAGAGTTTGTCAAAATCTTTCCACTTTGTAAATTAACAAAACATGTGATTTGTCCTGCGTTGCCCAAACCTTTACATGCCACTGTGCCACTGACACTCATGATCACACACATCCTTATTTCAGAACTGAGTCTCAGGTGAGTCAGGGCCTCAGGTGAGTCAGGGCCTGTTGTTCACTGGGATGGTTTTCCAGGCTGCGATGCTGGGAGGCTGACACTAGCAGGCGCTGTGGGGTTTCTGCGGCGCGTCCGGCTGCCAGTCGTGATGGTCATGGTGTTGTGGTCTCCAATCTGCACTGCAGTCACTCTGGAAATATTGATGCCTGAAAGAGAGACAGAGGGAAACACCATAACAACATTTAAACAACACTAACATCACTCCTGCCAGTGACTGCCACTGATTAGAAATGTTGTAGCAGTTACGATTATGTATGACTGTTACAGTGGTGTAGGGATAACTTACTCTTGGAACACAGCACTGGAGTCTGTCTGCAGCACTGACCCTGAAAACACAAACACATATCAGTCTGACTACAGCACTGACCCTGAAAACACAGACACATACAATCTGACTGCAGCACTGACCCTGAAAACACAGACACATACAATCTGACTGCAGCACTGATCCTGGGAACACAGACACATATCAGTGTGCCTACAGCACTGACCATGAGAACACAGACACACATCAGTCTGACTGCAGCACTGACTCTGAGAACACAGACACATATCAGTGTGCCTACAGCACTGACCCTGAGAACACAGACACACATCAGTCTGACTACAGCACTGACCCTGAGAACACAGACACATACAATCTGACTGCAGCACTGATCCTGAGAACACAGACACATACAATCTGACTGCAGCACTGACCCTGAGAACACAAACACATATCAGTCTGACTACAGCACTGACCCTGAAAACACAGACACATACAATCTGACTGCAGCACTGACCCTGAGAACACAAACACACATCAGTCTGACTACAGCACTGACCCTGAGAACACAGACACATACAATCTGACTGCAGCACTGATCCTGGGAACACAGACACATATCAGTGTGCCTACAGCACTGACCCTGAGAACACAGACACATATCAGTCTGACTGCAGCACTGACCCTGAGAACACAGACACATATCAGTCTGACTGCAGCACTGACCATGAGAACACAGACACATACAATCTGACTGCAGCACTGACCATGAGATCACAGACACATATCAGTCTGACTGCAGCACTGACCCTGAGAACACAAACACACATCAGTCTGACTGCAGCACTGACCATGAGATCACAGACACATATCAATCTGACTGCAGCACTGACCCTTAAAGCAGCATTATTTCTGTCTTTTCATTTAAATTTACATTTTGAATGTAGAATATTTTTGAAGGAATTCAAAGGAGTTTCTCTTAATTTTGAGATTTTCCAAAACTCAGTTTTTGGAAAAACCAACATTCAGTAGCCCATGTGCTGGGGAGCTCAGAGAGTAAATCTGCGAAGCAAACACTCAAGCACTGCTTCCTACCTCCAAGCTTTGTTTGGAAGACGAGGAGGCAGCCACTGGAGTTTTATTGGCTGAGTGCAGGGTTGGATCAGCAGACAGCATTCTGATTGGGCGATGTGGAGCAGACACTGAGAGGAAACAAAAGTTTTGAAGAATGTCTCACTATTTCTTTCAGTCTTTCTCTCACAATTTTTTATCCTTATTTTCTTCCATCATATTCTAGTCAGCCCATTCCTCCACGCCCTCTTCTCTCCTCTCCTCAGTCTGTCTTCCTTCTATCTCTTCTTCTGTCTGGCAGACCTGGGTCAGAAACTGCTGTATTTCATATTTGTGAATGTTAACTACATTTATCCCATAAAAAGTAGCATTCAAGGAAGAACACCCAATGATGTGCATGAGGGGTCAATGGGAAAACTTTGGGTGTCTGTTATTAGGTTTTAAATTACCTTTGACTTTGGAGTGAGGGATGAAATTTCCAGGTGTCTCCTATGATAAACAGAAAAAAAAAATCTTATGTGAAACAGTGCCCCTCATCCTCCACTGGTAGTGAGGTGGAACTGCAGCTCCCCAACACTCAAGATTATCATTCAGATTTTTCAAACAAGTTGAGATAATAAAATATTTCCTAAAATTAATAAAAAGACAGATAGTTACCTGTGCAGGGAGGGGTCCTGTGGTCACATGATCAAAGGAATTGATTATATGTGCAAATCCAGGTTTAATGAGAGAAAAGAGAGAAATTAGCACAATATTTACAGGGTTTGCAGTGCTACATATCTTCCTTAATCTATCAATTATGATGGAATGGCCAAAGGCCTTAGAAAGGTCAATAAAAAGGGTGGCACAGTGTTGTTTACTGATAAGGGTTTGAGTCCTACAGAGGCTGCAGTATTTTGACCAGACCTGAAACCAGATGAGTGCACATTACTATGAATATTATTATCATGTAAGAACTGCTTGATCTCAGTGCTCACCAGGGATCATAAAACTAGTGCCACTACAGGGAGTTTTAAACAGAACGATAACTATTTTGGTCAAAAATATCGCCACATAATCCCACGCAGTATGAACGTCTGGGATAAAATCAGTTAAATAAAAGTCACGTGCGTACAGAAAAAAAAACGTCGCAATGTTCCCAAATGTTCTTAAAATTTTGTTTTAAAATAAAGCCAGGCTTTATTTTAGCCGATATAGTATTCCTGACACGTGCCATGACGCAATGGTCACTGACGTCACTGAGGAACACATTAACTGCCCGGAGGTGTGTAGGTAAGTATGAAGTCAATAAGAGAAGACTCATCAGGTCATTTGGTATTGAGTCATGCAGGAAAATTGACAAGTTGGGTGAGGTTAAGAAAGTAGGAAATGCATTTCAGGAAAACAGAAACAGGAGTTAACCAACTCCAATTTAAACCACCCATTAAAACAAACTTCTCATTAAACACAGCCAATAAATCAAGCAAGGACGAAGTCGCATCTCTTGAATCAGGAGTCTTATAATAGCCTAACACTGTGAAATGAGAATCATTAGTTAAATTAAAATGTCTTTTAGATTCCCAGCGGTAGAAAAGACACGTTCTTATGGCACCAAGGAACCACGGATGAACTGAAAGTGGCATTTAATAAGTACCAGCATAGCGCCTGCCTGTATTGCCCAGCGACCTCTGTTTTCACCAGAGGAGGCACTAAAATGCAAGATTCATTTTTGGTTGAAAGAAAGACAGCTGTAATAATGCTGCATTTTCTCAAGTGTCATTTTTTTTTTTACAATTTGAATAGCATTCAAATATCAAACCATCAGTTGACAACCCCAGTACCATTGTGAACTGGACTGGCAGAGATGTGGAGGGTGCCAATCCTGGAGCAAGAGGAAGATACCTCATTGTCGTCATCCTACAGAGAGTGACGAAGAGAGCGAACGAGAGAATGCGAAATAGTGAAGACAGAGATGGAGAGAGAGAGAAAGAGAATTCAAGTAACCCTTTACATTAAAATCCATGTTTTTTGTGAGGACCATAACATAAAGCAGTAATAGTGATACAGTAATGACAAAATTGTGGCAGTGTAAAAGAGTGTAATAACAGAGCAATAATAGTATAATAACAGTGTAATAAGAGTGTGGTAACAGTTAATGAGAGTTTAACTACAGTGAAATAAGAGTGTGATGGCAGAGTAATCATAGTAAAATAATTGTGTGATAGTGTAATAAGTGTTATGAAACTATAATTGCAGTACCAGTGCTTTTGATGCCTGGTAGATGGCATCATTAATTCCACATCTGTGCAGCTTAAACACCTTCTCTGTCACTGGGAGGCAGTCTGAATACACAAAACAACACAACACAATATACACACAAAACAACACAATTCACACACAATATACACATAAAACACAACACAATACACACCCAAAACAACACAATACACAACACAATACAATATACACACTCAATACAACACAACACCACATGAGATAACATAACACAGTACACACAAAACAATACAGAAACACAACACAACACAATACAACACAATAGACAAATGCAACACAACACACGAGCACACCACAGAACAACACCAACAACACAAAAAAACAATATAATATTAATAAAACACAGAGATCACAGTGTGTGCACAGACCAACAAAAATAACACGTAAACAACACAATACAGTTCAAGATCAAAATGTTTTACAAAGAGCACTTTTTTACTTATGACATTAACATTGAATGCTGTATCTCTATCATACTCTACTCCTCCTTCCACTGGCATGGACCGTCAGATACTAAATCACAGACTGACTCAATGAATGGCTGACTGACACACTGACTGACCGACACACTGACTGACTGACTGACTGACTGACACACACTGACTGACCGACACACTGACTGACTGACTGACTGACTGACACACTGACTGACCGACACACTGACTGACTGACTGATTGACAGACTGACTGACACACACTGACTGACTGACTGATTGACAGACTGACTGACACACACTGACTGACTGACACACAAACTGACACACACTGAGTGACCAACACACTGACTGGCTGACACACTGACTGACTAACACACTGACTGGCTGACACACTGACTGACTGGCTGACTGACAGACTGACTGACACACACTGACTGGCTGACACACTGACTGACTGGCTGACTGACAGACTGACTGACACACACTGACTGGCTGACACACAAGCTGACACACACTGAGTGAGTGGCACACAAACTGACACACACTGAGTGAGTGGCACACACTGACTGGCTGACACACACTGACTGACCGACACACAAACTGACACACACTGAGTGAGTGGCACACACTGACTGACCGACACACTGACTGGCTGACACACTGACTGACTGGGTGACTGACAGACTGACTGACACACACTACTGGCTGACACACACTGAGTGAGTGGCACATGCCTCTCCTGTTTCTCACCATAGAAAGAGGGCCGTTTTTGGGGGCTGGGGTCCCAGCATCTCACCATGAGGTCAACAAGCTCCCCCAAACCCTCAGCTGCCTCCCGGTCCACCCCCTCCAGGCTGGGCCTGTCCCCTTCCGGAATCCTCAACCGGACTATACAGGACAGAGCATCTGGGGGGGGGAGCAAGAGACATTAGCTGTAATGTAGGGCTGCCTGTCTGTGATTACAGACCAGAGTCACTCACCTCCATAGGGCTGCCTATGTGTGATTACAGACCAGAGTCACTCGCCTCTATAGGGCTGCCTGTGTGTGATTACAGACCAGAGTCACTCACCTCTATAGGGCTGCCTGCCTGTGATTAAAGACCAGAGCAGGATGGCATAACTGGGGGAGAGAGAGAGAGAAAGAGAGAGAGAGAGACTTTCAACTTTGACTTTAAGGTCTGCTTTATTCACCATTCCACAAGACCTCAAAAGCCATTTTTTCCAGAGAAGACTCAAGAACCACAACCACATGACCTGCACAATGCCCCAGGCACTAACAAGAACATCACAACATTCACTGAAAGAAAAAAAGAAACCAAAAAAGGATAAACAAAAAAAAGAATAATTAAAAATGAAGAAACCAAACCACTCAATTAAAAATAAGAGAACAAAAATAAATAATTAAGTACCTTAAGAGAGAGAGAGAAACATGAAGAGTAAGTGTCTGACTTAGATCAGCAGGACAGGAATCTTAGATCTGGGGGTCGTTGGGGTATGTACACCTATGGACATGTAGGTGGGAGGTGGGGTGTAACTGTAAGAGTTGTAGGTGGGGTGGGGTGTACCTGTAGAAGGTGTAGGTGGGGTAGAGTGTACCTGTAAGAGGTGTAGTTTGGGTAGGGTGTACCCATAGGAGGTGTAGGTGGGGTGGGGTGTACCTGTAGGAGGTCTAGGTGGGGTGGGGTGTACCTGTAGGAGGTCTAGGTGGGGTGGGATGTACCTGTAGGAGGTGGGGGTAGGGTGTACCTGTAGGAAGTGTAAGTGGGGTGGGGTGTACCTGTAGGAGCTGTAGGTGGGGGTGGGGTGTACCTGTAGGTGGTGTAGGTGGTGTGTGGTGTACCTGTAGGTGGGGTGGGTTGTACCTGTAGGATGTGTAGGTGGGGTGGGGTGTACCTTTAGATAGTGTAGGTGGGTTGGGGTGTACCAGTAGGAGGTGTAGGTGGGATGGGGTGTACTTGTAGGAGGTGTAGGTGGGGTGGGATGTACCTGTAGGTGGTGTAGGTGGGGTGGAGTGTACCTGTAAAAGGTGTAGGTGGGGTGGGGTGTACCTGTAGGAGGTGCAGGTGGGGGTGGGGTGTACCTGTAGGAGGTGTAGGTGGTGTGGAGTGTACCTGTAGGAGGTGGGGTAGGGTGGGATGTACCTGTAAGAGGTGTCAGTCAAGTGGGGTGTACCTGTAGGAGGTGTAGGTGGGGTGGGGTGTACCTGTAGGAGGTATAGGTGGGGTATACCTGTAGGAGGTGTAGGTGGGGTGTGGTGTACCTGTAGGAGGTGTAGTAGAGCTTGGATGTGCCTGTAGGTGGTGTAGGTGGGGTGGGGCGTACCTGTAGTTGGTGTAGGTGGGGTGGGGTATACCTGTGGGAGGTGTAGGTGGGGTAGGGTGTACCTGTAGGTAGTGTAGGTGGGGTGTGGTGTACCTGTAGGGGGTGTAGGTGGGGTGGGGTGTACCTGTAGGAGTTGGAGGCAGGTGTGGGGTGTACCTGTAGGAGTCGGAGGCATGTGTGGGTTTGTAGGACAGTTCGAAGGCTTCGGGGGGCATGTAGCTCAGTGTTCCCCCTTCATTTCCCTGCCCCCTCACACTGGAAATACTGCGCATCACTTGGGCCAGTCCAAAATCTGTGATCTACAGAGAGAACCAGACCAACATCTGTGAGCTACAGAGAGAGCTAGCGCCAACTTCAAGCACAACAACAACAATGGCGGACTACATCGCATCTTTACAAGTGTTGTTCCTGGCTTTGCGAGTCTACATTGGCATCCAAACACGACTGGTCCAACATATTTGTACTGGACAGCCTTACTATATCAACTTTAAGACAAGCACATGCTCGGAATTATCTCATCACGACCCATTAAACCCAATGGCGCAGACGTTGCTTAATAATTTCAAACTGCTTTCCTAACAGCTATTTTGCGTCCTGCGACTTGGGTTACAACTGTGAATATGTACGGACTCCTAGACGTGCTGATAGCGACCACCCTTTCTCATATTAACCTCAAATACGCAAGACAGGAAACTTATACAGTATGCTAGCAAATGTATGTCAAGTTCCATTCATTTATATGGGGTGATCAATACACGTCCCCTTAACATCCAAAAGCTAGCGCTGGACCACCTGACTTAGTTGCCGGCACAGAAAAAAATCATGAAAGTACTGAAAAAATAACCACTGGAGGATAACAAGGACATTTTTTCCTACATAACTGGGTATAGGTTGTTACCGATATTTCGCCTATTTCATATATAGTTGCAAATCTGTTTACGTTTTCTTGTCTGTCGAACGAAGGTGGTCGATAATAGGTGCTCTCACTCTAGCTCGCTAGGTCGATATAGCTAGCTATCTAGCATTGACTATGCTGGTATTGTTCACATTGCAGTTAAACAAATCTAATAAATTAATGATACACCAATTTCTATCCAGCCCCTGACGTATGCGGTTCTTGGTTCAAGACCAGCCAAGTGTAGGTTCCACTCTGGAACCAGTTTTCCTGGCCGAGAGTCGGTTTTTTTGCTGTCAAAACACGAAGAACTGGTTCGAGATTAGGTACCGGCTCTGAACCGGCCCTTGAAATGCCTTGGTGGAAAAGGGGTATGCGAGCTACAGAGAAAGATCCAGACCAACATCTGTGAGCTACAGAGAGATCCAGACCAACATCTGTGAGCTACAGAGAGATCCAGACCAACATCTTTGAGCTACAGAGAGATCCAGACCAATATCCGTGAGCTACAGAGAGATCCAGACCAACATCTGTGAGATACAGAGAAAACCAGACCAACATCTGTGATCTACAGAGAGAACCAGACCAACACCTGTGATCTACAGAGAGAAAGAGAGAGAACCAATACATTCTGGAGACACCTAAAACAAAGTGGTACCCACTCATACCATTACAAGGCACTAATATACCAGGAGCTGAGCCCAGAGAAGAGCCAACTCTCTCAGCTGGTCCTGAGGCTCAGTTCACTAACCCCCACTAACACCAAGCAGCCTCGGGACAGCCGTATTCAGCAGTCTGACTACAGAGACCAACCGACACCAGCAGACCTGGCCGCCTAGGGAGAGGCTGTGCTCCCACTGCAACCAGCAGCAGATTGGGGTTCTGCTATTGTGAACCAGTGAGCTATAAATAGAGACAGGAACAGGGGGAGAGAGGGGGGGGGAAAGTGAGAGAAAAAGAGAACGAGCCCAAAGGGAAGCTCAATATACTGACGCAAAGAAAAGCAATGCTAACGTAGGGCAAGCTAATGACAAGCAGCTGAAACCCCAGAGGCCTGCGGAGCTAGAGGAAGCCTGGGACTCGCCTTAGCCTGCAAGCCGTGGTCCAGCAGCACATTGCTGGGCTTGAGGTCGAGGTGCAGCAGTGGGGGGGAGAGCTGGTGCAAGAAGTTCATGCCAATGGCCACCTGATCAGCCAGGCGGAAGGCCAGGGCCCAGGGAGGGGGCCCCCCCAGCTTCTGCAGGAGGGACTCCACAGAACCCCTCTCCACCAGCTCCATTATCAGGCCCATCTGGGGTGAGGGCCAGCCTGGGGGAGCCACCCAGTACACCCCAGAAACCTCCACCACATACTTGCACCATGTCCCACCGTGACGCATGAACTCCGCCTCCTTCAGCAGAGATGCACTGGAACGCAGAGAGGGAGAGGGAAAGATAAACAGGGAAGGAGAGAGTGGGAGAGAGAGCGAGAGAGAAGGAATGGGAGAAAGAGAGGACGGAAGAGAGATTATTTTTCTTGCTTTTACTTTAAAATCCATGTTTCCTGTGTGTGTGTGTGTGTGTGTGTGTGTGTGTGTACGTGAGTGTACATGTGTGTGTACATGTGTATGTGCTTGCATGTGTTGGACTTACCCATCTTCATGATGCAGTAGTTTGATTGCCACCTCCATCCCCTTGTATTTGGCCTTATAGATCTGTCCAAAACCTCCAGCACCAATCACAGACCAGGACTGCAGGCTGCAGTCTTCAATCACTGCAAACTGCTGCATTTCTCACTAGAACAGGGAGATATTAACACTGCACTGAGAGAGAGGGTTCATACAGTATATACACACTGCACTGAGAGAGGGTTCATACAGTATATACACACTGCACTGAGAGAGGGTTCATACAGTATATACACACTGCACTGAGAGAGGGTTCATACAGTATATACACACTGCACTGAGAGAGAGGGTTAATACAGTATATACACACTGCACTGAGAGAGAGGTTTAATACAGTATATACACACTGCACTGAGAGAGGGTTCATACAGTATATACACACTGCACTGAGAGAGAGGGTTAATACAGTATATACACACTGCACTGAGAGAGAGGTTTAATACAGTATATACACACTGCACTGAGAGAGAGGTTTAATACAGTATATACACACTGCACTGAGAGAAAGGGTTAATACAGTACATACACACTGCACTGAGAGAGGGTTCATACAGTATATACACACTGCACTGAGAGAAAGGGTTAATACAGTACATACACACTGCACTGAGAGAGGGTTCATACAGTATATACACACTGCACTGAGAGAGAGGGTTAATACAGTATATACATACTGCACTGAGAGAGAGGTTTAATACAGTATATACACACTGCACTGAGAGAAAGGGTTAATACAGTACATACACACTGCACTGAGAGAAATGGTAAATACAGTATATACACACCGCACTGAGAGAAAAGGTTAATACAGTATATATACACACTGACTGTGCACTAGATTTTTTCTGTATGCTACAGGCTGTGTGCTAAGAGGAAATTCAAACTTCCTGTAGCATTCCGGCTTTTTGTACTGTAGAGGTTTCACACATTGACAACTTCCCTATTTTAAAGATCTGCTCCAATTCCAATATCAAAATTGTATTAAAAACAAAATTGAAAAAAGAAAAGAAACATTTTTAACTTACCACTCCCGTTCACATCAAGCGGCTTCCAGTAGCACAGAGGTATTCACTTGGGTACGTCTGCCCGTGTCACATCTAAACTGGCTGAAGCACAACACGGATACGCTATTTCTTCTCCTGACGACTCGGTGTTACTGAGGACTTGGTGGTAAAGAGGTTGGCTGAGTTATACCTACTTTCAGTTCTCAAAAGCGCACAGAGCAGCATGTGGGCGTGTCCCATGCCTGCTCACACCTCTGAGCCCTGCCGCACTGACTTCCTGCGTGACCACGACCTGATCACGTGATCACCTGATCAAATGCTTTTACACAATACTCATTTTGTAGAGGTATTTATTGAAACTGTTCAGGGTCTTTTTCAACCTTTGAACACACACACACAAACACGCACACATACACAAACACACACAAACATTCACACACACACTCTCTCTGTCTCAAACACACACACACACTCTGTAAAAATGAACACCACTCTTTAGTTTAGGTTTCCACTTGTTTATTCTCTTCAACTTTATGCTGGCCTTACAGGCAAAGTTCCAAAGAAAATTTCCCTTCTGAAACTGGAAAACAAGAAGAAAAGGTAAAAAATAGCAAAATAATCCAAAGATTGGCCGGTAGATGATTGGAAAAGAGTATTATGGGCGGCATCCCGGAGTCGTCTCTTCACTATTGCAGATGGACTGATGTTTGGCGGGTACGGTCCAATGAAGCTGTCGACTGAGGACTATGAGGCGTCTGTTTCTCAAACTAGAGACTCTGATGTACTTGTGCTCTTGCACAGTCATGCTCCTGTGCCTTCCACATCTCTTTCTGGCCTGGTTAGATCCCGTTTGCTCTCCTCTTTCAAGACAGTAGTGCACACCTTAGTATGAGATCTTCAGTTTCTTGGCAATCTCACGCATGGAATAGCCTTCATCTCTCTAGAGAAAGCCATTTCTTTTTGGCCATTTTTTAAACCACAATTTAACTTTAGAAATGCCAGCGTAATGGATACTGTAGCAACTGAAAGAAAGATATTTGTTAGCTTAAGTAAACAGCACAATTGTTTTCAGCTGCGCCTAATGGGAGTGCTTTCCCTGTACCAAACAGGCACATTAGCATGCATACTTACCGTAAGGATGAGGTCACACAGTGTGGTCAGTACACTGGAGTAATGGCTATAATATAAGGTTGTCTCAATTGAAAACTCAATTGTATATTTAGCCACTTGACCGAGTGCCTATGGGGCCCCCTGGAGGTTAGCCATTGAAATGCAAGTTGAAAGCCCTGCAGGTCGCATGGTGGAGACAAACTGGCGGCCCTACCTGTAGTGCAACCATGAGGCTGATTGACTTACTCTAACTACAGTGGGCATTAGGCTGAGGCCTATATCACTATGAATAGTTTAAATGCTGGTGTTGACTGACAAGAAAAAGAAGCATTACAAGAAGAGAAAGAAGAATAAATATAAACATTAAATATCATGGGTTAATTCAGTAGGGCTCGGATAAGTGTGGAGGAAAACATCCTCTTAGGTTCGGTGGGTGAGTCGGCGATGTAAGAGGAAAGTCTAGAAACTATGATTTCTTCTAATAATCTTTTTATTTTACATAGGCCTATGGGAGGTCTCCAGTACCATAAAGACACACAGAGAACTCTCCGAATTACTATTTACATCCTTTTTTTATACAATCAGATCTCCTTCTACCATGATGTATCTTCCCTATAAAACAACCAATCCCAGCCTAGGTCACACTTATGTTTCACCAGCTAGTTTAACAATAACTATTGTATAATTTTCAATTTCAATAAATAACAGATATTTCACCACACACACATACAGAGGTATGTATATGCGTGACTTGAATAACAAGTATTTGTTCTCATGATTAACAATTAATCTTCTTGTTCCAAAGTACATTCACTTTAAATGCATTCAATACATGCTGTAATCCAAATGAAATATTTAACTCATATACAAACACACCAGC
This sequence comes from Anguilla japonica, assembly GCA_025169545.1. NCBI lineage: Eukaryota > Metazoa > Chordata > Actinopteri > Anguilliformes > Anguillidae > Anguilla > Anguilla japonica. Next base: position 1,001,394 of record CM045889.1, on the reverse strand, counting down.
ATGTTCTGACAGAATGTTTATATTATTACTGTTGCTGTTATTAATTAGATTTTTCATTTATTCATTTTAATAGAATATAATATATACAATAACTAGATATGGCAAAACAGTTCTTTCTAGGTCGATGTGTCCTTTCTCTTCTCCTGCAACTCAAAGGTCTACTGCACAAGACTGTTCCCCAACATAAATTACTTACAAAATTCCAATAAGTAAGTGTTTACAATTTTCCTCCTGCAATTGGGTTTCAAAGATTCCCTAGGTCGTATGCATCAGTGTACAAAGAGGCCACAGTCTTTCCTTAGTTACAAATTCTTAGACATAACACAGAACACCTGCTGTTCTTCATCGATCTTCACATAATCACATACATTTAACTATATTCTTGATCAATACAATCTTTAATAAGCAGAAATTTAAAAACATGAAAAACATACAGAAGCATACTTCAACAAAAGCTACTTTTCAATTATTAACTAACATAACCTAAACTAATATTCTATGCAAAAAAAGATATACCATTCTTTATATATTCCATTGTGTCTATTTATATATTTATTAATGTATTTTCTATGTATTTTTCTTTTACATAAAGTATCCTGTAAGATCGCTTCATCAATATGGAACTGTACCGTCAAGCTCTACCGCACGTCACTGGAAACAGGTATTCACAGACCTGTCGCGTTTCACGACGTAGGTGGAATTCCCCTCCACAACGCCCTAAGATGGGCGGGGCCAATGACAGTCCAGAGCGCCGTAATGTTGTAGATGCGCACCAAATTTTAACAACGCGTTCGAAGGGTCGAGCGAATTTTACTGAGAATGTTATTATAATGCACATTAATTAGATGTTTTACGCCTTTTGTGCAAGAGTTTCGGTTTTGTCAACAGTACCCCTTGTTCAAGAAATAAGCCGTAATTAACTGGAGTCAGTGGAATGTAAGTTTTCCTACTAAAAGTCGAGTTCGTACACTGACACGGAAAAGCCTTCATTTTAGCGTCAACGGATAGGCAAGGCAAGGCAAGACGCGGAAATCGCCTTTGTAATGTATTTTTGAGGGTTCCTATATGTATCGACTTAAGGCTACGCGCAGTAATAGAAACTTCGTGGCGAGCTACTCGTGCAATTGACAGAGACACGGGAGTTATGAGCCAGGTAGGGGGTCTTACAGTGAACCTCCTTTCCGAGAGTTTTGGTTTCCGAGTACATACTGTGTTCTAGAGAATTTTCTTTGGTTTCACTGAAAATGCGAAGGGAGAAAAAATGAAACCAAGATCGGAACTGGTTGCAAATTGGCAGCCCTTTCTCCACCACGTAAGAACCTTAGTATTATACTTCGTTACAACAGCAGATTAAAGTGTGTTACTAAATAAGTAAGTAAATAAATAAGTAAGCAGGTAAGACGGTAGTACTGTTATGTAAACAGTGTGAAGTCAGTAAGGTTCACACTTTCTCTCTCCAACTCTCAAAGGTTTTCTTCAAATCAAAAATGCTTTATTGGCGTGACATTTTAAATAATAAACAACAATAAATATAAAGACTTAAATACCACGTAAATAATAAATGCATAATAGTACAATATTACTCGTAGCAATAAAAAATAATACTGCAAATAAATAAAAGAAATATACATTACATACTGTGGTCCGTCCCTCTGTGGCAGGTAGTTACATATTGTGCTGCCAAATTTGCACAGAATCTTTCCTCTCCAAGGAGGATTTGTGTTTGTTTGGTCTCAGTGTCTCTTTTTGGGGCAGCCAAGTCTGCCAGTGTTGGCTGGTCTTTATCGCAAGGCTGTGCTCACTGTACTTTGTCAAGGTTTAACCGAGTTAATATTTTTTCACCGTGCTTACATAGTGTGCCACAGAATATTCTAGTTTTAAGGCCGAATAGCATTCTAATTTGTTTAGATTTTTTATTTTTCCAGTAAGTTTCCTAAAAAGTAATTTAATTTTGTTGCTTTATAATTAGTTTGGTTTGGATTTGTACGTAGCGGATTTGTATGTTGGTATGTAGCTGTCCCGAGGCTGCTTGGTGTTAGTGGGGGTTAGTGAACTGAGACTCAGGACCAGCTGAGAGAGTGGGCTCTTCTCTGGGCACAGTTCTTGGCATTTCAGGGCATTGTAATGGTATGATTGGGGGGGTCACTGTTTTTTCTCCAAAGTTTTATTGCCGGATTTTGAATCTTTATTTTCTCTCTCTCTCTCCCTCTCCCTCCCTCTCCCTCCCTCCCTCTCTCAGGATGGAGCGGGCAGGCTGGGTGGAGGATGAGTTTGCCTGTCCCAGGGGAGAGTGGGGGAGACTGCGGTGTGTTTGGCCATTGGTGGAGAGGGTATTTGGGGTGCAACTGGACAGTGGGGGTGAAGGAGGGATGGAAACCCTGGCTACAGATGGACAGATGTGGCTGAAGATGAAGGGAAGCAAGAAAGAGGTGGAGGAAGCAAAGGTGAGAGTTTTCCGGAAGGACCAACATTGCTGTCGTGCGCAAGCTCCTAATTTGGCTTGTGTTTGTTAGTAAACTGTTTTAGATAAATGCAGTGAGTTTGATAGTTTCCTGTCAACAGGAAGTGTTTGTGCTGAACCCCATGATTATGCCCTCATCTTACCCACAATCCCCTGCGGTTACACCATGCCATAAATTAGGTTTAATGGAGCCCAGTTCCACTCAGAGATGGGCAGACTAGCTCAGTGAGCTCAGACCCTGCTTCTTCTGTATCCTTCCACTGATCTCCTTCCTTCCGTCATTCTCTCGCTCCATCTCTCGCTTTCCTCACTCCTTCCCCTTCTCTTCCTGTCCCTCCCTCCCTCCGTCTCTTTCCCTCTCTTTCTCTCGGCCTCCCTCTCTCTCAGTTGTTTGTGAAAGGGCAGGTGAACGAGGCGATGCAGCAGCAGGCGTCGTACCCCGAGCTCCTGTACTCTGTGTTCTGTGGTGCCGGGGGGCTCTTCCTGGACTGCATCATGAAATACACCTGCGCTTTTGTCCAGGTGAGTCTGAAATACACCTGTGCTTTTGTCAGGTGGGTCTGAAATACACCTGTGCTTTTGTCCAGGTGAGGCTGAAATACACCTGCGCTTTTGTCCAGGTGAGGCTGAAATACACATGCGCTTTTGCAGGAGAATATTGGCAAAATTTTGGACACTCTGCAGGTGAGGGAAATGTGTTACCTGTCACTTTCTCCTCTCTCTGGTGCCAAGGTGGGGCCTCCAGGCAATCTAATCATCTCTGGTTTAGAGGAGCCAGTGGTGCGGGCCTGCTCTCTCATCCTGGACCTGGTGGAGAAGTATGAGCACACCCAAGGGTGGAGCACCGAGGCTGGGGCCGGGCCAGCAGGGGGGTCCCTGGATTCCTGTCGGGCCTTCAGGTCCCTGGTGGAAAAGTGGGAAGACCAGCACACTCTGGAGCTGCTGGGCCTGCCTGCCCAGCTGAAGGAAACCCTGCTGGCCCTGCTGAAGGAGTCTGGACTGGACCCAGCCAAGGAACCACACAGGGGGCCCGCAGCGATGGACAGAGTGAGGGAAAGACAGAGAGAGGGGGAGAGGGAGGGGGAGAGGGAAAAAGAGAGAGAAGAAGAGAGGGAGGGAGAGAGGGAGGAGTTTTTGGTTAGGCAAAAGGAAAAGCAAGTGTGGCAGAGAGAAGGGGTGGGGGCTATTCCAGAACATTCCGAGCAGCTGAGGGGAAGGGAGAGGAGGAGAGGAAAAGGGGCTCACACACACACTCCGAGCCCAACCCAACTGCACACTCCACATGCCCCCCTGCCAAGAAAAACCACCCCCCCCTCTGTGAGAGGACCTCCTCAGCACCCCGACCCTCCCACCCCCCTTACCCAGCCCACCACAGGTCACAGGACCAAACACTTCACCCCGGCAACCATTGTCACTGGGGAGCAGCGATTCCATGAGGGCTTACAGACGCCCTTTGACCTCAAGCTGGCCGATGACCCCGGCGACCCCAACCTGAGTCAGGTCATCATAGACGGGAGCAACGTGGCCATGAGGTGAGAGAGAGAGAAAGAGGGAGGGAGGGAGGGATAGGCAGGGAGGGAAAAACAGAGAGGTAGAGAGGGAGGGAGGAAGGGAGAGGGAGGCAGGGAGGGAGAGACAAGGAGAGAGGGACGGAGAGAGGGGGAGGAGAGAGGGAGGGAGGGAAAGAGGGAGGGAGGGGGATGAGAGAGTGAGTGGGAAGGAGAGAGGGAGGGGGAGACGAACGTTATGATTTTATTAAAGATGTGATTTCACTGACAGCATTGCCCTAGATCTCACCGTCAGTCACACTTACGTTTGTCTGACAACACATCAGGAATTAAGGCCTGTGGCAAACATGCCTGCCATAGGCCACCGAAGTGGCTTTTCCACGGGGCCCTCCAGCACAGAGACACAGGGAGATGATGTTCCAACAGTCCAGATTTATTTACAAGGGAAGATGTTACAGCCAAAATGAGCAGATCTTAAACACTGTCATGACAGAGAAGCTCCCTGGTGTGGGTGGGGATGGCAGATTTAACCTGTGCGCAGTGATTACCTCACTACGCACAGGTGCAGCCACTACTGTTCCTGGGCCCAATTAGCCTGGCCAATTATCTAATTCTTAACCAATTATCCAATTGGCCAGGTCTAATTAGCTTGACCCAGGGCAGGTGTGGCTGCTTAAACCAGCCATCCCCACACCACAAGGCCATAAATGCATTTAAAGAAAACTTCCAGAGCACAATTTGTTTACTGTTCTTTCCCTCCTTCTCTTTCTCCCTCCCTCTCTCTCAGCCATGGTCTGGGTCTGTTCTTCTCCTGTCGTGGGATTGCTCTGGCTGTTCAGTACTTCTGGAACAGAGGTCACCGCAGGGTCACCACATTTGTCCCGCAACGGAGGCAGAAGAAAGACCCAAGGGTCAAAGGTCACAGTTCCAGATGTGTCCCCTTGTGCATCTCAATGAGGCAGCTGCACCTGGACTTTGCATTGCCACAGTAATCTCTGAGCCGCAGTATCACAGCTCTCCCTCCCCCTCCCTCTTTCTGCAGAGCATCAGTATCTATCACAGCTGGAGAAACTGGGTTGTCTCTCTTTCACTCCATCTCGAGAGGTTCCGGGGAAAATTATAAGCTCTTATGATGACAGGTTTGTCCTGCCTTTTCCTACACCCTATTACCCCTATAAACCCCACCTCCCACACCCTATTACCCCTATAAACCCCACCTCCCACACCCCATTACCCCTATAAACCCCACCTCCCACACCCTATTACCCCTATAAACCCCACCTCCCACACCCTATTACCCCTATAAACCCAACCTCCCACACCCTATTACCCCTATAAACCCCACCTCCCACACCCCATTACCCCTATAAACCCCACCTCCCACACCCTATTACCCCTATAACCCCCCCCACCTCCCCACCCTATTACCCCTATAAACCCCACCTCCCACACCCTATTACCCCTATAAACCCCACCTCCCACACCCTATTACCCTATAAACCCCACCTCCCACACCCTATTACCCCTATAAACCCCCCACCTCCCCACACCCTATTACCCCTATAAACCCCACCTCCCCACACCCCTATTACCCCTATAAACCCCCCTCCCACACCCTATTACCCCTATAAACCCCACCTCCCCACACCCCTATTACCCCTATAAACCCCACCTCCCACACCCTATTACCCCTATAAAACCCCACCTCCCACACCCCTATTACCCCTATAAACCCCACCTCCCACACCCTATTACCCCTATAAACCCCACCTCCCACACCCTATTACCCCTATAAACCCCACCTCCCACACCCTATTACCCCTATAAACCCCACCTCCCACACCCTATTACCCCTATAAAACCCCACCTCCCACACCCTCCCATTACCCCTATAAACCCCACCTCCCACACCCTATTACCCCTATAAAACCCCCACCTCCCACACCCTATTACCCCTACCCTAAACCCCACCTCCCACACCCTATTACCCCTATAAACCCCACCTCCCACCACCCCTATTACCCCCCTCCCACATCCTATTACCCCTATAAACCCCACCCTCCCACACCCTATTACCCCTATAAACCCCACCTCCCACACCCTATTACCCCTATAAACCCACCTCCCACACCCCATTACCCTATAAACCCCACCTCCCACACCCTATTACCCCTATAAACCCCACCTCCCACACCCCATTACCCCTATAAACCCCACCTCCCACACCCTATTACCCCTATAAACCCCACCTCCCACACCCTATTATACCCCTATAAACCCCACCTCCCACACCCTATTACCCCTATAAACCCCACCTCCCACACCCTATTACCCCTATAAAACCCCACCTCCCATTACCCTATAAACCCCATTCCCACACCCTATTACCCCTATAAACCCCACCTCCCACACCCTATTACCCCTATAAACCCCACCTCCCACACCCATTACCCCTATAAACCCCACCTCCCACCCCTATAAACCCCACCTCCCACACCCTATTACCCCTATAAACCCCACCTCCCACACCCTATTACCCCCTAAACCCCACCTTCCACACCCTATTACCACCTAAACCCCACTTTCCATACCCTATTCCCATCTAAAGCCCACCTCCCACTCTCTATTCCCATCTAAACCCCGCCTCCCACTCTCTATTCCCATCTAAACCCCGCCTCCCACTCCCTATTCCCATCTAAACCCCGCCTCCCACTCTCTATTCACATCTAAACCCCGCCTCCCACTCCCTATTACCCCCCTAAACCCTGTTTCCAACTCCATTCTATATGTGAACCCCACCTCTGACACGCTGCTACCCTCTCATTATGATGATGATGATGATGATGATGGTCATCTCCAGGTTCATGCTGCAGCTGGCTGAGAAGACAGGCGGAGTGATTGTGACCAATGACAACCTGAGAGACCTTTTGGATGAATCTCCCGCCTTTAACAGTATCATTAGAAACAGGTACAGAAAGCTGGCAGTTTAGAAGAGTGCATAGAGTCTACAGGCTGTAACCATGGAAACATTGTGCAGGCTGTAGCCAACACAACAGCCTCCCTCTGTGGGCAGTAACCATGGTAACAGTGCCCTTTCCTATCAGGCTGCTGCAGTACACGTTTGTTGGGGATCACTTCATGGTCCCCGACGATCCGCTGGGCCGAGCAGGACCCCACCTGAATGACTTCCTGCGCTCCAGACCCAGGTACGCCCCTTAAACACTTCTGCACAGGTACACCCCTAAACGCACCTCTGCAGGTACACCCCTAAATGCACCTCTGCAGGTACACCCCTAAACGCACCTCTGCAGGTACACCCCTAAACGCACCTCTGCAGGTACGCCCCTAAACGCACCTCTGCAGGTACGCCCCTAAATGCACCTCTGCAGGTACACCCCTAAATGCACCTCTGCAGGTACACCCCTAAACGCACCTCTGCAGGTACGCCCCTAAATGCACCTCTGCAGGTACACCCCTAAATGCACCTCTGCAGGTACACCCCTAAACGCACCTCTGCAGGTACACCCCTAAACGCTTCTGCGCAGGTACACCCCTAAACGCTCCAGACCCAGGTACACCCCTAAACGCTTCTGCGCAGGTACACCCCTAAACACTCCGGACCCAGGTACACCCCTAAACGCTCCAGACCCAGGTAGACCCCAAAACACACCTGTGCAGGTACACCCCTAAACACACCTGCGCAGGTAAACCCCTAAACACGCCTGCACAGCTACACCCTGAAACACACCTGTGCAGGTACACCCCTAACAACCCCCAAACACACACTCAACCCCTTCCTCTCCCTCCCCCTCTCTCCCTCTCCCTCTCCCCCTCTCTCTCCCTCTCCCTCTCCCTCTCCCCCTCCCCCTCTCCCTCTCCCCCTCCCCCTCTCTCTCTCTCTCTCTCTCTCTCTCAGATCGCCACCCTCAGGCAGTCACACCTGTGCCGGTTTGGCCCCGCCCTTCTCCTCCACACCCCAGGTGTCTTACAGACATGCTCAGACAGAGGCGCTGCAGGACCACTCCCAGCCAGCGGGGGCAGCAGGGAGACAGAGGCAGGCTGCAGACCCTGCTGTGCTCAGAGAGCACCTCTTACAGAGGTTCCCCGGGCAGGACAGCCTGGTGACACTGGCAATTCAGTGTAACCCTGACAACAATGACATCACCTCTCTCTCCCACATCATACAGAGCATGCAGAGAGAGAGAGCAGAAGAGAGGTAGGGAGGGAGAGAGAGAGAGGGAGAAACAGAGAGAGAGAGGATGGAGGGAAGGATTGGCAGGAGGAGGTGGTTTGGGGCACTGAGAAAAGAGAAGGGGGTAAATGCAGGAAAGAGCAGATGATGAAGATGATGGAAAGAAAGCATTCACATTTTTAAACATTCCAGTTGGCCAATGAGAGAACAGCTGGGTGGGGTATGCATATTTATTATACTGATTCTCATGGGAGAATTACTGTTACCATTAATCAAATAGATGGCCCTCTCCTCAAAAAGATCTAGCTGCAGCCGATAGAAGCCCCCTTTTATGGAGAGACTGAGTGCGTTCCAAACGCTTATTTTTTTACTTTCTTCCTTTCCTTGCCTTCTTTCCTACTATGGAAGGCCAAAGGGGTCAAATATAAATAAATAAATAAATATGTGGCATTGACGTCTGGAATTGCGTGTTGTCTATGTGGGCGCATTCCAATGGCTTATTTTATTCGTCCTTTGTCTCAGAGGTCCTTGACAGACCTGGAAACGTATCCACCTCTCCCCACCTGCCATGTCTGTAATTGATGTGGTTTCTAGCTGACGCTTGAAAGAGCAAAGACATTCCAGCTGACTTATAAACGTTTCCTCGATTCCTCAGTTCCCACGTCCTTTCCTTGCGTTCTCTGACGGGTGGAGCTCGGAGCAAGGAAAGGAAGCAAGGAGATAAAAATAAGCT
>CM045889.1:982500-987500 GCA_025169545.1 Anguilla japonica | reverse complement strand
CTTATCCTGGGCAGGGTCCATCCATTATCTATACCTGCTTATCCTGGGCAGGGTCGCGGGGGGTGCTGGAGCCTATTCCAGCCGTGCATTGGGTGAGAGGCAGGATTACACCCTGGACAGGCTGCCAATCTAGCGCAGGGTACACACACCATTCACTCTCCATTCACTAACACTCATACCTGTGGGCCATTTAGAGTCCAATTACCTCCCTAAAAATATAAATAAATATTAAATAAATTCAAATTATATATGTCCTGTTTGCGCAGCCAATTGTATCGTTCTTTAAACACAATTTTAATACTTACAAACTTGTTTATCTGATTGTACTTGAATCATTCATTGTACTTTTATGGATTTGACTAAACAGTTTGCTTTGTTCAGTCTTTAGTCTAATATGGCGTGTCCTCTTACTGTACCATTGGCTGAGTAGCTGCAGGCTTATACATCAGCACTGAATGAGCAGGAATGATTTGCCTGATTTATGATTCTATTCTGTGCACATCTTTCCCATTCATTTGAGGTTGAATCCTGCAGTTGGATCTACTCCTCCAATGGTGTGGGAAGTGGATTACTCCCCTCAAAGACCACTTTGCTCTCTCGAAGTCCCCGGAAGTCTTTCAGTGTTTGGCTGAATGTCCCTGTAAAGTCCACTAACATTGTGCAATGATACTCCTGATGAAGGGAGTATGTATAAATCCAACATTGGCTTCCAGAACTCCCAATGAGGAGTGTACAAATACACCTAATATTGTGTTAAGATCATTTAGTGTCATAAGAGACCTCATGAGAAGTGTTTCTAAATGCAAATAGCGTGTCTAGGCTCTGGGTGCACTTCATGATGGGGCGGAGCCTCTTTCTCAGGGTCTACAGAGCTCAGCAATCACAGTTAGTTTTACTGTGCAGTCAGCTATTGTTTATGTTAATTTATAGAATCTATATTCATGTGTGTTTATTTTTATGTATATAGATAGGCAGGTGTCTGGTGTTTTGCATTGAGAGTGAGAAAGTGTAGTGCAGGTCTATTCAGTGGCTGCAGTATGGAAATGATGTACGGGGAAATTTCCCTTCCTTTTTTCTTATCTCTCCATCTTTCCCCCACTCCCTCCATCCATCTCTGTATTTGCATGGCTTGGGCTGGATGCTGAGGTTGGGGAAGGATCTCAGGTCTCACTCACCTGTAACACACCTGTAACTCACCTGTAATTTAACAGTATAGCACCTGTAACACACCTTTAACACACCTGTAACTCACCTGTAACACACCTGTAACATGCGTGTAGTTCACCTGTTTGACTGAGCAATTGCTCAGCTGGGGAACTAAATTCCTCACCCAGAAAAAAACACTTCAGTGTGTTCTTGTTTTAGTTAGAACAAAAAAGTTTTTTTTTTCATATAAAAGTTGGATATGGTGCTTCTGTATGTAAGAGAGAGAGACTGAGGTCAGGGAGGGTGAGAGAACAGGGAGAGGGGAAGATTTATCAGTAAAACAGGAAGAGAGAGAGAGCGGAGAGAGGAAGTATCTGTTCAATAACAGAAGTAATCCTGAGAGACTGGTATTGCAGTGAGTGCTACCCACTGTGGTATGTGTGTGTCAGACTCACCCTGCGATGTGTGTCAGACAAAGGAAGACAAATATTGAGAGGTCTACTCCTGAAACAGAAAAAACTGTAGCACCAATACTGTTTTTGTGTCTATGGTAAACAATTTAGTTATGAAATTACAAAACTTAGTTGTACAACTATTTTGTCTGTTGTCATTGTAATTTGTTTGTTGTTAGGGAATGAGGGAAGAAAAGGAGAGGGATTGGTTGGGAGGTAAAAGAGTTTCACTGATCCTGTGGTGAGTAAAGTCTTTAAATACTTACCTATTCACATTTCCAGACATGAGACCATCTTTTTATAGTTATCAACAAATCTGTTGATATGACTGTGATCATTATTATTGTATAGATTGTCATTATTGCATTGGCTATATCCCTTTAAAAATGTTATATATTTTATGGCTGATGTGGAATGTTGAGTGTTGATTGTGTTTCGTTTAGCGTGAGGCTACTCAGTGGTGTAATTCTAAGGCTCTGCGTATTGCTAAGCTATGGGAGCATAACTAAGGCTCTGCGTATTGCTAAGCTATGGGAGCATAACTAAGGCTCTGCGTATTGCTAAGCTATGGGAGCATAAAAACTAAGGCTCTGCGTATTGCTAAGCTATGGGAGCATAACTAAGGCTCTGCGTATTGCTAAGCTATGGGAGCATAACTAAGGCTCTGCGTATTGCTAAGCTATGGGAGCATAACTAGGCTCTGCGTATTGCTAAGCTATGGGAGCATAACTAAGGCTCTGCGTATTGCTAAGCTATGGGAGCATAACTAAGGCTCTGCGTATTGCTAAGCTATGGGAGCATAACTAAGGCTCTGCGTATTGCTAAGCTATGGGAGCATAACTAAGGCTCTGCGTATGCTAAGCTATGGGAGCATAACTAAGGCTCTGCGTATTGCTAAGCTATGGGAGCATAACTAAGGCTCTGCGTATTGCTAAGCTATGGGAGCATAACTAAGGCTCTGCGTATTGCTAAGCTATGGGAGCATAACTAAGGCTCTGCGTATTGCTAAGCTATGGGAGCATAACTAAGGCTCTGCGTATTGCTAAGCTATGGGAGCATAACTAAGGCTCTGCGTATTGCTAAGCTATGGGAGCATAACTAAGGCTCTGCGTATTGCTAAGCTATGGGAGCATAACTAAGGCTCTGCATATTGCTAAGCTATGGGAGCATAGCTAAGGCTCTGCGTATTGCTAAGCTATGGGAGCATAACTAAGGCTCTGCGTATTGCTAAGCTATGGGAGCATAGCTAAGGCTCTGCGTATTGCTAAGCTATGGGAGCATAACTAAGGCTCTGCTAAGCTATGGGAGCATAACTAAGGCTCTGCGTATTGCTAAGCTATGGGAGCATAACTAAGGCTCTGCGTATTGCTAAGCTATGGGAGCATAACTAAGGCTCTGCGTATTGCTAAGCTATGGGAGCATAGCTAAGGCTCTGCGTATTGCTAAGCTATGGGAGCATAACTAAGGCTCTGCGTATTGCTAAGCTATGGGAGCATAACTAAGGCTCTGCGTATTGCTAAGCTATGGGAGCATAACTAAGGCTCTGCGTATTGCTAAGCTATGGGAGCATAACTAAGGCTCTGCGTATTGCTAAGCTATGGGAGCATAACTAAGGGCTCTGCGTATTGCTAAGCTATGGGAGCATAAACTAAGGCTCTGCGTATTGCTAAGCTATGGGAGCATAACTAAGGCTCTGCGTATTGCTAAGCTATGGGAGCATAACTAAGGCTCTGCGTATTTGCTAAGCTATGGGAGCATAACTAAGGCTCTGCGTATTGCTAAGCTATGGGAGCATAACTAAGGCTCTGCGTATTGCTAAGCTATGGGAGCATAACTAAGGCTCTGCGTATTGCTAAGCTATGGGAGCATAACTAAGGCTCTGCGTATTGCTAAGCTATGGGAGCATAACTAAGGCTCTGCGTATTGCTAAGCTATGGGAGCATAACTAAGGCTCTGCGTATTGCTAAGCTATGGGAGCATAACTAAGGCTCTGCGTATTGCTAAGCTATGGGAGCATAACTAAGGCTCTGCGTATTGCTAAGCTATGGGAGCATAACTAAGGCTCTGCGTATTGCTAAGCTATGGGAGCATAACTAAGGCTCTGCGTATTGCTAAGCTATGGGAGCATAACTAAGGCTCTGCGTATTGCTAAGCTATGGGAGCATAACTAAGGCTCTGCGTATTGCTAAGCTATGGGAGCATAACTAAGGCTCTGCGTATTGCTAAGCTATGGGAGCATAACTAAGGCTCTGCGTATTGCTAAGCTATGGGAGCATAACTAAGGCTCTGCGTATTGCTAAGCTATGGGAGCATAACTAAGGCTCTGCGTATTGCTAAGCTATGGGAGCATAACTAAGGCTCTGCGTATTGCTAAGCTATGGGAGCATAACTAAGGCTCTGCGTATTGCTAAGCTATGGGAGCATGCTACCTTCATTAGAAACAATGGATGTGAAATATGTATTATTAATCTTTTACATGGATTTTATGGTGATAGTTCTAATGATGCCCAACATGTATCATGCAGTTAAACTGGTTTGTTAAATTTCTTTTTTTTCTTCAATATTTGGGTTTATTCTAACAGTCAGTGGGTTTAAGAGATGGGCTTTGACTTTTACTCATCAGCGCTGTTGGACTTAAGTTTCCCACCAAATCTGTTTTTGTGCCTAGGCACTCATTCTGTTAATATGTGAGAGTAAACTAGATGGAAAATTTAATTATTACAAAATGTTAAATAGCTGCTGTTTTATGCTAATTTAGAGATTATTCTGTTGCTGTCTCAACAGGAAACCCAACCTGGTGGAAACAAGAGGACTCCAGAAAAGATCACAGCTCTCTCTCTCTCCCACACACACACACACACACACACACACACACGCACGAACACACACATACGTCAAACTTTGCCACAACGACCAAAGATTCCATCAAATGGTGATGCCTTTTCTGGCAGCTAAAGCTGCCCTGACAGATCCATTAACCAAAATGGGACCCTGATGGATGTGGTGCTTTTTTGGTCCAGAAGGACACCGTACTAGAGAACTCTGTACAGCAAAAACACTGAAAGATGGAACTCACTTATCAGGGCAACAATAATCAGAATCTTCACCCAGTAAAGTTGGCTTAGACTGTGTTAAACCATAAACAATATTTATGTTTTATATTTTATTACACCTTAGTGTAATAGGGGCTGAAGGTCAAGCTGGCAGACAGGCAGGAGTTGACACAGTAACCTGACGAGCGCTTTTCCAAAATGGACACTAGCCTAAAATGGCCCTATTTTAAAACCTCACACACAGGGAACACGAGAGACATGGAGCTTATTGAACTGGACATTCCGAGCCTCACTACCAGCCCCAGTGCTGACATCACTACCAGCCCCAGCGCTGACATCACTACCAGCA
>CM045889.1:935000-977500 GCA_025169545.1 Anguilla japonica | reverse complement strand
CACACACACACACACAGCGGTCACATGCTCATACACACACACAGACAAACACACCAGCAGTCACATGCTCATACACACACACACACAGCGGTCACATGCTCATACACACACACACACACACAGCGGTCACATGCTCATAAACACACACACACACAGCAGTCACATGCTCATACACACACACACACACACACAGCGGTCACATGCTCATACACACACACACACAGCGGTCACATGCTCATACACACACACACACACAGCAGTCACATGCTCATACACACACACACACACAGCAGCGGTCACATGCTCATACACACACACACACACAGCGGTCACATGCTCATACACACACACACACACACAGCGGTCACATGCTCATACACACACACACACAGCGGTCACATGCTCATACACACACACACACAGCGGTCACATGCTCATACACACACACACACAGCGGTCACATGCTCATACACACACACACACAACGGTCACATGCTCATACACACACACACACACACACACACACAACGGTCACATGCTCATACACACACACACACACACACACACAGCGGTCACATGCTCATACACACACACACACACAGCAGTCACATGCTCATACACACACACACACACAGCGGTCACATGCTCATACACACACACACACACACACACACAGCGGTCACATGCTCATACACACACACACACACACACACACAGCGGTCACATGCTCATACACACGCACACACAGCGGTCACATGCTCATACACACACACACACACACACACACAGCGGTCACATGCTCATACACACACACCACACACAGCGGTCACATGCTCATACACACACACACACACAGCGGTCACATGCTCATACACACACACACACACACACACACACACAGCGGTCACATGCTCATACACACACACACACACAGCGGTCACATGCTCATACACACACACACACAGCGGTCACATGCTCACACACACACACACACACAGCGGTCACATGCTCATACACACACACACACACACACACACAGCGGTCACATGCTCACACACACTCCTCCCCGCTTCTGCTGCGCTTGCTGAAATTCCTGGCGTAGAACAGCCTTTGTAATAATGTAATAATGTAATAATATAATAATAGAGTAATGGTCATGTGAGCGGCAGTGTTCACCTTGGATGGGCAACTCAGATACCTGCTCTTCACTGCTGATACCTGCTGCTGTGATACTGTAAGAATGAAGAGGTGTAGACCTCATTAAAATTTTATCTCTCTCTCACTCTCTCTCTTTCTTTCTCCCTCTTTCTCTCTTTCTCCCTCCCTCTCTCTCTCTCTAGAGGAACGAGTGTTTGCGCATTAAGATTCTGGGGGACTGTTATTACTGTGTGTCGGGCCTGCCTGAGTTCACCCCTAGCCACGCCCGCAACTGTGTGCAGATGGGCCTGGACATGTGCACGGCCATTAAGTCAGTGTGTCACCTGTCAATCACCCCTTTCTGCCACTCACACTACCACACCTCACTTCCGTCACACCTGTCAGTCAGTCAAACCTATTACACATGTCAATCACACCAGTCTAACAAAGTGTCTACCCAAACCTGTCCATCACATGTCAAGCAGAGGTGTCTTCCACACTTGTGAATCGCATGAGCTCCATAAAATCACAGAAATTAACGAATCCCTTGTCAATCCCTTGAAGTAATGTGTTTTATTTAAATATGCGGTTCCCAGAACGAATCACAAATTAAACATACAAATTCAAATACACTTTCACAGTCTCTGTTCAGTAAGTATGTCTTTCTCTCTCTCCCTCCCTCTCTCTCCCCCCTCCCTCTCTCCCTCCCCCCTCTCTCTCTCTCCCTCTCCCTCTCTCTTTCCCTCCCTCTCTTTCTCTATCTCTCTCTCAGTAAACTTCGAGAGGCTACCGGGGTGGAGATTAGCATGCGAGTGGGCGTGCACACAGGATACGTTCTGAGTGGCGTGATTGGCCTACAGAAGTGGCAGTATGACGTCTGGTCACATGACGTAACTTTGGCCAATCACATGGAGTCTGGAGGCCTACCAGGGTAAGGCAGAACATTTTTCAGTGTGGTTTCTCTCTGCAGTCTCCCAGATGTCTCTCTGTAGACCGCTTCATCCCAGAATGACTGACCTTTAAGTGCTGGGCTGGCCAGTGTGTGGTGTCATGTAGAAGAAGTGACAGGCTGGATTTGGGGGTTAAGGAGCTGTATTTGGGGATTAAGGAGCTGGATTTGGGGGTTAAGGAGCTGTATTTGGGGATTAAGGAGCTGGATTTGGGGGTTAAGGAGCTGTATTTGGGGATTAAGGAGCTGGATTTGGGGGTTAAGGAGCTGAATTTGGGGGTTAAGCAGCTGAATTTGGGGGTTAAGCAGCTGAATTTGGGGGTTAATGAGCTGAATTTGGGGGTTAAGCAACTGAATTTGGGGGTTAAGCAGCTGAATTTGGGGGTTAATGAGCTGAATTAGGGGATTAAGGAGCTGAATTTGGGGGTTAAGGAGCTGAATTTGGGGGTTAATGAGCTGAATTTGGGGGTTAAGGAGCTGAATTTGGGGGTTAATGAGCTGAATTTGGGGTTTAAGGAGCTGAATTTGGGGGTTCACTTCTTTCAGGCGGGTTCACATAACAGAGGAAACTCTGAAGCACCTTGGGGGGGCGTTCCAGGTGGAAGAGGGGAACGGGGCGAGCAGAGATGCCTACTTACAGGGCAGGGACACGTACCTCATCATCGACCCCCAAAACCAGAACACCAAATCTGAGGTAGCTCTCTCTCTGTCTCTTTCTCTCTGTCTGCCTAGCTATCTCTCTCTCTCTCTCTCAAAAATGATAATATTACATTTATTCTAATACAAATAAATAAGCACAATATGGGTTAAAAATTATGGTAAGTTAACAGTTTTTATGTAGGTAAATAAACTGTACATAAATAAACATTTCAAGTATAAGTGTTTGATGCAGAGAGCCTCATCTCGTGCCCTCTCTGTGTGATGTCTCCCTCAGTCTTACAGTCTCAGAGGACAAAAGCTCAAAGCTTCAGTCAGGATGTCTCAGTACCTTCAGTCCTGGAAGACCACCAGCCCCTTCTCTGAACTGAGCCACACCCACCACCCTGAGGCCACTCCCACCACCAGCCCTTTCTCTGAACTCAGCCACACCCACCACCTGAGGCCACTCCCACCATCAGCCCTTTCTCTGAACTCAGCCACACCCACCACCCTGAGGCCACTCCCACCACCAGCCCTTTCTCTGAACTCAGCCACGCCCACCACCCTGAGGCCACTCCCACCACCAGCCCTTTCTCTGAGCTCAGCCACGCCCACCATCCTGAGGCCACTCCCACCACCAGCCATTTCTCTGAACTCAGCCACGCCCACCACCCTGAGGCCACTCCCACCACCAGCCCTTTCTCTGAACTCAGCCACGCCCACCACCCTGAGGCCACTCCCACCACCAGCCCTTTCTCCGAACTCAGCCACGCCCACCACCCTGAGGCCACTCCCATCACCAGCCCTTTCTTCGAACTCAGCCACACCCACCATCCTGAGGCCACTCCCACCACCAGCCCTTTCTCCAAACTCAACCACGCCCACCACCCTGAGGTCACTCCCACCACCAGCCATTTCTCTGAACTCAGCCACGCCCACCATCCTGAGGCCACTCCCACCACCAGCCCTTTCTCCGAACTCAGCCACGCCCACCATCCTGAGGCCACTCCCACCACCAGCCCTTTCTCTGAACTCAGCCACGCCCACCATCCTGAGGCCACTTCCAGGATCACACCTGATGCCCCGCCGGTCTCTACCAGGGCAGCTCACCTGTCGACAGTAAGCCACGCCCCCTCACCCTAGAGATGCATGTGAATGTGCATTTCTGCTTGTATGTCTGTGCACAAGTATGTGTGTGTTTGTTTTATGTCATGTGTGCTTGTATGTTTGTGTGTGGGTATGGCCGTGTGTTTTTTTCTTGTGTGTGTGTGTTTGAATGCACACATTTCTGGTCTTAGAAGCATATTGGGGTTACATGTTCTTACGCTTATTTTTTAGAGGAGACCGTCACCTCAGACAGAGCATAGAAGTCTAAACTGGTAAGTCAAGTTTATTTGTAAAGCACATTTAAAACGACTGCCGTCAATTGCGACATCCTGCCCTGGCAGGTTCTGGTGTGTTGCTCAAGACCTTGATTAGCTGAGTCAGGTGTTCAAGTGCAAGACTAGAGCCAACCCTGTAGACACAATGGCCCTTTTTTCAGCAGACTGCACATTGATTTTCACTGATATGACAAAAACTTGTTCAGGTGGTCCCGAAGTGTATGATTGGTTGTGCTTCTTTCACTGCTCTCCAGTGATTACTGCAGTTAGAGTGCCGGCAGTGACCTTGAGCAGAAGAACTGAAATGTAGGTCACATGTTTCCCTGGGTCACATGTCCGGGGAACAAACACACCTGAGCTCGTGTTTTTAATCATGTCTCCATCCCCTCCCACTGTCCCAGGAAACCATCTCCAGTGTTGGAAGCCCTAGATCCTCTGGGCCCTGAGTGAGTCTCTAAGTCTGTTTCCAAGGTGACAATGAATCTCTAAGTCTGTTTCCAAGGTGAAAATGTATCTCTAAGTCTGTTTCCAAGGTGATAATTAACCTCTAAGTCTGTTTCCAAGGTGACAGGGAGTCTCTATGTCTGTTTTCAGTCTGATAGTGAGTGTCTAAGTCTGTTTCCAAGGTGACAGGGAGTCTCTATATCTGTTTTCAGTCTGATAGTGAGTCTCTATGTCTGTTTCCAAGGTGACAGTGAATCTCTAAGTTCATTTCCAAGGTGACAGGGAGTCTCAAAGGCTGTTCCCAAGGTGATGCAGTCCCTGTCTCTGCTCTTCATAGGAAGGTGAATGCTGACACACCAGGGCTGAACTTCTTGACCCTCTTCTTCAATAAATTCTCCCTGGAGAAGAAGGTAGACAATTTCAGTGTATTCCAATGTACTGTCCACCCAACCCAATCCCGTTTAAATCCAGTCATACTCTAGGTCTGAAACCACAGTTCCCCATCTGTCTAATCCAGTCTTTCAATACAGTCCCCCACAATATGGGGCGGTGTAATGTTGGGTTCATTGCAGTAATGTTGGGTTGTGTTGTATTTATGTTGGGTTGTGTTGTACTTATATTGGGTTGTGTTGCAGTAATGTTTGGTTGTGTTACAGTAATGTTGGTTTGGGTTGCAGTAATTTCAGGTTATGTTGCAGCAATGTTGGGTTGTGTTGCAGTTATTTGGCATTGTGTTGCAGTAATGTTTGGATGTGTTACAGTGATGTTGGATTGAGTTACAGTAATTTTAGGTTGTGTTGCAGTAATGTTGGGTTGTGTGGCAGTAATGTTGTGTTGTGTTGCAGTACTGTTGGGT
Organism: Anguilla japonica; assembly: GCA_025169545.1. NCBI lineage: Eukaryota > Metazoa > Chordata > Actinopteri > Anguilliformes > Anguillidae > Anguilla > Anguilla japonica. The sequence goes on along the minus strand of CM045889.1, from coordinate 972,093 downwards.
TGTGTTGCGGTAATGTTGGGTTATGTTGCAGTAATGTTGTGTTGTGCTGCAGTAATGTTGGGTTGTGTTGTGGTAATGTTGGGTTATGTTGCAGTACTGCTGGCTTGGGTTGCAGTAATGTTGGGTTGTGTTACAGTAATTGTGGGTCATGTTGCAGTAAATTAAGGTTGTATTGCAGTAACGTTGGGTTGTGTGGCAGCAATGTTGTGTTGTGTTGCAGTAAGTTGGGTTGTGTTGCAGTAAAGTTGGGTTGTGTTGCGGTAATGTTGGGTTGTGTTGCGGTAATGTTGGGTTGTGTTGCAGTAATGTTGGGTTGTGTTGCAGTAAGTTGGGTTGTGTTGCGGTAATGATGGGTTGTGTTGCGGTAATGTTGGGTTATGTTGCAGTAATGTTGGGTTGTGCTGCAGTAAGTTGGGTTGTGTTGCGGTAATGTTGGGTTGTGTTGCAGTAATGTGGGGTTGTGTTGCAGTATCGTTTCTCAGAACTGGAGGAGCTGCACCTGTCCATCAGCTGTCTTGCCCTCATCTTTACCTGTGTGTTCGTGGTCCACATGCTGGTCTCCCAAAAGTAAGTGCTGTTCCCCAATCCCAGGGCTCGGGCTTATTCCCGGAGAGGGGTAGGAAAGGAAGTGGGACAGTCACATGGATTCTGACCTGATGTGTTTAAGCAGTCACTGTAGAGACCCCCTCCCCCACTCCTCCCCTCTCTGCCCCTCTCCTCCCTCCTCTCAGAAACACTGCTCTGGGAATCTCATACGGCATCACCTTCCCTGTTCTTGTGTTCCTGCTCTTTATCGTCTTCACTGGATACCTGCAGGTAACTCTGAGCTTTTGTGTGTGTGTGAGTGCATGTGGTGTAATTGTGTGAGCGTGTGTGTGTATGTGTGTGTATGTGGTATAACTGTGTGTGTGTGTGTGTGTGAGTGTGTATGTGGTATGGGTGTGTTTGTGTGTGTGTGTGTGTGTGAGTGAGTATGTGGTGTAACTGTGTGTGTGTGTGTGTGTGTATGTTGTGTAACTGTGTGTGTGTGTGTGTGTGTGTGTGTGTGTATGCGGAGTAACAGTGTGTGTTTGTGTGTGTATGTGGTGTAACTGTGTGTGTGTGTGAGTGTGTGTATGTGGTGTAACTGTATGTGTGTGTGTGTGTGTGTATGTGGTGTAACTGTGTGTGTGTGTGTGTGTGTGTATGCGGAGTAACAGTGTGTGTGTGTGTATATGTGGTGTAACTGTGGGTGTGGGTGTGTGTGTGTGTGTGTATGTGGTGTAACTGTATGTGTGTGTGTGTGTATGTGGTGTAACTGTGTGTGTGTGTGTGTATGTGGTGTAACTGTGTGTGTGTGTGAGTGTGCATGTGGTGTAACTGTGTGTGTGTGTGTGTGTGTATGTGGTGTAACTGTGTGTGTGTGTGTGTGTGTGTGTATGTGGTGTAACTGTGTGTGTGTATGTGTGTGTGTGTGTATATGTGGTGTAACTGTGTGTGTGTGTGTGTATGTGGTGTAACTGTGTGTGTGTGTGTGTGTGTGTATGTGGTGTAACTGTGTGTGTGTGTGTGTGTGTGTGTATGTGGTGTAACTGTGTGTGTGTGTGTGTGTGTGTGTATGTGGTGTAACTGTGTGTGTGTGTGTGTGTGTGTGTATGTGGTGTAACTGTGTGTGTGTATGTGGTGTAACTGTGTGTGTGTGTGTGTGTGTGTGTGTGTGGTGTAACTGTGTGTGTGTGTGTGTATGTGGTGTAACTGTGTGTGTGTGTGTGTATGTGGTGTAACTGTGTGTGTGTGTGTGTGTGTGTGTGTGTATGTGGTGTAACTGTGTGTGTGTGTGTGTGTGTGTGTGTGTGTATGTGGTGTAACTGTGTGTGTGTGTGTGTGTGTGTATGTGGTGTAACTGTGTGTGTGTGTGTGTGTGTGTGTGTATGTGGTGTAACTGTGTGTGTGTGTGTGTGTGTGTGTGTGTGTATGTGGTGTAACTGTGTGTGTGTGTGTGTGTGTGTGTGTGTATGTGGTGTAACTGTGTGTGTAACTGTGTCTGTTGCAGCCGTGGCGCTCTAAGATGCCTCAGGATGTGCAGTGTGTGACCTCGCTGTCACAGCTTGTCTCCACCAGGGCGGCGCTGCGACTCTTCCTGGTTTCCTTCTGTGTTCTGATCACTCTGCTCATGGCCATCCTTAACTTTGTGAGTTCCTCCTGTACACCCTGAACACCGTGCACCCTGAACACCGTAGGCCCTTAACACCATACACCCTAAACACCTTACACCCTGAACACCGTAGGCCCTGAACACCATACACCCTGAACACCGTAGGCCCTGAACACCATACACCCTGAACACCGTAGGCCCTTAACACCATATACCCTGCACACTGTACGCTCTGAACACCATACACCCTGAACGCCGTACACCCTTACCACCATACACCTTAAACACCATACACTCTGAATACCATACACCCGGAACACTATACACCCCGAACACCATACACCCTGAACACTGTACAAGGTACAGTTAGACACACTCAGACTGACTGAGTTACAGTTAGACACACTCAGACTGAGATACAGTTAGACACACTCAGACTGACTGAGTTACAGTTAGACACTCAGACTGAGTTACAGTTAGACACACTCAGACTGACTGAGTTACAGTTAGACACACTCAGACTGAGATACAGTTAGACACACTCAGACTGACTGAGTTACAGTTAGACACACTCAGACTGAGTTACAGTTAGACACACTCAGACTGAAATACAGTTAGACACACTCAGACTGAGTTACAGTTAGACACTCAGACTGACTGAGTTACAGTTAGACACACTCAGACTGACTGAGTTACAGTTAGACACTCAGACTGAGTTACAGTTAGACACACTCAGACTGACTGAGTTACAGTTAGACACACTCAGAACGCAAGTGCAAAAGTTTAGTCTCGCACAAACAGCATATCTTTCGCTGCGCCAGGTTTGGTAGTTTTGTGGTCTGCGGTAACCCCATTTACATCGACATGGGTCGAGCAGCACAGTAAGGGGTGTGTCAATAGAAGCGTGTGGTGTTGTGCAAGTTTGGTGTTGAAAAATAGCCAATCTGAATATTTTATTTAAGATTGGCTATTTTAAATGCATGTTGTGTTCATGTATGCAATCCAATGATGGCTATTTTGGCAATGCATCTGCATGGAGTTAATAGTGTAAGCTACTTGAAAAATAGACACAGAGAAGGTGGGGGATCAACTCTACACTCATCAAATAGTGTAAGGTACGCTTTTGTCAAAATCGTGGATACTTATTCCATAAATTGAGCCCAGAACACATTGGCAACTTATTTTTAATTGTGTATTTGGCTGGACTAGGTCAATGAACAAACTTTTGGAATGAACCTTTGAAACGTTTCAGAGGTTTGTACAGGTCGGGTGGTTCAATAAAATACAGCTCTCAAAAGTCAGTGTATTTATTTATTTATTTATTTAGCAGGGACAGTGGGTAGCCACTTGGCTGTCACAGAATTAGCTATCAAGCTATATTTCACAAGCCAGCTTCTTTTACAATTGCACCAAGGCCTGGAGTCGCAAAATTACAAAAAATGAGCTGGACACGCCCTAATTCCCTGCTTCTTGCATTACTGCTAGCGTTTGACTATTGTGCCTTGACTGGAAAAATAGGGCACTCAAACTGAGTGAGACAAGGTAACATGCTGAGAAGTGACCTTTGACCTCTGTTCACCCAGTTCTTCCTCCCTGAGCCCAGTTGTTCCAGTTTCCCCCAGAATGCATCAGTGCTGGAGACCTTCAAACTCTACACTGTGCCAGTGAGTACCATGCATGATGGTGATGATGATGATGATGATGATGATGATGCTGACCTGGCTCTCTGTCTCTCTGTAGTATTACCTGTACACATGTTTGCTGGCCATGCTGGGGGTGGTGGTGTTTGTCAGAGTGTGCCAGGAGGTGAAGCTCTTCCTGGCCACACTGGCTGTGGTGGTCTACCTCGCTCTCTTCCTCCATGTCTATGCCCTGCGTTCTGAATGCTACATCCACCAGCTCTACAGCAATGGAAGCCAGTATGACATCACCTGTGTGTGTGTGTGTGTGTGTGCGTGTGTGCGTGTGTATATGTGTGTGTGTGTGTGTGTGTGTGTATTTGATAGTGTATTTGAGTGTATTTGCGAGCATTTCATAGTGTATTTGAGTGCATTTGATTGTGCATTGTATAGTGTATTTGAGTGTATTTGATTGTGTATTTGATTGTGCATTTGAGCGCATTTGATCGTGTATTTGAGCGCATTTGATCGTGCATTTGAGCGCATTTGATCGTGTATTTGAGCAGCTCTGTTTTCTCTCAGGCCAGCTGTGCTGAAGGAGCCCAAGGTCATGGCTGGAATCTGGCTTTTCGTTTTCTACTTCACTATCCTCATACTGATCCGACAGGTAACCAATTACAACCCAGCACTATGTCTGAAACCAATCAATGTATGAATATATCCAATCATACATATCTCAGCACTGTATGTGTGTGAGTGTGTACATGTGTGTGAGAGAGAGAGAGAGCATGTTAAACTTTGTTGCCTGTGTTCCAGGGTGAGGTGGCGTGCCGTGTGGAGTTCCTGTTGGGGCAGGGTTTTCAGAAGGAAAAGGAGACCATGGAGACCATCCAGAAGGCCAATGAGCTGCTGCTGCATAATGTCCTGCCCATGCATGTGGCAAAGGTCTTCATGGACAAGGCCCACTGCAACCAGGCAAGTTCTGACTACAACTATGTAATACTGACCACAACCAGGCAAGTACAGGCCACACTGTTTGTTGTTGTAGTATTTGTACAGCCAATCTGTGTGTGTGTGTGTGTGTGTGTGTGTGTATGTGTGTGTGTGTGAGTGTGTGTGTGATGTTGTGTTGTGGGTTGTTGTAGTATTTGTACAGCCAGTCTGTGTGTGTGTGTGTGTGTGTGTGTGTGTGTGTATGTGTGTGATGTTGTGTTGTGGGTTGTTGTAGGATTTGTACAGCCAGTCTGTGTGTGTGTGTGATGTTGTGTTGTGGGTTGTTGTAGGATTTGTACAGCCAGTCCTGTGAGTCAGTGTGCGTGTGTGTGTATGATGTTGTGTTGTGGGTTGTTGTAGGATTTGTACAGCCAGTCCTGTGAGTCAGTGTGTGTGTGTGTGTGTGATGTTGTGTTGTGGGTTGTTGTAGGATTTGTACAGCCAGTCCTGTGAGTCAGTGTGCGTGTGTGTGTGTGATGTTGTGTTGTGGGTTGTTGTAGGATTTGTACAGCCAGTCCTGTGAGTCAGTGTGCGTGTGTGTGTGTGATGTTGTGTTGTGGGTTGTTGTAGGATTTGTACAGCCAGTCCTGTGAGTCAGTGTGTGTGTGTGTGATGTTGTGTTGTGGGTTGTTGTAGGATTTGTACAGCCAGTCCTGTGAGTCAGTGCGTGTGTGTGTGTGATGTTGTGTTGTGGGTTGTTGTAGGATTTGTACAGCCAGTCCTGTGAGTCAGTGTGTGTGTGTGTGTGTGATGTTTGTGTGGTTGTGTTGTAGGATTTGTACAGCCAGTCCTGCGAGTCAGTGTGTGTGTGTGTGTGATGTTGTGTTGTGGGTTGTTGTAGGATTTGTACAGCCAGTCCTGTGAGTCAGTGTGCGTGTGTGTGTGATGTTGTGTTGTGGGTTGTTGTAGGATTTGTACAGCCAGTCCTGTGAGTCAGTGTGTGTGTGTGTGTGATGTTGTGTTGTGGGTTGTTGTAGGATTTGTACAGCCAGTCCTGTGAGTCAGTGTGTGTGTGTGTGTGATGTTGTGTTGTGGGTTGTTGTAGGATTTGTACAGCCAGTCCTGTGAGTCAGTGTGCGTGATGTTCGCCTCGGTGCCGCAGTTCTATAAGGAGTTCTACACAGAGAGCAGTGTGAACCACAACGGGCTGGAGTGTCTCCGCGCTCTGAACGAGATGATCGCCGACTTCGATGAGGTAGCCTGCTCTCTCTCGCCAGCACTACCACACACACCCTCCACACACTCCCACCACACTCCCTCTACACACAGGAAATTAAGGTTTCTGTGAGGTTTGGGTGTAAGCAGTGTCTGTTCCTCTATCAGCTCCTGGCCGAACCCAAGTTCAGCAGTGTGGAGAAGATCAAGACGATTGGCAGCACATACATGGCAGCCACAGGCCTGACCAAGACTCACACAGAGGAGCGCCAGGTGACAGAGAAGCCTCCTAAGAAACAACAAAAACACAAATCTGCCCTAAAAGAACCATTGTGTGTGAATCATGCTCTGAGAACATCCAAGCTCTGTTCAATTCAGATTACAATAAACCAATGAGAACTACTCTTTGTCTTCCCCAGCAGATGCCAATGAGCCATTATGACTTTATACAATGTACTGTGTGTTTGTGTGTGTGTCCTGCAGGACTCTAGAATGACATATAGTCATGTGCATACTATGGTGGACTTTGCATTGGCTCTGATGGGCAAATTAGAAAACTTCAACACACACTCCTTCAACAACTTCAAACTGAGGATCGGTATGTACACATGCTTTTTCAGTCTCGCAATGAAAACACTGCTGCACACACACATGCATAAGAGTACTGAAGTGCATAAGGGCATTGAAGTGCATGAGGGCACTAAAGTGCATAAGGGTACTAAAGTACATAAGGGTACTAAAGTGCATAAGAGCACTGAAGTGCATAAGGGAATTGAAATGCATAAGGGCACTAAAGTGCATAAGAGCACTGAAGTGCATAAGGGTACTAAAGTACATAAGGGTACTGAAGTGCATAAGGGCATTGAAGTGCATAAGGGTACTAAAGTACATAAGGGTACTGAAGTGCATAAGGGCATTGAAGTGCATAAGGGTACTAAAGTACATAAGGGTACTGAAGTGCATAAGGGCATTTAAGTGCATAAGGGTACTAAAGTACATAAGGGTACTGAAGTGCATAAGGGCATTGAAGTGCATAAGGGTACTAAAGTGCATAAGAGTACTGAAGTGCATAAGGGCATTGAAGTGCATAAGGGCACTAAAATGCATAAGAGCACTGAAGTGCATAAGGGTACTAAAGTACATAAGGGTACTGTAGTACATGAGAGTGCTGAAGTCCTTAAGGGTACTGTACTACATGAGAGTACTAAATTCCTTAAGGGTACTAAAGTACATAAGGGTACTGAAGTGCATAAGGGCATTGAAGTGCATAAGGGCACTAAAGTGCATAAGAGCACTGAAGTGCATAAGGGTACTAAAGTACATAGGGGTACTGAAGTGCATAAGGGCATTGAAGTGCATAAGGGTACTAAAGTACATAAGGGTACTGAAGTGCATAAGGGAATTGAAGTGCATAAGGGCACTAAAGTGCATAAGAGCCCTGAAGTGCATAAGGGTACTAAAGTACATAAGGGTACTGTAGTACATGAGAGTACTGAAGTTCTTAAGGGTACTAAAATGCATAAGGTTTCTGAAGTGCATAAGGGTACCAAAGTACATAAGGGTACTGTAGTACATAAGAGTACTGAAGTCCTTAAGGGTACTAAAGTACACAAGGGTACTGAAGTGCATAAGGGTACTAATAATTGTCACTGCCTAACTGAACTGTGTTCTTGGCTATGAATAACTGCATGAAATGAGTATTGTACCTTATCGAGCCTGTGTTTTGTAGTTGTTCCAATGACCATGATATGCCCTTTTGTACGTCGCTTTGGATAAAAGCATCTGCTAAATAAAGGTAATATAATGTAATGTGTAGGTACAAAGAAGCTCAGTGTATTTGCTGTTTCTGAACCTGGATTTTCTGGCTTGAGTCTGCTCCCTGGAAGTAGAGGAGAGGAGACACTACACACCCTTGGGGGCTCCAGTGCTTAAAGTGATAGGCTTGGGTAATCTGTTGCAAATTTTAACGGCCTGTGTTCTGCATTGCTAAAAATCATGAACTCAGAGACACAAAGACTGTTTGACTCCAAGTTGTGATAACCTGTCATATAGCTTTTGTAAAATGAAATTAAAGGACCAACAAGTGATTTGATACCCCACCTAGTGTCCAAATGAGAGAACTGCAATCCCAACTGAAAGCATGACACCACCTGGCTAGTTGCTTTTGATCAAAACTCCGCCCCACCAGTGGTTGCCAGGTTTCTCCATAACCTGCATTGTTGTGCAAGGCGGTGGTGGTGCAGTGCTGAACATGGTGTGACAGATAGATGGCTATCTATCTGTCTAGGGTTGGTTGGGCTTAGGGTTGGGCCTAAGTTAGTGCTAGTTGGGCTTAGGGTTGGGCCTAAGTTAGTGTTGGTTGGGCTTAGAGTTGGGCCTAAGTTAGTGCTAGTTGGGCTTAGGGTTGGGCCTAAGTTAGTGCTGGTTGGGCTTAGGGTTGGGCCTAAGTTACTGTTGGTTGGGCTTAGAGTTGGGCCTAAGTTAGTGCTAGTTGGGCTTAGGGTTGGGCCTAAGTTAGTGTTGGTTGGGCTTAGAGTTGGGCCTAAGTTAGTGCTGGTTGGGCTTAGGGTTGGGCCTAAGTTAGTGCTGGTTGGGCTTAGGGTTGGGCCTAAAAGTTAGGCTGGTTGGGTTGGGCTTACTGTTGGTTGGGCTTAGGTTGGGCTAGTGCTGGTTGGGCTTAGGGTTGGGCCTAAGTTAGTGCTGGTTGGGCTTAGGGTTGGGCCTAAGTTACTGTTGGTTGGGCTTAGAGTTGGGCCTAAGTTAGTGCTAGTTGGGCTTAGGGTTGGGCCTAAGTTAGTGCTGGTTGGGCTTAGAGTTGGGCCTAAGTTAGTGTTGGTTGGGCTTAGAGTTGGGCCTAAGTTAGTGCTGGTTGGGCTTAGGGTTGAGCCTAAGTTAGTGCTGGTTGGGCTTAGGGTTGGGCCTAAGTTAGTGCTGGTTGGGCTTAGAGTTGGGCCTAAGTTAGTGCTGGTTGGGCTTAGGGTTGGACCTAAGTTAGTGCTAGTTGGGCTTAGGGTTGGGCCTAAGTTAGTGCTAGTTGGGCTTAGGGTTGGGCCTAAGTTAGTGCTGGTTGGGCTCAGGGTTGACTCTGCTGGAGCCATGCGCTTATCAATAAAGTCGGCCATTTCTTTCTTTCCATTGCTGGCAACTGACTGCACATTTTATTTGTGAGAAGAAGATGGTTGTGCTGCCGGCTCAGGAGTGCTGTAGGGGATGGTAACCCCAATATCTGATGCCACAGACAGACATAAACACGACACGGCTTATGGACTGCAAAAAAATCCTTTAAATTACAAATTCACAGTCAATGTCTTTTTTTTTTGTTGAGAAAAAGCAATATTTTTACTCTGCATCATTCTGCAAGCTCTGTGGATGTCTTATTTGTATGACTTATCTACTTAAAACAAAAACCTATGGGTGCAGGTTTTTGTTTTAGCCCAGCACTAAGACACCCAATTCTACCTATCAAGGTCTTGAATGAAGGCCATTTGATTCGTTACTCATGTAGAATGAGTGTCCAGGTGCTGTAGAATGTTATGACTACAGAGAGATACAGCACCTTCTATAGACCTAGGAGCCCTAGTGTATATGCAGACTGCTAGGGTCCCGTAGGGCTTTAGATAGATGGGGACATGCTGCAGGTCCAGATGTTTCCATGACAGGCCAGGACAAGGCAGCAGGTCTATACTCATTCAAGCAGCTGACCCTGGGGTTCTTAGGTACAGGGATTGTCACAGCGGGTGTAGAACAGGCTGGTGCCTTACACAGGTGAAGTGACAGGTACAGCCAGTTAAAAATGACTGTAACAGGGCCGGCTGTTTCTCCAGCTATCTGACTGCCTCATGCTCCTGTGTGACAGCGGGAGGGGTCAGGGGTCAGTGGGTGGGGTCAGGGGTCAGCCACTGCTGTCACTACCTGTTGCCTAGGTGATGATACTACGTGTCTGACTGGGGGCGACATAGCTCAGGAGGTAAGAGCGGTTGTCTGGCAGTCGGAGAGTTTCTGGTTCGATCCCCGCTCTGGGCGTGTTGAAGTGTCCCTGAGCAAGACACCTAACCCCTAACTGCTCTGGTGAATGAGAGGCATCAATTGTAAAGCGCTTTGGATAAAAGCGCTATATAAATGCAGTCTATTTACCATTTACAACAGAGGTCATTTAGGGTGTCAGGGAGCTTCGGGTTGTTGCTGAGTGCTGGGAGCTCAGGGTTAGTCCTCTGTGATTGGCTACAGTCCTGGTCACACCCCCCTGGTGTGATTGGCTGGAACCCCTTTCCCGGGGTGAGCCTGTTTCACTGAGCGGGCCAGAGGAGAACCCCCCCCCCCCCCCCCCCCCCCCCCCACAGACTTTATTCTGAGAAAGGCGCACAGCCATGATCACATGATCTATAATGCTCATATTCGTCTGTACATGTACTGATGAAGATAAAGATCTCAGAAGTGCCGTATTCCTGTAACTTAACCACTCTGATTGGGGCAGGACTGAACCAGGGACCGGTGATCGCAGGGGTGATTGGGGCTCATAAACCCCAGTATGATATCTGGGGGAACACTGTCAACGTTGCCAGCAGGATGGATAGCACGGGGGTCCTGGACAAGATTCAGGTCAGAGAGGGAGGATGGTAGATGCTTTATGTAATTATGTGGTATATGCTTTATGTAATTATGTGGTATATGCATAATGTAATGATGTGGTATATGTATAATGTAATTATGTGGTATATGCATAATGTAATTATGTCGTATATGATTAATGTAATTATGTGGTATATGCATAATGTAATTATGTGGTATATGTTTTATGTAATTATGTGGTATATGCATAATATAATTTTGTGGTATATGTTTTATGTAATTATATGGTTTGGCAGGTGACGGAGGAGATGGCTCAGGTGGTGCAGTCGCTAGGATACAGTGTGACTCTGCGGGGAGTCATCAATGTCAAGGGCAAGGGAGAGCTGACCACTTACTTTATCAACACTGACCACCACTGACCGCTACTGAACGCTACTGACCACTGCTGACCACCACTGACCGCTACTGACCACTACTGACCACCACTGACTGCTGCTGACCACCACTGACCATCACTGACCGCTACTGACCACTGCTGACCACCACTGACCGCTACTGACGGGTACTGACCACCACTGACCATCACTGACTGCTACTGACCACCACTGACCATCATGGACTGCTACTGACCACCACTGACCATCACTAACCACTACTGACTATCACTGACCATCATGGACCGCTACTGACCACCACTGACCATCACTGACCACTACCGACCACCGACCACTACTGACGGCTACTGACCACCAATGACCATCACTGACCGCTACTGACCACCACTGACCATCACTGACCACTACTGACCACTACTGACCATCACTAACCACCTCTGACCAACATGGACCGCTACTGACCACCACTGACCATCACTGACCACTACTGACCACTACCGACCACTACTGACCACCACTGACCACGACTGAGCACTGACCTCCACTGACCTGACTACTGACTATTACTGCACTTACTCTCCGCATATCGCAGCACTGACTTCCTCAATGCTGACCACTGATTAAATCCTTTTTCCATCATTGATGGACAACTCTCGCAGTGCTGATCTGCGTCACCACTGACCCACTCGCTAACAGAGCGTCCAGCACTGATCCACTCGCTAACAGAGCATCAACACTGATCCACTCGCTAACAAAGCATCAGCACTCAGCACTGATCCACTCGCTAACAAAGCATCAGCACTCAGCACTGATCCACTCGCTAACAAAGCATCAGCACTCAGCACTGATCCACTCGCTAACAGAGCATCAACACTGATCCACTCGCTAACAAAGCATCAGCACTCAGCACTGATCCACTCGCTAACAGAGCGTCCAGCACTGATCCACTCGCTAACAGAGCATCAACACTGATCCACTCGCTAACAAAGCATCAGCACTCAGCACTGATCCACTCGCTAACAAAGCATCAGCACTCAGCACTGATCCACTCGCTAACAGAGCATCAACACTGATCCACTCGCTAACAAAGCATCAGCACTCAGCACTGATCCACTCGCTAACAGAGCGTCCAGCACTGATCCACTCGCTAACAGAGCGTCCAGCACTGATCCACTCGCTAACAGAGCGTCCAGCACTGATCCACTCGCTAACAGAGCATCAACCCTGACCCACTCGCTAACAGAGCATCAACACTGATCCACTCGCTAACAGAGCATCAGCACTCAGCACTGATCCACTCGCTAACAGAGCATCAACACTGACCCACTCGCTAACAGAGCATCAACACTGATCCACTCGCTAACAGAGCGTCAGCACTGATCCACTCGCTAACAGAGCATCAACACTGACCCACTCGCTAACAGAGCATCAGCACTCAGCACTGATCCACTCGCTAACAGAGCATCAGCACTGATCCACTCGCTAACAGAGCATCAACACTGATCCACTCGCTAACAGAGCATCAACACTGACCCACTCGCTAACAGAGCATCAGCACTCAGCACTGATCCACTCACTAACAGAGCGTCCAGCACTGATCCACTCGCTAACAGAGCATCAACCCTGACCCACTCGCTAACAGAGCATCAACACTGATCCACTCGCTAACAGAGCATCAACACTGATCCACTCGCTAACAGAGCATCAACACTGATCCACTCGCTAACAGAGCATCAACACTGATCCACTCGCTAACAGAGCATCAACACTGATCCACTCGCTAACAGAGCATCAACACTGATCCACTCGCTAACAGAGCATCAGCACTCAGCACTGATCCACTCGCTAACAGAGCATCAACACTGATCCACTCGCTAACAGAGCATCAACACTGATCCACTCGCTAACAGAGCATCAACACTGATCCACATGCTAACGCAGCGCAGGATGATAGGGTCCTTTCTGCAGGCTCCACCCTTTTTGCTCACCCAGTCAGCAGCCTAGCAGCACAAGATAGGGCAGAGAGAGGGTGAATGGAAGTCCAACTCTGTTCTTATTTATTGTTTTTAATGTTGCTTTCTTTTCTTAAGAAATGTAATTTGTTTATTTTTGGATTTGTTAGTTGTGAATAAACTGTGGCAAGAGAAATGTATATTTAGAATGACAGGAAAGAGTTTTTGTTTCAGCTCGATGAAATACTTGAACTTCATAATTATCACTCTTAACATGAGGTTAAACACTCTTGGTAAAATTATTTAAACATGAAGGATCATTTAAAACACTGCCTACTGTATGTGAATGCTAAATATGAATTTATTTAATTTGTGTTTTTATTACAAAACATTAAATATTTAATTTCATATGAAATTGTTGTCTGTAATTTGTGATGTTTCAGATTTCATGTTGTGATTCAGGCCATCAGTTTGCCTCCACCATGTGACCTGCAGGGATTTAAACTTGTATTTCAATATTTATCCTCTAGAGGTCGCCGTAGACACTTCAACAGCATAGTCAAGTATCACAGTTTCTGATTAAATTATATTTATATTACTTGGACTCTGTAGGTTAATCTGTTGAACACAAACAAAAGCAGTAACAAAGCAGTCTATGCAAATAATACAGGCAATAATTAAACAAGTAGGAACGAGTGCAATAACTAAAATAAACTAAAATAAACAGCTTACCTAGCTACATACCTAAGCTTACATAGCCAATTAGAGATTGAGACATTTATTTTTAAAAACAAATAGTTGATCTAATATAGGGAGAGTCCGAATGTTTAGCGGACATGGGTGGAAGTTTAGGCAAAATTAGAATTACTAAGAATTTTTTTCTACAGACAGTATGTATATAACCAATTGTAACAATAATCTGCAATAAATAAAAGCAAATAAATTACATAGTCCTGAATATATTAAAAGCTATTTTGGCTGACGAATGTGGAAAGCATTCTGACAGTTACAGAGAGAATAACTCTTGTTTCGGGGATTTGTTATTGATAATAAATCGGCATGTGTCGGGTTTTAATTCAGGGTGCTTGCGCATACACAGGTCCAGGGTCAGACGGTAGAAGTCCTGCCGTGTATTTCTTCTGCCCACCAGCTAAATCAACTGATTTCGCTAATTACGTACACCTCCTGGCCAGGTGACTGGGATAAAATCCTGGGTAGGACCATAACTTTTTAAACCGGTATTTCCCAACTCTGCATGCTCGCGTAGGCTTCAGTATGTGCCTGTTTCCTGAAACGGAGTTTCCACGATCGGGTGTTCAGAAACGCTGGAATTTCCCTCACTGCGAAGCCACACCCATAACCAGCTCCCATTGGGCTAAATTAAGACCAGCTAAACTTTCCCTGCACGCCATTTGTCCCCGCCCATGTCCATCACAGAGCTTCCTGCTTCTTAATACAAGTGAATTTGTTTTGCGTGCGTTCGAAGTGTATAAAGTGCAAGATGGCCATATAAAAGTAAGTGACTTCAACTTTCTAATTAACCGAATTTATTATGTAATTAGGCTCGATTATACCGTATACAGTTGCAACACTTGAATGATTTATTTTTCAGCAAATTAAGCGTAACAATGCGGTTGAACATTTCGCTATCAGCATGTAGCCAGCTACCTAAATGAGTTAGCGGACTTTGTAGCTGTTGATAACCTTATTAAGAGTACCTCTGAAGTATCATGCGTATTTTATAAGTCTCAGTGTAGCTAGTTTATTTATCGGTATCGATAGCTTGATATTCACCTATCAAACTGATTGTAGCGATGTACTGAAACTCCCAAGGCAGTATATTGGATATAGAACCCTTACTTCTGCCCATTATAGATTAGACTTTCTTTGTAGTTGGCGCAGTACTATTTGTTAGCGCTACTGGCCGGAACGTTATCTGGGTTGACTCACTTACAAACAGGTAACACAGACCATCAAACTGAGCGAGGTTTATCTGTCACTGCAACATCTGAACCATTCCCAGGTATTTCAGTGGGACGGGCTTGGTGATGGGCAGGGCCTCTGACCAGCAGTAGCAGTGTACTTTGTACCGGGAGATCACGGTAATGTACTGACCACAAACACAAACTTACGCATTCAGTTTGTTACACACTGAAACTTAAGCCTGGCACAGTCACTCAGACTAACACTCTTAGACCTTGAATCATGTCTGGAGCTGCTGATCGCACCAGGAGGCCACATCCCCAAAAGATGTACATGGTGGAGTCTGAACATAGGGTACAGGACCAGCTGGAAGGCACCATCCGGCTGGCACGGGGGAGTCTGTGTGTGATGCAGGAGGGCGGAGCCAGGAGGAGCAGGAAGGGGGACCAGTTGTGGGTGAAGGTAAGGAGGGGCTTTCCTCATTTCAGCTGT
Organism: Anguilla japonica; assembly: GCA_025169545.1. Lineage (NCBI taxonomy): Eukaryota > Metazoa > Chordata > Actinopteri > Anguilliformes > Anguillidae > Anguilla > Anguilla japonica. Next base: position 956,861 of record CM045889.1, on the reverse strand, counting down.
CAGGCTGTCAGTCAGTCAGGTGAAAAGGTGACCTCTTCCAAAATTAGTCATTTGTTACTTCATGTAACAGAGAAAGAAAACATTAGAGCTGTCTGAGAGCTAATTTCATTAGAAGTTTAGATAAAATGTCTAATATAAATGTCTGTTATGGAAGTAATGTAGGATCAGTTTGTATTCAGAAGTTAAATCATCAGCACACAGTTGCCAGGGTGTAGAGTTTGAAGATTGATTGTAGTCTGTGGGGCCCTTGGCGCGATCATGAAAGTGGACCCCAAAATAATAAATAATAAAAATGATAAATAAAAAAACAGCGCAGGGGGGCCCCTTAACCACACCATAGCCCTAGGCGGTCGCCGTTACGCTCTGATTGGACGGACCGGGTTAGGGTCGTTCTCTCCCTATCTCCCTCTCTCTCTCTCTCTCTCTCTCCCTCCCTCTCTCTCTCCCACTCTTTGTCCCTCTCTCCCCCCCTCTCCCTCCCTCACTCTCTCTCTCTCTCTCTCTCTCTCTCGCTCCCTCTCTCTCTCCCAGGTGCTGGACTCTGGCTCGTTGGTGAAGCTGGACAGGCAGGTGTTGCTGGAGGTGCCCGCTGACCTTGCGGGCCTGCTGGAGCCCGTGTCAGACCCAGAGGCCCGTTTCCAGCTGTTCGTCAGACCCCAGCAGCTGCAGCGATTCGCTGCCCTGCCTCTGGGGGCGGAGCTGTGTGTAAAGATTGGCCAATTGGGGGAGCTGGCGCCGGCGGTTCTGCGGTACCAGGGGACGCTGGCCACCGGCAGCACTGCCGTGTATTTCGGGGTCCAGTTGAAGGTGAGCTCTGCATGGCCTGGTTTGTTCTTCGGTTTTTTGCTGACTCTTATTTGGTGAGAGTTCTTATTTTATTTTCTGTTCATGTTTTCAGTTTTTTGATTTCAAGCTTTTGTTAAGGCGGTGGACTGGATACAGATGTTCAGACTGGATCAGGTGTTCAGACTGGATACAGGTGTTCAGACTGGATACAGATGTTCAGACTGGATACAGGTGTTGAGACCTGTTTGCCTGATTTATGCCGGATGATGAATTATTACTCTCTCTCTGTTTCATTCCTTTTGCGCCCTCTCTCTCCCATCACTCTCTCCTTCTTTCTTCCTGTCTCTGGACCTACTTCATTTTAGTTAAACTGTATATGCTTTACTGGTTTTGGATGTAACTAGCATATAATGGCAAGACGCAAATGCATGAAATGATTGAGTGACCGCCGTATTGGGGTAATGCAGTAATGCAGTAATGAGTTAATGTGGTAATGTGGAGGTGCAGTAATGTAGTAATGCCGTAATGCAGTGATGCGGTAATGGGGTAATGCGGTAATGGGGTAGTGCAGTAATGTAGTAATGCGGTAATGCAGTAATGCAGTAATGCAGTAATGCGGTAATGGGGTAATGGGGTAGTGCAGTAGTGTAGTAATGCGGTAATGCGGTAATGCAGTAATGTAGTAATGCGGTAATGGGGTAGTGCAGTACTGTAGTAATGCAGTAATGCAGTAATGTAGTAATGGGGTAGTGCAGTAATGGGGTAATGCAGTAATGCAGTGATACAGTAATACAGTAATGGGGTAATGCAGTAATGTAGTAATGTGGTAATTGGATAATGGGGTAATGCTGTAATGGCTCTGTTCCCCTCATAGGGCTGGGCCGCTGGGCGGGGGAACAGTAATGGCTCCTATAAGGGTCACCAGCTGTTCCACTGCCCAGAGGCGTGTGCTGTGTTCGTAGCGGCTAGTCGCCTCGTGCTGCGGTCGCCATCCCACGCCAGCAACATGGGAAGAGAGGCAGGGGGTAACCATGGAAACGGCCAGAGTCCCATTCTGCCTCGAACTGCAGACTCCGCCCCCAGCCCCGCCCCTGTGCTGCAGGTAGGCCAGAGTGTGTGTTTGGGGGAGGGGTCGGAGCCCCTAGCTGCCTAATGTAACTAGCTAAAAGTAATGTTACTTACAGGTTCAACAGAAAACTCCGCTTTGCTTTTCATCCCCACACTTCAGCTGATGCCACTGAGGAAAACCAATTCCAAGGCTGTCTCTAGGTTTTGAACGAGCCCTGTCAGCTTGAATTTTTGCTTTGCTGTAACTTTTCTTCTTAGCATCAGCCATTGCGGAAGCATATTAGCGGCAAACACTTTGTTGGAGTCTGATCCCAAACCACAGGCTCTGTACCCACGCCCAGAAACGTCCCAAACACATTTTAGAATAACAAATACAGGGAAAAGGTGCATGATTTATTTTACAGTATTTTCGGGTGAAAACTCCTGCATAGTGTGCCTTTGACTCTGCTCTCTCCTGTGCAGGACGGGTCAGTGGGGTCCTGCGACGGCTGGTTTAAGGAGCAGAAGCCGGGCCCAGTGCCCTCATCTCAACCTGCCCCCCTGTCCCCTGCCTCCAAGGTGTCTCCAGGTACAGACACACCTGCTGAAACGCCGCTCCCTACCTCTGGAAGCCCTGCTTGTGTAGAACATAAAGGCTGAGTACCATTCTGCTTGCGCACTGCATCACCTGCTGGGTTCCCAGGGCTTCCCTGGGATCTGGGCAGCCTTACTGAGCTCCCTGTGATTGGCTGCTGTGTCAGGCAGGGCCAATAGGCACACAGCCTCACACTGAGCTCCCTGTGACTGGCTGCTGTGACAGGCAGGGCCAATAGGCACACAGCCTCACACTGAGCTCCCTGTGATTGGCTGCTGTGTCAGGCAGGGCCAATAGGCACACAGCCTCACACTGAGCTCCCTGTGATTGGCTGCTGTGTCAGGCAGGGCCAATAGGCACACAGCCTCACACTGATCTCCCTGTGATTGGCTGCTGTGTCAGGCAGGGCCAATGAACACACAGCCTCACACTGAGCTCCCTGTGATTGGCTGCTGTGTCAGGCTTACCTCGTATTCCCCCCTCTCTTGCAGAACAAAGACCTCCGAACCACCGACTCAATATTAACCCTTCCCACAATTCTTCACCTCCACTGGTCAGCATGCCCCAGGCCCCGCCCTCCCCTACCACTACCAACCAATCCCGACGCTCACATCGTCCGCCACCTCCTGTGTCTCCCTCTAAGACCGGGCTGGAAGTGGGCGGTGACTGTGCAGAGGAGGCGGTGCTTGAGATGGAATTGGAGGTGGGATCAATGGTGGAGGTGAAGGACCCGCCCCTGTACGGGGTGATCCGCTGGATTGGCCAAATCAACGGCATCCCTGAGCATGTGGCAGGACTGGAGCTGGTATGTCTGTGTGTGTGTGTGTGTGTGTGTGTCTATCTGTCTGCATGTGTGTCAGAAATGGTGTGATGTACTTACCTACACAAACTACACACACACACAAACACGCACATACACTCACGCACACAGACACACACACACACACACAAACACAGACACGCACATACACACACACACACACACACACACACACTCAGGCTGTTTTTATGTGCACAGGACCAGGAGCTGGCTGCAGCTACAGATGGCAGTTACCGTGGAGAACGTTACTTCCGTTGCCCTGCCAACAAGGGGCTTTTCGTCAAACTGCGGAACTGTAGAAGGGACTCCCGCTTCCCTGCCCCCGAGACACCAGCCAATCAGGTGGAGCGCTGCAACTCCATAGGTGAGTGGAGCTTGTTTTTTCTTGCAGATGTCTTGAGTACAGCACGACAGGTACCTGTGTCTTCCTGTGCATTCTGTTTGTTTAATGTGCTGTGGTACAGCTGCTGCTGTAAGACATGTACGAGGTGATGCAGGTGTTTGGTAACGAAGGTGTAGAACAGCTGTACTGCTGGTGTTTGGTAATGCAGGTGTAGCGCAGGTGTTTGATAATGCAGGTATTGTAATGCAAGTGTTTGGTGACACAGGTATTGTAACACAGGTGTTTGGTGACGCAGGTGTAGCGCAGGTATTGTAGTGCAGGTATTGTAACGCAGGTGTTCGGTGACGCAGGTGTAACGCAGGTATTGTAGCGCAGGTGTTGTGTGACGCAGGTGTAGCACAGGTATTGTAGTGCAGGTGTAGCGCAGGTGTTGTAACGCAGGTGTTGTGTGTGTTGGCAGCGTTTGCGGAGTGGGTGAGTGAGCGTGTGGAGGAGCACACCCCGCCCTTATTTGGGGATGAGGCGAGAGAGCGCTACAGCGGGAGGAAGCGAGGGATTCAGGGTCACCTCAACTCCTGCTACCTGGACGCCTCCTTGTTCAGGTGCCCCTCCTCCTCTGCCCTCATTCCCTTCCCGTATGTCCAGCCTGCGTCCCCTCCTCGCGTCCTGTCCTGCTCCTTCGCTCCGCCCAACGGAGGATGCAAGGAAAGGACGCAACAGTGAGACACGAGGACGGAGGAATCAAGGCAGCGTGTACTGGGCAAACGGAACCTCTCTCTCCTCTCTCCCTCTCTCCCCCTCCCTCTGTCCTCCCCTCTCCTCTCTCAAATTTCAAATTCAAAATGCTTTATTGGCTGACAAGATATATTGCCAAAGCAAGAACATATACAAAGGAATGAACGTATACAAAGGAACACATAAACATAAATCCAAACAAATGATGTACAAATATAGGCCTATCCTAATATGCTCACTGGTTGTCCCTCTGCGGGTGGCAAGCTGTTACATAGTTTGCGGCTAGTCCAGTGGATTTTCTGTGTTCCCTTATTAAATAGGGTAGCTTTTGGTGGTGTCATTTAAAGTTTCAAATTCTGGGTGGGATCAAATTCTGGGCATATTTTATGAATTTGGGGTAGAAATTCTCCCTCACAACATGTGGAACTTAGCAGCTTCGTCTCCACCGCTCCCTAACTGCAGTGGGAGCACAGTCTGTCCTCTCTGGGCAGCCAGGTCTGCCTGTGTCGGCCTTTTTCGATGGCCAGGCTGTGCTCACTGAGTCTGTACATTGTCAAGGTTTTTCTCTGCTTGCTATCTGTCACCATGGTCAGGTAGTCAGCCATGGTGTAGAGTCTGTTTAGGGCCAAATAGCAATTAAGTTTATTTTGGATTCTTGTCATTTCTTTCCAACAAGTCAAATAATTATAATGAAATGAACATAAAAATGTGTTTGGTCGAATTCTCCGAGCTATGAGGATGTCACTGTTCTGTGACTGTTTATTATTAGTTGTGTTAGTATTTACTTCAGTGAGTCCCAGGACCAGTTGACTAAGGGTCTCTCTCCCTCTCTCCCTCTCTCAGTGTGTTCTCCTGCTGTAGTTCTCTGGACTGGGTGCTGTTTTGCCCCTCTCGGCCACAGGATGGCCCGAACCGCAGCCGTACCCAGGACCTGCTCCGATGCGACATCGTCAACCCACTGCGCAGGTGAGTCTGCCTCCGCGCAGGTGAGTCTGTGCCTCCGCGCAGGTGAGTCTGTGCCTCCGCGCAGGTGAGTCTGTGCCTCCGCGCAGGTGAGTCTGGCCTCTGTGCAGGTGAGTCTGGTTTTGTGTGTGTTTACAGGTATGTGTGTTTACAGGTATGGGTATGTGTGTGTTCACAGGTATGTGTATGTGTGTGTTTACATGTATGTACGTGTGTGTTTACAGGTATGGGTATGTGTGTGTTTACAGGTATGGGTATGTGTGTGCCAGTAAGACAATGGCTCTACGGAAACTTCTGGAAGCAGAGAGCCGTGACACTGGATTCACCTACCAGGAGAAAGGTCAGTGTGTCTCCTCCCCACCCTGTCTGTACCCACCGCTCCTCCCCACCCTGTCTGTGCCCACCGCTCCTCCCCACCCTGTCTGTACCCACCGCTCCTCCCCACCCTGTCTGTGCCCACCGCTCCTCCCCACCCTGTCTGTGCCCACCGCTCCTCCCCACCCTGTCTGTGCCCACGGCTCCTCCCCACCCTGTCTGTACCCACCGCTCCTCCCCACCCTGTCTGTGCCCACGGCTCCTCCCCACCCTGTCTGTACCCACCGCTCCTCCCCATTCTGTCTGTACCCACCTCTCCTCCCCACCTTGTCTGTACCCACCTCTCCTCCCCACCCTGTCTGTACCCACCTCTCCTCCCCACCCTGTCTGTACCCACCGCTCCTCCCCACCCTGTCTGTGCCCACGGCTCCCCCACCCTGTCTGTGCCCACCGCTCCTCCCCACCCTGTCTGTGCCCACGGCTCCTCCCCACCCTGTATGTGCCCGCTCCTCCCCACCCTGTCTGTACCCACCTGTCCTCTAGATTGGAGGGTGATTTGTGTTTACGGTCGGAGGCCATGCCTACCTGCCCAGGTGTGAAGAGTGTTTCCAGAACATTCCTACACTGCCTCGGAATATGGCAGGGAATCTGGAGGCGAATGCACGTTCCGAACAAGTTTTGATTTTTGACTACAGAAAGGTGTTTTGTTGAATGTAGTTGTTCTGGGTGTGACGATGCCCCCTCTACCCCCCTTTCAGACCCAGAGGAATTCCTCAATAACCTCTTCCAGCTGCTCAGAGTGGAGCCACTTCTGAAGATAAGGTGATGTACCTCTTAATGGTAGTGTTAGCATTAGTGTTGGTGTTAGCATTAATGGTAGTGTTAGCATTCGTGTTGGTGTCATTGTTAATGGTAGTGTTAAAATCGCCATTAGCGTTGATGTAGGTCTTTATGTTATTGTTTATGGTCCAAAGGTCAGGCAGTCTCCAGACTCAGGAATGTCACCTGTACCAGCTGTTCCCTCCCTCAGCCCCACCCTCCTCCCCAAGCCCCTCCCCCCGGGGTGCCTGCCTCAGAGTCTCCACAGTGCAGGCCCTGCTGGAAACCTCTTTCCACCACGCTGGGCTAAAGTTTGCAGAGGTAACCATGGTGACACAACCACACAACTACAGTCCCACTACTTCCTGTGTTTGTGTGAGTGACTGTGAGCTGTTTCCTGTGTTTGTGTGACTGATTGTGAGCTGTTTCCTGTGTTGTGTGACTGACTGTGAGCTGTTTCCTGTGTGTGTGTGACTGACTGTGAGCTGTTTCCTGTGTGCTGTGTGACTGACTGTGAGCTGTTTCCTGTGTTTGTGTGACTGACTGTGAGCTGTTTCCTGTGTTTGTGTGACTGACTGTGAGCTGTTTCCTGTGTAAGGCTCCCTCCTGCCTGCCCCTGCTCATGCCCAGGTTTGGGAAGGACTATAAGATGTATGATGCCATCATCCCCTCTCTCTGCCTGGACATCACTGACCTGCTGGACCACAGTAAGGCACTGTCACACAGACACTGACACAGTCACTAACACAGACGCTAATACACACTGTCACACATTCACAGTCACTATCACAGACACTAACACACAGTCACTAACACACAGACACTAACACAGTAACTAACACAGACACTAACACATAGACACTAACACACAGTCACTAACACAGACACTAACACAGACTCTAACACACACTGTCACACATTCACAGTCACTGTCACACAGACACTGTCATATATACATATTTGTAGCAGTTTGTGTGATGTGAGTGCGTTTAACGGGTGTATTTGTAACAGGTGTGTAAAGGTGTAGTGACTGGGTTTGTCTCTCCAGCTCTCAGGCAGTGCAGTATCTGTCAGTCTGTGGCAGAGTGGGAGTGTAATCTGTGCTACAAGGACCCTGATATCACACCTGGCTGTCTCAAACAGTACTGTCACACCTGTAACACACAGGTAACTATCACACCTGTAACACACAGGTAACTGCCACACCTGTAACACACAGGTAACTGCAACACCTGTAACACACAGGTAACTGTCACACCTATAAAACACAGGTAATTGCCTCATCTGTAACATACACATAACAGAATACCTATAACAGATAGTGAAACTCCTATAACTGGGAATTCCTATACCTGTAGCATACCTGCTAACTGCCCCACCACATGTGGGCTCCCTGCATCCCAAAAAATCACTTGTGCTGTTACCAACATGGTGACTAACTTTGTCTTCTCTGTAGTTAAATCTCTCTCTCTCTCTCTCTCTCTCTCCCCCAGGTACACAGTCATAGAAAGCGTGTATCACACAGGCCAGAGCGACTGAGCATGCCTGAAGGCCCGTGGGCGGGATCAGTGCATGGCACTCGCCAGCGATTGGTTCTCTTCGCTGTCACATGCATCCAGACCAGCCACTATGTGAGCTTTGTGAAACATGGACCCCTCCCCACTGACTGGCTGTTTTTTGACAGCATGGCTGACAGGGAAGGTGAGAGGTCAGGGTGTGGTCAGGTATTTAGTGTACTTCTGAGTGCAGTGCGTCTCTAACAGAGTGCAGTGTGCTTGTTACAGAGTGCAGTGTGTCTCTAACAGAGTGTAGTGAGTCTATTACGGAGTGCAGTGTGTCTGTCACAGAGTGCAGTGAGTCTGTCACAGAGTGCAGTGAGTCTGTCACAGAGTGCAGTGTGTCTGTCACAGAGTGCAGTGAGTCTGGTACAGAATAGAGTGCAGTGTGTCTGGTACAGAATAGAGTGCAGTGAGTCTGTCACAGAGTGCAGTGAGTCTGTCACAGAGTCTGCAGTGAGTCTGTCACAGAGTCTGCAGTGAGTCTGGTACAGAGTGCAGTGTGTCTGTCACAGAGTGCAGTGAGTCTGTCACAGAGTCTGCAGTGAGTCTGTCACAGAGTCTGCAGTGAGTCTGGTACAGAGTGCAGTGTGTCTGTCACAGAGTGCAGTGAGTCTGTCACAGAGTCTGCAGTGTGTCTGTCACAGAGTGCAGTGAGTCTGTCACAGAGTGCAGTGTGTCTGTCACAGAGTGCAGTGTGTCTGTCACAGAGTGCAGTGAGTCTGTCACAGAGTGCAGTGTGTCTGTCACAGAGTGCAGTGTGTCTGTCACAGAGTGCAGTGAGTCTGTCACAGAGTGCAGTGAGTCTGTCACAGAGTGCAGTGAGTCTGTCACAGAGTGCAGTGTGTCTGTCACAGAGTGCAGTGTGTCTGGTACAGAGTCTGCAGTGAGTCTGTCACAGAGTGCGCAGTGTGTCTGGTACAGAGTGCAGTGTGTCTGTCACAGAGTGCAGTGAGTCTGTCACAGAGTCTGCAGTGTGTCTGTCACAGAGTGCAGTGTGTCTGTCACAGAGTGCAGTGTGTCTGTCACAGAGTGCAGTGAGTCTGGTACAGAATAGAGTGCAGTGAGTCTGTCACAGAGTGCAGTGTGTCTGTCACAGAGTGCAGTGTGTCTGTCACAGAGTGCAGTGAGTCTGTCACAGAGTGCATTGTGTCTGTTGGAATGCAGTGTGGTTCTTACCTCCATACCTTGCCTAGGTGGAGAGAATGGATTCAACGTGCCGCAGGTGACGGCGTGTCCTGAGGTGAGCCGCTACCTGAGCTTATCGGAGCAGGAGCTTGGGAACCTGGACCCCGCCCGTCTCCATGGCACCGCCCGCCGGCTGCTTTGTGATGCCTACATGTGTCTCTACCACTGCCCTCAGCTCAGCCTGTACAAGTGACTCACACACACACACACACACACGCACTCACACACGCAAACTCACACACTCACACACACACACTCACATGCGCAAACACACACTCACACTCACACACACACGCACTCACACGCGCAAACACACACACACTCACACACACACGCACTCACACGCGCAAACACACACGCACTCACACATGCAAACTCACACACTCACATGCACACACTCACATGCGCAAACACACACTCACACTCACACACACACACGCACTCACACGCGCAAACACACACACACTCACATGCACACACACTTAGCACTCACACACACACACACGCAAACACACACTCACACGCACACACTCACATGCGCAAACACACACTTAGCACTCACACACACACACGCGCAAACACACACACACACACACACGCAAACACACACACACTCACACGCAAACACTCACACACACACTCGCATGCGCAAACACACACTTAGCACTTACACACACATTCAGCACTCACACACACTCACACACACTCAACATACAAATACTTGCATATACATACCTCAATATTCCCACAAACATACACACACAGTCACACATGTGCACACACACACACACATTCAACAGACCTCCTCCATACCATCAACAAATACTCTTAAATGCAAAGTTTTTGTTGTTCAATGGTTCATCCGTTTCATACTGAAATATGATGTATTGTCAGTGTCTCTTGGACCCCATCCTAACTGAACACAGAGCATTCTATAAATAGCTGTATTATATTCTTATATCCATAGATAAGTATAACATGTATGCAACAGGATTGAGATTCTTTTTTTTCATGTGTATTTTATGATTTTTAAAGGATCTGCATAACTTTTTTTTTTTTTTTACAAATCTATTCTTATACGTGTAAAGCAAATAGCTTTTATATTGCAGCACATTTGTGAAATGCTGATGTTGTGGCTGGAGGTCTTGTGTTATTGCAGTTCACTGGAATGAAGTGATGCTGAAGGACGATGGGTGACCAGGCTGTCATCCCTCCCCCCTCCCCCCCACCCCCCCGTCCACAATCACTACCTATAATAATATTAATTAAAAATTTTAAAAAACTGGAGTACATCAGTGATAGTATAATTGGAGTAAAAAGAATCTGAGGAAGGAAATAAAATGCATTTTTATAATTTTGTTCACAGAATGAGCCAACAGTGCTGGTAAACTTTGAAATAAAAGAGTTTGCTGGAGAGATGATGTGCAGCATTTGTTATGAATGCAGTATTTAAAGGGTACCATCCATGCTTTCCAGCATGTATGCCCCTGGTTTAATGAGTTCCAAGAAAATATAACTTAGGGATTTTTTTTTTCTTGTATGTATTTGTTACATTTCTTCTGTAGTAATACAACACTGCCTAATTTTATTTCTGTTATGACGGTTTACTCCAAAACCATGTTGCGATTAGTTGTTGTTGCAGCATATTAGAAATGGCTTTGGTCATTGTGTTGAATTCTTCATGAGGGACAGGAAAACAAAATGCATGAATTTTTTATAGGAAAGCACGTCATTTGACCCCTGAAATAAGCGAGTGGTTCATGTTTCTCTGGTGCCAGTTTAAGTTTGTTGATTTCCTTACAGGCAGCATCTCTCACAAATGGAGAAACGAGACACAAATACGGACGGTCCTTTAGCTTTAGAGAACACGCAAAAAAAGTCGAACACAGGTGGCTTTTGTAATGACGCTTAAAGTATACGACAGGCTCCGCGAAGCACGAGTTAAACGTCATCAATTTGAGACAGGAAGTCCGAGAAGTGCGTCTTTAACCATCTTTAACCTCTCTGGTTTTAACAGCTAACAGTTTTCGTACGGTTACGTATCAACGGTTACTTTTGCCAGAAGGTAATTACGGTTGTTTCACTACAAGGTAAGCAAATATGTGAACTTGAACATAGGAGAAACACTCAAACGGTTCGCCCGCTAGGTTAGCGAGCTATAGCACTGGAAAGTAAACGTTAGCTTAATAGCGATAGTAACATTAACATAACATTAAAAGCGGGTGAATGTTATGAATCGTCTTTAGCTTTTAGATAGTAGAACCACTACCCAGAAACAGTTAACGCGACTGGTTGCGTGGCGGATAGATTCTGAGTCGTAGTCTTGTTGCTGTAATGTTTAGTTACCTTAGCAACCCAGGTACCCTGACTTAGCTACCGATCCGGATCCGTGTCCATCTTTGGAAATATAGCTCATGCAGAACTGAGATGCCCAACATTTGCCATAACGAATAGCGCTCTTATGCCAGCGGCCATATCATCCTATACTCGTCTCTCGTATTAAAATTATGAAGTTAACCAGGGTTTGGTTTGGATATCTTCTGCGGAAACTAAGTTGCCGCTGGAAGAGGTGTTGTTGGCCGATAGGGGGCATGCTACCCACATAATCACCCCCTACATCACGTCGACTTGCAGTTGCCACGCGCAGTTTACCTACTTGGCTAAAATGAAGATTTATTTATTATTTTATGTAAATGTGTGTGTTCTGTTGAATGACTGAAGATGGCAGTCAAGCAGTGTGAAATACTTTGAAGTTAACCTAACCCGCAAAGCTTTTATTGGCAGCGTATTGGCAAACTAATAAAACTAGATTTAACCTCACGTCTCTTGCCATTCATAATTGGTGTGTCTGAATTCCGGCAGCTAGTTTAAAAAGTGCAGAGTAGCGGTAAAGTGTCGCGATGCCAAATGAAAACGCTTATTTTTAAGCATTTTCTGTTGTGGGTGTGCTGAATGCGTTGCCCTTAATCTACGCTGCATCAGAATGTCCCCTTACAGCCAAACATGAGGTGTTGCAGGTGTATGCTTTTCTTTGGAACAGGTCTTTTTGGATTCCTTTACCTTTGACTGTGCCTGCGGTTGCCATGGCAGCTGCAGGGGGACTCGGCGGGGCACTGTCGGCACGAGGAGGAGCCGGAGCCAGGCGGATGAAGTGGGCTCTGGAGTTGAGTCTGGGGAGCAGCAGGTTAGCACAACCCACACCCTAACTACACCCTAACCACACCCTAACAACATCCACACCTACCCCCTTAAACATACCCACAGCCTAACAACATCCACACCCTAACCCACACTCTAACCACACCCACACCCTAACAACATCCACACCCGAACCACACCTACACCCTAACACCATCCACACCCACACCTAACAACATTCACACCTACACCCTAACCACACCCACACATACACCCTAAGCAAACCGACACTCACACCCTAACCACACCTACACCCTAACAACATCCACACCTACACCCTAACCACACCCACACATACACCCTAAGCAAACCCACACTCACACTCTAACCACACCTACACCCTAACCACACCCACACCTACACCCTAAGCACACCCTAACAACATCCACACCCGAACCACACCTACACCCTAACAACATCTACACCCACACCTGCTCCCTAACCCAAACCCTAACCCACAACTACATCCTAATCACAGCTACACCCACACCCTAACAACATCACACCCACACCTGCTCCCTAACCACACCCACACCTAACCCACAACTACATCCTAATCACACCTACACCCACTGATCCTAACAACATCTACACCCACACCTGCTCCCTAACCCAAACCCTAACCCACAACTACTCAGGCCTCCTCAGCTGATCCTGGGTCACCTACTCACCCTCACCCTAACCCTGGGTCAGTACTCGCACCTGCTCAACTGACACCTGGGTCAGTACAGGCCCACAGTATCCTGGGTCAGTACTCGGCCTGCTCAGCTGATCCTGGGTCAGTACTCAGGCCTGCTCAGTTGATCCTGGGTCAGTATTCAGGCCTGCTCAGCTGATCCTGGGTCAGTACTCAGGCCTGCTCAGCTGATCCTGGGTCAGTACTCAGAGGCCTGCTCAGCTGATCCTGGGTCAGTACTCAGGCCTGCTCAGCTGATCCTGGGTCAGTACTCAGACCTGCTCAGCTGATCCTGGGTCAGTACTCAGGCCTGCTCAGCTGATCCTGGGTCAGTACTCTCACAGGTTCTTTACGCTACAGGAATCGCGGGGACTCTCTGTACCCCGTGGGATATTTGGACAAGCCAGTTCCTGACACCAGTGTCCAGGAGACGGACAGAAATCTGGTGGAAAAGGTGAGTCAATTTTTTCTCTTCATTGTTCTGCTTCATCAAACTCTGCACCAAATCTCCAAATGTGATATTTTTGTCAGATAATTCATTAAAATGTATTCACATAGATGTGGACAATATCCACATCATCTCTCCTGAGAGGGAATTGTAACAGTGTAAACTGCATTTCTTCTTGCCTGGTTTAACGTCCATGTCTCCTCTCCCCCATTCTCTCTCACCACCGGTACTCTTTAAAAACATCTGCTCTTGCCGGATTTGTTATGACAACCAAAGATTTCACAAGTTGTGACTGTCTGAAAGCTTGCTACCAGGCAACCGCGTAAATTGCAGCTATTCAAATCATAGTTGCGTTAAACCCTTTTAATTTGGCACACCACAGCGAAGCAGCATTTTCTTTTTAGTAGTAAGCTGGACTGAGCATATAAACCTAGATTTTCTTTCTTTATTAGCTAGCTTGCTTGTGAGTAGAATGGCTTCCAGGCTCATCTACAACCTTCCCAAATTCTCCCACGTCACTCCTCTGCTGCGATCACTCCACTGGCTACCTGTCGCCGCCAGGATCCGGTTCAAAACCCTGACCCTTGCCTACACTGCTGCCAACAGGACAGCCCCCATCTACTTGCAGGACATGATTCGCTTCTACGTGCCTGCTCGACCACTCCGCTCTGCGGAAGCAGGGCGCCTAGTAACCCCTCCCACCCGCCCAAAGGGATCACAGAGCTTCTCCACCCTAGCTCCCAGTGGTGGAACGAACTTCCCGTCCCTCTCCGAACCTCCCCCTCACTACCCATCTTCCGCCGTGGCCTGAAGACTCATCTCTTCAGACTATACCTAGATTAACCACCACCATTCTGTATATTTCACTCTTTAATTTAAAAAAAAAAAAAAAAAAAAAAAAAACCCCCCCCTTTTTCATGTCACTTGTATTTGTCTTTGTCCTAATACTGTAGCTTACTCTTCTGCCTAGTTGGCTTTGCAGAGGTTAGGTTAGAATAGTGTTCACTGTGTGAACTGTGTTCTTAGCTAGAAATAGCTGTACAAAATAAGTATTATACCTTTCTGAACTTGTGTTCAGCAGTTGCCTACGACCATGATATGCACTTTTGTACGTCGCTTTGGATAAAAGCGTCTGCGAAATAAATGTAATGTAATGTAATGTAATGCTCAGTAGCAACACCCAGCCCCTACGTTTGTATTCAGTAGGCGTGGCAACCTGTGACTGCCGTTGTCTGACGCCCTCCTGTTTTAGTCCACGGTAAAGCAGGTACCTGGAGCAGTAGCTTGGGGCGATATCTCTGCACTCTCAGAGAGTTAGCTGAGAGCCCATTTTAATCAGGAGGACAACTGCTCTTCTATGAATAAAAGAAAATCCTGCCATGGTATTCCCCTGTAACTGATATATTTATATGTGTAACATGCCTTTATCCCAGTGCCTGTCCTGTGCCTTTTACCTCACAATGAAAGACAGCTTACAGCCTTCCTCTCTACCCCGCAGAGGTGCTGGGACGTCGCTCTGGGTCCCCTAAAGCAGATCCCCATGAACCTGTTCATTATGTACATGTCTGGCAACACCATCTCCATCTTCCCCATTATGATGGTGTGTATGATGGCCTGGAGGCCCATCCAGGCCCTGATGTCCATGTCTGCCAGTGAGTGTCCCCACAATGCACTGCTCCACAGCTCACACTTTACACATACAGCATATATACTACACCACAGCACACACTTCACACATACAGCACATATACTACACCACAGCACACACTTTACACATACAGCACATACACTACACCACATCACACACTTTACACATACAGCACATACACTACACCACAGCACACACTTTACACATACAGCACATATACTACACCACATCACACACTTTACACATACAGCACATTTACTACACCACAGCACACACTTTATACATACAGCACATATACTACACCACAGCACACACTTTATACATACAGCACATATACTACACCACAGCACACACTTTACACATACAGCACATATACTACACCACATCACACACTTTACACATACAGGATATATACACCACATCACACACTTTACACATACAGCACATATACTACACCACATCTCACACTTTACACATACAGCGTATATACTACACCACAGCACGCACTTTACACATACAGCACATATAGTACACCACAGCACGCACTTTACACATACAGCACATATACTACACCACATCACACACTTTACACATACAGGATATATACACCACATCACACACTTTACACATACAGCACATATACTACACCACATCACACACTTTACACATACAGCGTATATACTACACCACAGCACGCACTTTACACATACAGCACATATAGTACACCACAGCACGCACTTTACACATACAGCACATATACTACACCACAGCACGCACTTTACACATACAGCACATATACTACCCCACATCACACGCTTTACACATACAGCACATATACTACACCACAGCACACACAAACATGTGCATTTTAAACATAATGTACTGTTACATATATTTACATCTAGCTAGCTGGATCATCAATTTATGTCAGTCTACATCTTCAGCTTCTGCCAGTTTGTGAAGAAACAGAAAAACTTTTTCCTGCCCAGACTCAGCGCTCATTGATGTGTCTTTGTCTTTCTCAGCCTTTAAGCTATTGGAGAGCTCCAGTCAACAGTGGCTCCAGGGCCTGGTCTACCTCTTCGGAAACATTCTGGGGTCTGCATTGGCCATTTACAAATGTCAATCAATGGGGCTTCTACCCACTCACTCATCTGATTGGCTAGCATTCATTGAACCTGCCCAGGTAACTGGTTGTTTTGGGTTAATTGCACTGTGTTGATGGCCATTTACAGGAGCAAGTGGACTCCATTTTAAACTTTCCTCTGTTCCCTTACAGAGGATGGAGATCATGGGCGGAGGCATGGTGCTCTGAACAAGTGGCAGGACGAGACTTTCACACACACACACTCACACACACTCGCACACGCGTGCACGCACACACGCGCATACACACACACTCACATACATACACACACACGCACACACACTCGCACACGCGTGCACGCACACACACACACTCACACACACTCGCACACGCGTGCACGCACACACGCACACACACACACTCACACACATCGCACACGCGTGCACGCACACACACACACACACACATACATACACACACGCACACACACTCACACACATACACACAAACACGCACACACGCACACACACTCACACACACTCGCACACGCGTGCACGCACACACGCACACACACACACTCACATACATACACACACGCACACACACTCACACACATACACACAAACACACGCACACACTCGCACACACACACACACACACGCACGCGCACACACACACGGGGACATGCACATGCACACACACACACAGGGACATGCACATGCCCATGCTAGCTTAGTTCCTTTTGTCTCTGGGACCTGAGAGATAACGGCTGAGAGCTGCTGATGGTGTGAAACTGCTGCCCCCCAGTGGTTGTGTGTGAAACTGCTGTTCTCTTTGCAATTAAAGATGTTTGTGCTTTAGCACAGCCCTGTTGTGTTGATTATACTTATGTGCACTGTGTCAATCAAAAGGGTTTTATGGGCATGCACCTCTGCAGTTTAGTGCCCTTCTGTGCAGCTTAGTGCCCTTCTGTGGCTCTTTTGCAGTTTAGTGCCCTTCTGTGCAGCTTAGTGCCCTTCTGTGGCTCTTTTGCAGTTTAGTGCCCTTCTGTGCAGTTTAGTGCCCTTCTGTGGCTCTTTTGCAGTTTAGTGCCCTTCTGTGCAGTTTAGTGCCCTTCTGTGCAGTTTAGTGCCCTTCTGTGGCTCTTTTGCAGTTTAGTGCCCTTCTGTGGCTCTTATGCAGTTTAGTGCCCTTCTGTGGCTCTTTTGCAGTTTAGTGCCCTTCTGTGCAGCTTAGTGCCCTTCTGTGGCTCTTATGCAGTTTAGTGCCCTTCTGTGCAGTTTAGTGCCCTTCTGTGGCTCTTATGCTTTTGCCCTTCTGTGCAGTTTAGTGCCCTTCTGTGGCTCTTTTGCAGTTTAGTGCCCTTCTGTGGCTCTTTTGCAGTTTAGTGCCCTTCTGTGGCTCTTGTGCAGTTTAGTGCCCTTCTGTGCAGTTTAGTGCCCTTCTGTGGCTCTTTTGCAGTTTAGTGCCCTTCTGTGGCTCTTGTGCAGTTTAGTGCCCTTCTGTGCAGTTTAGTTCCCTTCTGTGGCTCTTATGCAGTTTAGTGCCCTTCTGTGCAGCTTAGTGCCCTTCTGTGCAGCTTAGTGCCCTTCTGTGGCTCTTATGCAGTTTAGTGCCCTTCTGTGGCTCTTATGCAGTTTAGTGCCCTTCTGTGGCTCTTGGAGAGGCCATAATTTCTACCTGGTTTTGCTGTGGGTGTGATTAGAGGGAAACATAAATCTACAGACTAAAGGGTGAGGTATTTTAATAAGGGAAAATACATTTACAAAAATCTATAATGTATTCCCCATTTTAAAAGATGCATTTTTATTTGTACAAGCAATCAAATAGATTTTGTAAAACACAGTCCAAGTGTAGAATCCTATACGTGCAATAGCTGCTGTCGTGACTTCAGCAATATATGAATGTCCTCTGTCATTAACTAATGGTGTTCTTCATTCTAATACTAAAATGGTGTTCATTCAGTATCCACCAAAGAGAAGAATGATCAAACCGCAGGTGACAAAGTATACAAACTGTTGCAGTGCTGCTTCTGTCCATCGGGGGCGCTGTGCTGTGGGCCTCGGCCCCAGGTGTAGGCAGGTAGGCACGCAGCTGGAATGTTCTTGCGACATTTCACCTGTTCCGCAACACGGGATACACCTTCACCCTCAGGAATTCTGACAGGAATGATAGCTTTCCCCCAGCCTGTCAGACAGGCTGTGCGTGTATGGTCAGCAGGATTAAGTAAGAGCCACTGTTTACACAGTTTGCATGTGAACCGCAGTACTGAGCCAGAACCCCCATTTAGATGCTGAATATCAGTGCTGAACAAAGTGTGTCCTCTACAGCCAGTCAGAGCCTGCATCTCACAGATCATTACTGACTTTCCACTTTATTAAAGCATCTGAACCCCCACAATGCACCCGCGGATCTCCTGTATGGAGAGCAGGTGGGTCGGTGGGGGCTGATGTGTAAATATAAATAAAAACATTACACTCTTCACAGAAATTGTCCGTCAACTGGTAAAGGCAAATCGGCAGCCATTAAGCGTACTGTTGCCGTGGCTTGGAATTCCGGCTCCGCCTCCGGTGATCAGCGCAATTGCGTCGCAGGTGTCCCTCAAGCAATCTGCTTAATAAACGTGAATGATTTATTACCTCAGACACGACGAGAGAACTAACAGCGGAGCCGACGCAGGGCGAGTGCCAAATCACAGATACAGGAAAGTAGCGTCCCGCTCGCCGCCGGCCTGTGTACATAAACGCGTGCAGTTTAGGCATACCGTTCACACAGTCCGGTCCTAACATTTGACCAAGACCTGACGCCGTCCAGCTTTTCAAAATCCGAAAACCTATGAGCACCAGCGTCAGACATAAACTAAACCAACACTCGAGCGACATCACATTCAACATTCACATCAACCAATCTAACACGACGACCCACAAACTGGCAAAAGCGTTGATGGTGGATTAAGTTAGGAAAAGTTATGCTTGTGTAGCCTAATAGAATCAAAAAGCCAATTACCAATAGGGGAAACAAAGTGTCCCTCGTCTTTACTTGTTAAACCATCCGGACCGGTACACCAAGTTTTAACCACTCAAAACATTGCATTAGTCACAGAGTGAGACAGCATGAATGTATGTACAGGTTAAGGATGTGATTGCCACAACCGGTCAGACCTGCAAACTGTGAGTGGGCGTGGGGGCTCAGGCACGGCGATAAAGAGTTGCCTTTACACAACTTTGTTGTCATATTGCAATGTGAGGGACTCCGATCTGATAGCAGAACCCGTTGGGAACAATCCTGCTATAGCAGTTTGAACACGCGCATTTGTTTTATAAGACTGGTATGAGACGGATACGACAGAACATTTTCTTAGTTTGTGCCATTTTATGTGATTGCGGTTCGTATTGTTTTTGTTTAACCTGTTATACAGTTGGAAAGTGTGCTTCCATCTTCGTATAAAAATCGGAAAGATAACAAGTACGACATAGGCTAAGTATATATTTTAAAGTAGGCCTATTATTTTAAGTCGTCGTTTAACTGTAAAAACGTTCATAGTAGGGAACACTGTATAGCCAACACAGCGGCACAAATTCGAGAGAGTTTAACCACCTCCTGGTCGTCTGGTCAACATTTGGAGCGTCGCTATGGAGATGCGTGACAGACAGGACCCGACGCGGAGATATCCTCACCCGTTCGTGCACGAGCTGCAGCTGACCACCGCGCAGAAAGTCCGGGTAAGAACCTCAAGCAGCTGTACGACTGTTTGTGCTACACAAGGGAATTTAAGGCACACCTTTGAAAGGCACGCCAGGTGGTATTGCTGTGCCAAATGTACACATTCGCCTTTGTTCATGCATGGTTTACGATGAGTGAAACCTTCCGTTATTCGTTGAGCACTTACTTGTGTTTGATATGTGCTTGGATGGAATTTTAATTTGAAACTTTAGACCATGCAGCTGTCCAGGGGTTAGCAGGGAATAGGTCCTTACAGCAGTCTATTTCTTTAGAAGCAGCTGGCAGAATATTCACATTTGTTTTAGACCACAAAATGTGTGTATATGAGAGAAAAGGTGTGTGTGTGTTTGTGTGCGTGCGTGCGTGTGTGTGCGTGCATACACACAATGTGAGTGCGCGCGTAATAGTGTGTGTGTGTGTGTGTGCGTGCGTGTGTATACGTCCGTGTGGTATGTGTGGTATGTGAATGAGATTGTGTTTATGAGAAGGAATGAGAGAACGTGAGAATGAGAGAACGTGAGAGAGACTTCAGCGTTCAGTGAGTGTGATGCTGTGTTTGTCCACAGGCGGCAGTGTTGGGTGCAGTGCTATTCCCTCTGCGTGTGGGACTGGCGGCACTCTTCTTCCTGATCATGTGGCCGATAGCTCGCCTGCGATTTGCCGGGCTGTCGGAGGAGGAGCGGGCGCAGCCGATCCAGGGATGGCGGCGCTGGCTGCTCCACACGCCAGTCCTCCTGCTCAGCCGTGCGGTCTTTTTCTCTCTGGGCTTCCTGTGGGTCAGGGTCAAAGGTCGGCAGGCGGCTCCGGAGGAAGCGCCCCTGCTGGCCGTCGGGCCTCACAGCAGCTTCCTGGACATCCTGGTGGTGTTGCCCACCGGCCTGCCAACAGTGGTGTCCCGCTCGGAGAACGCCACGCTGCCCGTCATCGGGGGTAAGACGAGGGAGGGGGAGAGGGGGAGGGGGGGAGAGAGAGGGGAGGGAGGGACAGAAGAAGGGAGGGAGGGAGCAGTATGAAAGGATGGAGCGTGAGCTGAGGGAAGTAGTGAAGGGCTGAGTGAATTTGGGAACATCAGAAAGCAAAAAGAGAAATTAATGGTGAAGATTAAAAAGAGTGAAACTACCCCTCTTCTCTCCCTCTCTCCCCCTTCTTCCTCTCTCCCTCTCTCCCCCCTCTCCCTCTCTCCCCCCCCCTCGCCCCCTCTCCCTCTGTGTCAGCTCTGCTGGAGTTTAACCAGTCTCTGCTGGTACGCAGAACAGATCCAGACTCCAGGAGGCAGTGTGCTGCTCAGCTCAGAGAGAGACTCACATCCAACGGCCGCTGGCCTCAGGTAGGGCTGCTCCAGTGTCGGGGTTCAGGTAGGGCTGCTCCAGTGTCGGGGTTCAGGTAGGGCTGCTCCAGTGTCGGGGTTCAGGTAGGGCTGCTCCAGTGTTGGGGTTCAGGTAGGACTGCTCCAGTGTCGGGGATCAGGTAGGGCTGCTCCAGTGTCAGGGTTCAGGTAGGGCTGCTCCAGTATCGGGGTTCAGGTAGGGCTGCTCCAGTGTCGGGGTTCAGGTAGGGCTGCTCCAGTGTCGGGGTTCAGGTAGGGCTGCTCCAGTGTTGGGGTTCAGGTAGGGCTGCTCCAGTGTTGGGGTTCAGGTAGGGCTGCTCCAGTGTCGGGGTTCAGGTAGGGCTGCTCCAGTGTCGGGGTTCAGGTAGGGCTGCTCCAGTGTCGGGGTTCAGGTAGGGCTGCTCGAGCGTTGGGGTTCAGTTTTTGTCGCTCAAAACTCTTAGGGTACAATATTAATTAACCTTTTGACTTAATGAATCCATACAAATGCCAACTTGCTGTAATTAAATGATTTTTATATTTCTCTGTTCAATCTCTGTTCTACTGCATTAAATGGTGAATGTTAATGCAGTAGAATCCACTGAATT